>CAXIVR010000003.1:149739865-150267365 GCA_964035755.1 Teleogryllus oceanicus | reverse complement strand
GATGCGGAAGGGCTCAGATTTTCTCGTTGTAAAGTTTTCTAATTTCCTTGATGTGGACTCTCTTTAGGGTCTTGCCCCATCCTGTTGGCAGCTGCCGTCTATCGTCGCCCAAAATCCTCTTTTTTTCATTATTAATAATTAAATTAGTTCAAAGAATTAATTCAATAATTAAATTAGTTCAAAGAATTAAACCCCGACTGGGTTTCGATCCCGGGCATTCTGGTTTACGCCCAGCTGCTCTAACCCCTAAGCTACCGAGACAACCAACCCTTTGAACAGTTTTCACGAGAGCGATTATCGCTCCTTGTATGTATATAATTGTCACCTTGCCCGTCACCTTGTCGGGGCGACCAATTCTTTGAACTAATTTAATTATTAAAAATACATTGTAACATGGTCACAATTTGGATAGCTGTACGTGTGCGGAACATATTCTCCGAGCGTAAGTGCATCCAACAAGGTGACGGGCAAGGTGACAATTTTTTCATTATCTCATCTTTTCGGGTTTTTAATCGTAGAATCGAAATATCTCTTTATGAATATTAAAGAAGAGTAAAACCTCGTCTCAACGAAATTTTCATTGAAAAATTTGGAGCTGTTTTTAAGAAAATTGCGATTGAGCATTACTGTAAATGCAAAAGTTGAAGCACTTTTTCACAGGAATCAATGAAAAACTTAATTTAAAGTCGTTTAAAGCACTTCTACTCACAAGTGCTATAATGTATACAAATCAGTGGAAAAGTGTATATTGACGGAATGAGAGATATTTAAATTTTTTTTTTTGAAAAAACGAAAATGAACTTTACGTCATATTAAACAGCGCGGTTAACACTATCCATTGGAAAGGTTTGAAGAAAAATCTGGAGCGATTTTTGAGAAAATGACGTTTGAGCGTTTCTGAAAATGCAGTTTTGTGCTTATTTTAAAAGAGAACTGTTGAGTTGTCGAGAATCTTTATATGACAACATTTAAAGCATATATATATATATATATATATATATATATATATATATATATAAGCAAATATAATAGTGTGAAGAAATCGCATCCAATGTAAATATTATCGACATGAGAGGCATTTACATTACATCAGTAACGTATCCAATAGACTGAATTCTTCATGTGAACTAATTTTGATAACATTTTTTACGTCATCTTTCTTTGCTTTTAGAGAACTTTTATAACATTATAAGAGAATTTTATTGATCATTATTGATGTTTTAGGTCATTCAAATCCTCTCCCTACTAATTGTTACCCCTTTACGATCGACCAGATTCAGTTATTAGCGAATTGAATATAAAACACAATTTTGATAAGCAAAGCAGCATGCAGTGCATTGAATGTTGCTTTGTTGATGAAAATGGTACTGTATGAAAAATTTAAATAACACCAAAAATTAAATGCAAATTTTTTTATTTTTTTTAATTGGTTTATTTAAGGTTGCTTCAACATCTAAGGGCATTAGCGACCACTATTGCTGTTAACGGTACGGTAACTATGTGGATGAAACGATATGGTGATTGATGATAAGGGGTGAAAGGACGAACACAATTACAACCATGCCCGAGGCGGGACTCGAACCCGCGACCCTTCGGTCCGAGATCACTACGACACTACTGCCTTAGCGATCTCGGCCACCGGGCCGGCGCAAAATTTTTGTTTGAAATAAAGCCCTGGAATCTCTTACTCGCATACATTTCAACTTTTCATTCTGTAGTAAAACAGCGATAGTGCAACGTAGATGTAATTTGTGTGAGATTGTGAGTAGTTTCTGAAGTGGTAGCTTATGTTGCGTGTGGGAAGGCACAAGGTCAAGTTTGTTTGACCTTGTGCCGCTCTCTTATATGTTCCGTGACCGTGTTTTTGAGCGGGTCCTTGCGCAAGGAAAGCTACATTTCTAAAATGTTTGACAAATCATCACAGCGCTGAACTTGACAATTTCTTTGACGATTCGAAAACAATTACACCGTAATAAGTCCGTCCAGATATAATTTGTAAATATTGTTTTATAAAATCGTCTTTTTTCGTGCATCATTACAATACTTGAATACTGATTGCATAATATAGATAATATGCAATCAGTATTGAAGTAAGTAAAATAAAAAATAAAAACAGAAGTGCCAATAAACAACAACAACAACAACAATAATAATAATAATAATAATAATATAATTTATGGTACAATTAGAAAGAAAGATATCCTCAATTTTTGTTTAATGTGGAATGCCAAAATCCAATATTACTAACAAAAATTTTGATTGATATGATAATTAAGGAAAATCTGGTGATATGCCTAAATCATTGGATTCATCGATTTTTGATTTATGACATATGACCAAATTTACAAAATTACCTATTTACAAAATCATAAAAAAGATTACTCAACTTTTTGAAAATTAACATGATTTAAAAACTAGCATCTCTAATAAATATCTTTCTATACATTTTACTCGTATTCTACCCCTGAAGTCCTTGTTTTATTCTATTTCCCCCAAGCTGACGTAGGTCAGCGCCGGATCTTGGCAGCCAGTGGAGGAAGATCATCGCTACCTTCCGCGATGACAACATGCGCTATACATACGGGACTAAGAACTAGCAGTTGACGCGCCCGGAATCACTGATTAATCAATCAATCAACGTAATCTACGTATTCCCATGGGTTCGAATCCCAACCCTCGGGTTTTGCCCGGAGGCAAATAATTTTGCAGGTTGGAAACACATTCAACGAATATTATAATAATATGTCACCGTTCCAAATAACGCGAGAAAGTACGTGGTTACTGCACCACTATAGCTGAACCGCTCACAAAAAAAACATCATGGCGGACGTACCTTTGGTAAAGTATCGGAGGCTGCCCCCACCCAGTGGCATCTGAGATTTCCCCTCTCGACGATAAGGAAGCGCGTAGGCGACTGCAAGACGCAGCGATCGCGCTGACAGTCACTCCTCATCAGTGCCTTCTTCGTCAAAAGAGGAACTCGCACTCCCAGGAGTGTCCAAAGAAATGAATACATCGTATGTTGATCGATATTATCAGAATTATTATGTCGCCTCTATTCCCTACACATGCTCGCAGGATTTCTTCCATTGTTCAGCACTATATTGTGCAAACACTTCTCTGCAAAACTTTTCCTTTTCTTTTAAGGATGCACCAATTGTTTCTACTGCCTCGCGCCCCAAATCCTCAAACATGTGCTATTGGATTTACTTCTGGACGGTACGGTGGAAGACGGAGAGGAATGTGGCCATGTTCAATGATTATTTGATCAACGACCTATCGTTTTTCAGTGGATATACTTTGAATTATTCGTAATAATTGGGTTTTTGTGAATAACAGCAGCTACTGTGTAAAGCATACTGTCACTGCTCACTAGCCACGGTCAAACAGGGACTTGAGACCGAAACTCTTCTTCAAGACACGGCTAAGTTCCTGTTGATCGTTTGGACAACCCCTACTTTAGAAACACGTAAGCTGCCTTCCGTCTGATCCTTCTCACTCATCAGTTTGTTATCACTAAACTCGCAGTGTTGAATTACCGCGCGACCCACGAGAGAAGGACAGAGAGAGGGAGAGAGATCTACGTTGTGACAAAGAGCGCAGGCAGGTGGGGAAATATTAGGAGCTTTGGAGGGAGAGGCCACGTTCGGGCATGCGCAGTGGAAGGTTTTTTGAGAGGGGTAGAGCAATAGTTTGTTTCCAGCTTCACTTTAGCATAAGAAACTAATACGCCACCGTGCAGTTGTATTTAGAAAACATGAAACTAATGTCCGTGTCAATTTGTTTAAACATGAATATCTGGTTTCCTGTCTTTTTCGTTGTTCATTGTGAAGTAATATTGCAAGTAACAGTAGAAGTTTCATACATATCATCGATGCTACATTGTTCAAATTTGTAGACTAAACAAGTTAAAATTAGCAGGTAGGATATAAAATTCTGATTCTTTCTGTGGCTTAAGTACAAGGTCTGTTAGAAAAGTATACCACCTTTGGCCGCGAAAAGTACTGGTAAACCTGTATTAGGAGAGAGGTTAAAAGATCTGTTGTAAGCTCCTTCGTTTCAAAGTTCAACGCAACGCGTGGGCCGATCACGTGTTGCAAGGTCAATAGGTATCTCGGAATAAAAATTTCGTATATCTACGAGCATGTAGCATGAGAGTTTGAGCAGATCTCTTTTTGGAATGAACTTTGCACGATAAGTTGTCTACCAATCTGCGACGAGTGTAACGTGTATAACTTCGTGATAAGAGATTTCCCAGCACATGTCCATTGGCAAGAAGTTTTCATCTTCGGCCTTTGTACATGCACTCAAAAACTTTTGACACTTTTTCTGAGACATTCTATAGTCTCGATTCGGCAGCTGTTTTCACAATTATGAAAACATTAAATTAGTATGTGTGTACTCGCGTAGGTGCAATAAACGTGTAGTGGTTCATCCTGTCTTCCTTTAAGATAGATGTGGAGGTAGGATGAGGAAAGGAGGGTTGCGCGCATTGTCCGTGATCCCCCCCCGCCCACACACAGTGTAATTGATATGAGGAAACCGTAGAAACAACTGATCAGAACATCCAGCCTCTTGATTTTTCTGTGTAAATTCGATGGTTTAAAGGGAGAGGTGGCTCAGGGAATCGACCGATGCCACTGCAGTGCCTCTTACCAGGAGATTCTAGGTTCGAGTCCCGACGATGGCAGGCTTTTCGAGGACTTGATAGCTAGGACGAGTTCTGTCGCTGTCTGGAGGAGAATTGTAGCGGCCGGCTGCTCTGATCGGTGGTTTTCTGTGGTTTCTGCTATTAAGACCAGACGAATGGGGGAGCAGTACCCTAACAAACGGACCATGGAACTCGCGCGATCTTTTCTTCTCATTCCTTGTCCTATTCTCCCCCATACTTTCATACACACACACACATGCTGAGTGGCCGGTCAGGAGCTTCGAGCTTCTCCCGGCTGGGTCGGTTCCCGCTTGTGGGATATACCTGATTGGGGAAATTCCTGGTAACCGACAGTAGGTCGATATCGAATCTCACCATCCAGCGGGAGAAGGTCACCGCTACCTCCCGCTATAAAACATGCACAAAATTTACGGGACTAATGACCTTAGCAGTTGACGCGCAGGGAATCACTAGTCAACCGATTAAAAATCGATGGCTTAAATCTAAGTTAATTAAATGCTTCAATCACAAAACGAAATCAATTATTCTTATTCGTTCTACGACGATCGTCTGGCGGGAAACACAACTTTAATATGGGGGCCACACGCGGGCCGCAGGTTCATGAATTGTGTTCCGCGAAAGGTTATTAGTCAAAAGTGAAACACTTGCGCGTTCATGTCGTTCACCCATTGCGCGTTGAACACTGCGAGATGCGCTCTGCCGGGATCAACACCCCTTTGAATGTAAAAATATGTTGTTTATATTTAAAGATTTTTTTTGTAAATTCAGATATTCAAAATCATCCAAATGTGATTTACTGCGTTATGCATGATATAGCCTGATATCACGCATGATTCCATCTCATCTCTCTTTCCTTACCGTATCAGAGCAACCGAGCAATCTGCCGGGATCTCAAGAATACGGAAAAATCAGGTCTGAATTGCCCGAGTTATGAAAAAATGGCCCTCAACCATTTTAAAGTTCTCATCGTTACCCTCGAAGCCTTGCATGTTGGACATCCCTGGAACAGATGAACTCAGCGCATACAATGACGAAGCGTTACGTTAATGCGCAAAGTGAACAGCTTCCCGCACTCCGCCGCACGCCGCCTTCCTAATGATGTATACGTATGCGAAGCCGAGAGACAACTCGTGCTACGACGTAATAGTGATTATCTTGACCCTGGAATCGTAATCAAGGTAGCCCAGCTATAAATATGTACAATATACTCGCGGCAGTTAAGACGAAACGTAAACATGATTCAGCAAGTCACAATGTTGTGACTTGCAGAACTTCGAAATACCCACTGATACCCATGCAGCACTTCGAAATGGCACGGTTCAAACGCATTATACAAGTTCGAGTCAATGATTTTTCAGGGTTCTAAAAACGAATTCAAGTTTTCACGAGTGTAATGCTCGATGTTTTCAATATATCATTTGCACAATGAGTTGAAAAATTAGTAATAATATCTTTGTTTTTACTTTTAATTTTTCACAATTACTATATAAATCGATTGTCACTATTATTGGAACAATATTAAGGTCTGAATCTACAGATTAGCCAGACTGTAAGCAAACACTGCCGTATCATACGTACAGGATCCGACATAGTTTATTTTATTAAGTATAAGTTTATTTGCAACTATTGAAAAGTATTACATTTAAGGAAAACACCCTAGAAATCGCGTATCAGTCCTACATATTCACCATCTATACAACTCTATATGCATGCAACGAATGCTGCAGTAAAACTGTTGTGTTTTAGAAACTTTTCGACGAGGCGGTCTCGTGACATGCTATTTAAAATGCACAGAACGTTGGAGCATCACCTTGTTGATGAAAATAGACGTGTTTCTCTAACTCCCAAGGTCGTCACTGAAGTTCCATACGAACCTCTTTCACCTGACAATTCCGACCTGAATCCGTACTGTACAAAGGATCAGATATTTCAAATTGGTTTCGAAATATCAAATTAATAGTAAGATGAGGGGAAAATGGTTTCAATGCAGTTTTCCATTTCGCGACGGCATTGTCCATTGCAACTCCGGGACAATGTTTTTAAGGTTTTGGAGAGATATTTTTTTCATGTCACGAAGTTTTTTCCTGTTTATGCACACTCGTAACAGAAAATCTTCTCAGGTAAATGGTTTTTTGTCCTGCTTCCAAGCATTTGCGGCTCTTCTAAGTTTTTAATATTTTACCCCGCCACAGTAGGGCTATGAAGGCAGAATTTTCTTAATTCGTTTTAGGGTATACAACCATGTCAGTCTTTCCTTCTGTCAGTCTTTTCCTCTGTCAGTCTGCTTAAGCAACTAGGGCAGGGATTCCCAACGAGGTCGATTTCGACCCCTTTGGAGTCGGTAAAATTTTAAAAGGAATCGATGATGATCAGGGACTCGATAGGGGGTCTATAACCGAATATGAACAGACGATTGATATGCAATAATTATATCACCCACGTACCGATATATTTTTTAATTTATTCTTTAGATCACTTTTGAGATAGCTTTTATTACCATTAAAATTACAAAACATTTAAGAAAACTATTAGATCCGCAGTATTTATAAATCGGTATTCAACGAAATGTCTGTCTTTCTGCCTGTCCTTCCTTCAGTTTGTATTTTCTTCTGTTTGCTTTTCCTTCTGTCAGTCTTTCCTTCTGTTAGTCTTTTCTTCTGTTAGTCTTTTCTTCTGTCAGTCTTTTCTTCTGTCAGTCTTTTCTTCTGTCAGTCTTTCCTTCTGTCAGTCTTTCCTTCTGTCAGTCTTTCCTTCTGTCAGTCTTTCCTTCTGTCAGTCTTTCCTTCTGTCAGTCTTTCCTTTTGTCAGTCTTTCCTTCTGTCAGTCTTTCCTTCTGTCCGTCTTTCCTTCTGTCAGTATTTGCTTTTGTCAGTATTTTCTTCTGTCAGTATTTTCTTCTGTCAGTCTTTTCTTCTTTCATTCTTTTCTTCTGTTAGTCTTTTCTTCTGCCTGACTGTCAAACTGTCTGTCTGCCTGTCTACCCACCACCTACAGTTTACAAAGCCTGCTCACTGGTACGTGACGTCACTAAGATGGCGGCGTTGGTAGTCATGAGGCACCGCAGCGACCGCGTGCCTGGAATGGGCGTAGCCATGTTTTCAGTTTAATTTTCCTGGTGCGGTCCAAGTGTATGGAGCAGTTCGGAGTGTATTTACGTACGTGTATATTACTGCCGCTTCGATATGCCTTTTAGACGAGTAGTTATGAGGTGTCGAGGAAATTACGATGAAGCCTCGGAAGCACATGTGTTGGTTTTCTAAAAGATCCTGCTATGCAGAAGAAATGGGCTCCTGCTAGTCACAGAGAAGATTTGTTCCATCCAAATCCTCAAACGTAAGGATGTCGTTCATATGTACATATAGAACTTACATTTATTAAGCTGATTATTGATGCAAAGCATACATTTTATGTAGGTTGGTAAGTGTTTTAAACTAGATTATTTGCAATTAGATCTTACAATTCTTCTTTATAGTATGATGCTGAACTTGCAACCATCTTCTATATTCTGTTATTAAAGCATAGTAAAAACTTAAAGAAGTTGTTAATATCTTAGAATAGTAGCACTTCAGTTGTAAATTAAATTCAGTTATGTGTCCCCATAACCTCAAAATTAATCTTAAAGAGATTTCCTGTAACTTGTATGAGTAAGTTACTAAAATAAAACAATAATTTATGTCAAAGGAATTACCTTAGGTAAGCATTGAGTCTCAGTGATGTCTGAACTAATTTCAAATTAAAAAAACAAACAAATTATATTTGTTCTTTGGTAAAATTAGTTGAAATGTGAAAATGAAATTCTATATTTATTATTATATCTATATTCTATATTTGATACTATAGATTAACCAATTTTAGTTTACCTCTCATGTAACATTATTATTACTATTACTATTATTATTATTATTATTATTATTATTGTATACATATTATAATATATTAAATATATTATTCTTTTTCTTGTTTCAGATATGCCAGCGTCATTTCCATGAAAATAACATTATCTGGGACATTTTATTTTTCTTAAACATTTTTGTAAAAACGAAAATGTTATCAAACAAATTACAGAAAATTTAATATTTTCCAGTAAATTCACCACTTTTGTATTGTAAATAAATAGGTTTAATGTATTGTAAAGAAATATTCTCAATTTAATAAAAAGCATGTTCCTAAAACAATATTTTTAATCATACGATCATATTGTGATATTTTGCCCTGTCCAACGTGGGCTGGCTGCTTGCCCGGCTATTAGTGGTAGTGAGAACTCACCTGCGTAGCCACTTATAGTATCTGGCAGAGGATTCGGGAGACATGCATGTACTGGACTCTGGTTTTCTATCATTAAATGATCTAATTATATAAGAAATATGACTTTAATTATTCTAGTACCCACCTAAAACAAACACTTTCGCCCCATACATCATTATCACTGCTAAATCACAATTAACGCCTACTCCTCTTACAATCTACTCTCTCGTAACTCTCTCTCTCGACCGTCTTTCTCTCCATCTTTCAAATGTTTGTGTGCGGTTGCCCCATTTAGCGATCTCATCCGAAATGCCCCGTAACCGGCGCTGGTAGGTGGTGGTCTCCGGTGGAAGCGAGGGGTCGGAATAGCGCCCGCGCTGTCAACTCCAGTGGACGCCGGGTCTCCCTCGTAACTCGCTGAAGTGGCGATGGCGAGAGCGATGCCTCAGGGAAGGCGCCTTCCGTCTTTCGTTGCTTCTCCTGGCGCCCGCACATGTGGGGCGGACACGCTTGCGTGCGTACACGCATTTACGTTCACGCTTGTAACAGTCTTCGGCGGCTAACGCCTCAGCGCGAAACACTGATCGCGGCACTCGGCAGCCATACGGCGACGCGACACTTAGGGAAGGAACCAGACCGCCCAACCAGAAGGGAAGGAAGTTCCGACTATGAAGAAACTCGCTCACCGAAGAATTTCAGAAATAGCAGAAGCTCGCTCACCGAAGAATTTTTCAAAAATAGAACACCGAGGAAGCTCCTATCTCCCTATTTGTGGCACGCGCCATTCCCCCTCCCGTCCTGATGATGCGGTGGCTCCCCGCCAATCACGCATCGGGTTGTGCGTCACGTGACTTGTCTCATCTGGACCACGAACCGTCACCTTGCGCCCCCTTGCAGCCAACTTTCCAAACGCCCTGTGACGTAGGCTTTCGCGCCCTTTCACTAGACGGGACGTGCCCATGACGTCAGGGTTTTTCCTTGGCGTGGGTCCGTCAAGCAGTTGGGATTTTCCGTCTCTTTGTTCGACTTCCCGTTGCCAAACGGCTTGTGGCCGAGAATAGCTCGTGGTGTTCAGTGCAGCTACAATATATTCTATTAACAAACGAGTGAAAATTTAGTTTCCTGGCATATGTATTGAAGAAAATGTGAGAGAGGGGAAGGGGTGATTGCTTCCGACTTCTTGTAACAAGAAATTCTTCATAAATCACCAATCAGATAAATGTTTGTTGAATCACTATCTCAAAGGTTTGAGAGAGAAGTAGTTCATGTCACTTGGTGGTCATTTAGCAAATAATTCCAGCTTTAAGCTGGAAAGCTGGAAAATATTTTTTTGACTGAAATGTAGTGAGTGATCCGATTCGTTCAGCTGCGCGAAACTGGAAAACGGGACAGAACGAATCTCCAAGTGGTGCGTGCTGGGTCTTTGTTTCTTTGTAGTTATGGGTTGTGGTTGAACGTGCGCGCCGGATCTTCGTTTCTTTGTTTTTGTTGTTGTTGTTGTTTTTGTGGAGATGGTGGAGAACCTAAATGGAATATGTTTCGCAGATTTACGAAAAGAAAGCAAGTTGAATGTGATAAATTGGTGCCAGCAGAAAGGTTTGTTAGCAAGAAAATGCGTGTGCAGTAGGTGTCATGGGCAAATGGATTTAAAAGAGAGGAAAGCAATTGGGGATGGTTACGAGTGGGTGTGTACGAGTGGATGGTTACGTGTGTGTGTGTGTGTGTGTGTGTGTGTGTGAAAAAGTACCTCGGAAGTGAAGAGCATACCAGTAGGGTGTCAGTGAGGAAAAAACTCATGGTATAGTGAAAGTAGGCTACAAATATGGCAGATATTAACTACGTACATGTGGGTAATGGAGGCGAAGAACGAACATATATTGAGTGATGTGGGAATTTCCAGCCACAAAGGTTTTTTCAAAGTGGTTGAAAATATAAGTAAGGAGGTGTTGATACAAATAATAAAACAATATATAGAAACTAATAGTGCAGTTATTTCGGATTGCTGGAAGTCATACGACTGCCTCAAGGACGAAGGTTACGTTCATTTAACAGTCAACCACTCGATTCAGTTAAAAAATCCGGAAACAGGGGCACACACGAACTCCATCGAAGGCACATAAAGAGCAATTAAACGAAAACTGCCGTGCCACGCAGCGTTGGAACAATTTTTCTCGTATTTGTGCGTGTGGAGAAGAAAACAAATGGGCAAAACAGCAGAACAAAAAATGGAAGGCTTTCTTCAACACATCTCAAATGTACACTCGCTAAATGATTTTTAAGTTGAATATTCGCATAAAATGCATTGATAATTATGCGTTGAACAGCCTCAAGGATGTTTTATGTTAATGCGAGGGCCGAAGGCCCGAGCCTCCTTCTCAACTTGGACACGCGTAGCGAAGCGTCGAAATTCCGCGGGAAAGTGCGTCGGCCGCGCACGCTGTGGCCGAGCCGCAAATTACATAATCGGAACCGATTCCACAGTGCTAGTGAACGAATCGGATCACTAACTACATTTCTACCATTTTTTTTTGGTTTTGAAAAAGAAGATGATAGATTATCAAACAAATTGCATAAGTACATTCATTAGTTGTATTGTCAATAAATAGGTTGAATAAACTGTACTGAAAACAAATGTTTATTACTTAAATTGTTCTTAAAATAATTGTTATCATGCATTGATATTTTTTAAATACAGAAGGAGTGAAAACGGGTTTTTCAGCGTGAAACGTAAGAGTAGTGACCGACACCCTCCATGACTCCGTACCTATGGTGACGCCACAAAACAGTCAGCCGGCTTTATAACTGTAGGAAGTGGCCCGTCTGTCAATCAGTCTTTCTTTCTTTGTCTGTCTGTCTCTGTCTGTCCGTCCATCGGAGACATGGTAAGATTCAGACCCATGGTGGTCTGAATCTTAAAAAAGCATACCAAAATTTGAAAAAGCATTGGATTTGAATACAAATATGGATATCTAGGTTTTTAGAATCACTGAATCCGAAAATGTCCTTAAAATTACAAAATTCAAAATGGCGGGTCCAAAATGTCTGACATCGTTTAGAAATAAGTAGTGAAAATGCATGAAAATATTATTAAAGTGTTCCTTCTGTATTAGAATCAGAATTTATATTACGTTCAATGCGCAAATAATATAAACGAAATAAACGTATTGAAAACTCAGTTTGTAAGAATTGTGTGTGATAAACATATGAAAAGTTAATATGGACATTACTTTAGGAGGTATGTAAAACACTTTTTCATACTACAAAGAACATTTTTCATAAAAATGTTACATAACAATACATACAAACAAATTTATATAAATGTTAATTTTTTAAACAATTGAATTTTCAAACAATGAAAGTAGTGATCCCACGAGATCCGCGGTAGAATTCCACAGCCATCATTGTCCATATATTCCATTCCATCATTGTCCATCCCTATAATCCATTGCCATCAAATGCCGAAATATTCAGATGTACTCAAACAGTCCATACACCCTCTTATTTGGCAGCCATTTCAGCTGGAACAATTTATCTCCCAAGAGGTAGAATATTTCTTCTCGAGACTCGTAAGGCAAATCATTCCGTCTCTAACAAACCTCATCCTTCAATCCATAAAATTTTATTATGCATAAAAAACGTGCATACAATTTGTGCCACTCATTCCTCACTCCGTCTCATTTCTTGAAATGCAAACGGTATTTAACCTAATATTTACATATTAGCCCACTTTTTGAATAATAATAAAATACAAATGCATGTATTGAAGAAACTCATCTTCGTCCTTCAATGAAAATTTATACTCCCGACTATATTCTATATCGTTATTGACCGCCCGCCAAATCGGTGCAGCGCTGGGATTGTTATATTTCAAACTTGGCTAACCTCGTAACGTGGGAAATGCATCAATGAAAAATAACAAAGTACGGTCGCCAGCTGTGTAAGACAGCACCAATTTTAAATGAAACCTCCCTACAAAGCAAAAAGCGAGGTGACCATGCTTTCACCTAATGAATTCTTATGCAGGGCTAACACAGAGAACCCCTAAGCTATCAGATTCGCAAAGACTGTCGTCACATTCGAAACCTTTCGAAAGGACGCTCCAGGTTCTAAATAAAACAGGATCATAAATTTTAAAGGATCTCAGTGCTTGGAGATATAACAATCAAATAACTCAAACATTACATTTATTACAAAAACCATTATGAAATACAATATCAGTTTTTCCTGCTGCGCAGGAACATAAATTGCTGCAAGAAAAACAATGCTGAACTACAAATGGAAATACAAGAATGAAAAACGGGGGTGCCGTCTCTTACAAAATACTGTGATGAACAGGAACACAATTAAAAGGCGCTTCCAACAATGCGCCTGAACCTTAACAGAATAACTGTATTACAAACAGCCTCGACAAAGCCCACTTTAGGGGAGGAATTGAATACACATATAGGCAAAGTTGCTATAAATAGGAACACTACTAATCGGCGCTTCTAACAATGCGCCTATACGTAAACAGAATTACTGTATTACAAGCAGCCTCTACAATGCCCACTCTAGGGCGAGGAAATTGAATACACATACATGCAAATTTGCCAAAGAAGCCGACCTCGGTCTTCTTTCAATACAAAGAGACATGAAACTGAACTACCGAATATGAGCCATTAACCAAATTTTGTATGAGTGCATAATTACCAAATTACATGGAAATGGATCTCTTACCACAACTTACAAACTTTCAACAAATTTAGCAATGAAGCAGGGATACTCCGGAATGAGAAGGAGCGGTCCTTATGCCCGCCTGTATCTCATTCAACAGAGCCGTGACCGCGCACGAACGCCGATCACCATACGGCCGAACAATGCCCGCATGTGACCGCACCGATTCGTGCCGATGACGCGCTGTCGCCCAGCCGACTTCTCTGCCGGCTACGGGACCGGATACGTGGCGCTGCTTTCCAATGGCCGCGGTTCAAAGCCACCGCACGGGCCTAGCAGACGCCTTGCCAAAGCTTCAAACTGCCGAATACGGCCGAAGGCCGTCTTACTCATGGCAGGAGCAACAATCCAAATACTGCCGAATGCGGCCAAATGCCGTCTTACTCACGACGGGAACAAAAACTGCAACATTAACAATCACATAAGTAATGCACAGTACCAAAGACTGATTCTCCTCAACAATCGGAGATCAGCATTCATACAATCCCTTCAAACAAATACAAATCAAGAACAAAATACAGAGTAAACCTGCTTCAAACAATTAGGAAACTAGCAATCATATAATCAACAAATATTTCAAATACAAGATCCAATTCCATATCATAATAGCACTCATTCCTAAAAAACTAAACCATTATGCACTCGTACACATATTTACAATACAGTTCAGAAGGAACCGGGCCTTTCTTTAAAAACACCATAAATGGCTCATATAAAATACGTAAGTTACATGGCAAACAGCAGGGTGGCGAAAAGCAAAGGCGAAAGGCTTTGTGCGCGAGGAGCGCACGTCTTTCATACTAAACCCAGAAGGGGTAACAGTGTGGCATGGGGGGAAGAAGTAGCGGGGAGATATCGATACACTCTCAGAGTAGTACGAACCTCTTTGCCTAAGAGCGTAGACATTTGTCGCCTGCAAGGGTCGGCAGCCCGCAAAGCGCACCTGTTATTGTGGCGGCCTCTACTAGCGAAACAAGGAACTGTATTAAAGATGCAGAAATAATTCTTATTTTGCTGTAAAAATCTTAATTTTGAGGCTACAAAGGTGTCCATACAACTCTAAATTTAATGTAAATTGCGGATTTTGTTGTTAGAGCCCGCTGCAATCAGTGGTTTTCTTACAATAATTGAAAACCTGTTTTTAAACTAGAGAAAAGTTTTGCACAAAATACCAATTTTTTCTCAGTACTCAATAAGGCAAAAAATCAGCTCTCACTAACAATTTCTTAGGTTTTTGAAACCTTCTCATGGCCATGAGATCACAGTTTGCTTGTTACAGATTACCTTTTTAGAGAAAATTGAAGATGAAAAGTTACCCATATACTAGCATAGTTAATCTAATTACATAGGAAAAGCTTACAAACTATGGATGTGAAATCTTCTCAGTTGGTCTTCTCAGATGAGTGTTGACTTCTGTTAGCTGTTTCAACGCCGATATTCAGTACTTGGGATCACTTAAATTTTTCAAATTTAACAGGGATCGCCAATTTTGTAAAAAAAAATCCTCAACACATCACCAACTATCTTTAAATATAAATAATACTTTTGAAAATGTTAGTGTAGTTATTTAGCAGAAAAATCAATCTACTGTAATATATAATCACTTCATTCTATACGCCCTCTAATATTTCATGCAGATCAGGTGATATTGATACCTTATTTTCCTCCCGCCAACCCACATTAGTAATCGGAAAGCTAAACACATTGCTCTGAGATGTGGATTAAACTCAGCTGCTGATAATATGTTGCTAGGATTGGATTTGGGGCTCTCCCTTTTGAAGATTTTGTAAAAACAATAACACAAATTCGTAGTCACAGAACATTTATAATTGGACGTTTCCTTTCTAAGATACAGAATATCATTCCATAAACACCCATAACACAAAGAACAAAACATTGTACAATATTAAAAAGAAAAAATAACCCAAGAAAAACAACAAGTTTTCTTCAAATATAAACAAAACTTTGTTTTGTTCTGGAGACAATAATTTTATTCATTTACTAGTTTTCTTATGACTAAAGCAAGAATTGAACATTAGCACTAATCAGACTTCGAAAGGTAAAGAATGACATGACAGTGGTGTAATGTTTAATCAATATTATCACATTCCCTATTGCACTATCAAAGTGGTGCTGAAGCATTAAAAACGCAAACTGAATTATTAATTTTAAGTGCAGGTTATTTTTCTCTTGAATGACCCTTAAAGTTCATCTCACCTTGAGAACAAAAAATGAAGCAAGTGACTGTCTCTTCAGAACACTGTTCAGTCTCAGTGTCAACACCACAAAGACATTTAAACAGATATACAAATAAACACATTCAAATGATAAATCATCTAGTCTTGTACACTTTAAGAGAATGATACAAGCAAAGCTGAAGCATAAATATGAATGTCTCATAACATAACATTCTTAATTTTAATCAATGCATAATTTTCAATACATTAAAGTAACATAATAAATATAATAACATTCTATAATAACCTTGTTTTGTTCGGAAGAAAATGGTATGCACCACGATTCGTCCAACAAAACTGCCCTACTCCGAGCTTTCAATTTGGGAAGGTTGCGCACACTTTGTTGCAGATCACCTGGTCTACGTGCCATTGCACAAGCCAACTCTGTTTGTAAACAATAGCCAATATTGTAGTGACTATTACATCAGCACTGACATAAGCTTCTTGTACTGTCTTCTTTAAACATCTGTTTTGAATGTTTATAGTTTCAATTTAACAGAAGCTGTGTCTTTCCAACACAGTACATTCAGAACATTCATCAACAGAAGCACTGATCCCAATCTATAATGTGGACAAAATATCTACAAAATGTACAGTACAAATACCTCTTTTTTTTTCAAGATAACCTCACTCCACGACGTCTGACCAACTACAAAAACCTCTCGCCTCCCTCCTGTTCCCGTGACATCACAACGGACGGTAGGGACCCCCCTACCTCCTCTACACGTCTCTTGCTGGAGAAGCTGGTGTCGTCAACGGTGGCGGCGGCGAATTCGTATGTCGTCTACATATTGACGCAACGCGTCTCCAAGGGGCGTTGAGCGCTTAGCGCTGGGGAGTAATTCTCCATTATTTTGCGCGGAAGTAATCCTCCATTACCTTTTTAAGTTATTTTACGTCAGGTCTCAGTCACTTGTCAAGAGGACCGCCAGGTAGCATCACCGCGTACGCGCCTCCTGCTACGCGCTCCTGCGTCACTACCCAGCGGCCAGAATTGGGAAGGAATAAGGATAGGGGTTGGACTAGCCCTTGAGAAGCAGCCAAACTCGTTGGGCTGAGACAAATTTCACATGAGATTCGACGGGAATTGAGCCCGGATCTTAGTGGTGAAAGGCTAGCGACTTCGCTATGTGCCACGAGCGAAGCTCAATATTTGAATGGTCACACCAGAGGGGAGGGAAGACTCCCGAACACGGACGGACTCCCACGAAACTCGAGCTGCAGTGGAAGAAACGCGTCTGGCAGCTTACATATTTCGCCGCCGATTAAACGCTGCCAATCCGTTCCCGCGACGCAGCGGAGGTTTTGTGTCACGTGTTGCCTTATGAGCACGTTCAGATCTGTGCGGCAGGCGAGCGTCGCGGCTACAGATTGGCAGCGTTTAATCGGCGGTGAAATTTGTAAGGCAACCAGACGCGTTTCTTGCTCGAGTTTCGTGGAAGTCCTCCGGTGTTCGGGAGTCTTCGCTCCCCTCTGGGTCGAGAGACCTTGCCAACGGTCATCAAACGTTGATTGATAATTTGACACTCCGGTGTGAACGGTCCCGCGAATTCTGCGGCCACGTCTAGCTCGGAACTATCCGCGCCGCACCCGCTGCGGATCTACTGCGCCTATCTGTGGGAGCCTTAATGTTTGTTTAGTTGTCTTCGAATAACCGTTTTAATTCTTATTTCGAGCCACTTTTATCGTGTTAAATTACTTTTTTTTAAATATATTGATTCTTTAATTCAGCAATTGACGTAGGGTAGAATAAGTAGGGAGGTAGATGAAGTTAAACGATTCTAGTTCTCAAGAAACAATCGCAATGATTTTTGCTTAGTTTCGATGAGTGGACATATGAAAAAATCGCCGATATTTGAACGTAAATGTTCATCATAGAGACATCCATTTTAATCTTGGTCTGATTCGAATACATGATTCACGTTCTGCTGAACATTGCAGTGAATTAACCAAAGAACGCTTGGCGAGTTTTGATCTTCACTTTCAAACCGATGTTATCGGCATGACAACTGCCGATGCAAGTTTCATGGTTAAAGTTGGCAAACTTGTATGTTGCTATCAGCAACTGTTCACACACGGCACTGTGGTCGATATTTTATACAAAAAAAGTTGAAAGAGATGTAAAACTTACAGAAGAGACTTTGACGCGTTGAAGAGAGAAAGACTTTAGAAGACGAAAAGATATTAGAAAAAGAAATCGCTAGCATTTGAAAGTTATGGTGTATAAGGGAAGTATTTGACTTTGTTGCACGACTATCTAATATGAAACCAACAAGTGAGGAGGCAGAAAGAACCTTTTCGACCGCTGGGTTCATATGTAGACCCATAAGAAGTAGGTTGGAAGATAACACCAGTAATGCTATTTGTTTTTGAAAATCATATTTTCTAGCTAAAGCTTTCGATACCGTTTGGCACTTAACGGAGTAAATACTCCGCGTTGATACTCCATTATATTCCTCTCGCATCATTGAAAGTTTTTTTCCAAGCGAACTTTTTCTGTACGTCTTCCCGGAGCTCTCTCCGCACCTTTCACCATCAAAGCAGGAATGCCTCAAGGATGCACTCTGACTAAGAGATAAACTAGTTGAAATCTGAATGTAAATACAGATGGAAATAAGCGGTTTTGCAAAGAATTGATAATATTTGCCATGCGAATACACATAATTTTGACAACGCTGCGCTGGCAACAGCACTTCTGTATAATTTGTTGAGAATACTGTATCAGTCAAATGTATTCCTAGTTGTTTCATTTGTCAAAGTAAGAATTGATTGCTGCTCCTGACGATCGAAACGAATACAGATATGCATCACAGATGCATTGCTTGAATTTGACGTTTTCAAGCAATAGCTGAGGTGTTAGTAGCACAGAAAATGCAATATATGTATTACCTAGCAATTTACAATAACGCGAGAAAGTGTGTGCTTTGAAGCCCCACTAATTGAGATTTAAAATTATTTCAAACTATTTGTGCGGATATTGCTAAATACACATCATAAGATGATATTAAAAGCTATTTTGCTGCACGCTTTTGTTTTTTCAAAAATTACGAAATTTTTTTTTATGTTTCGCTGTTAATATGGTCATTTCCAGATATTAGTATTTATTATTGCATTTGTGAGTAGAAGTGCTTCAAATGACTTCCAATGAAGTTTATTGAAATCTCAAAAAAATTCTATGTTAAAGAGCCTTAAGTTTCACATTTAGTGAATTTTAAAAGACATTTTCGTAAAAACGGTTTATGTAGCTCAAAAAGTAATTGTTCGGTTCTACCATTCAGAAAACAAAAAAAAATGAGATTTTTTAAAAAAAAAATTGGGTTGCGATAGATGACAGCTGTCAGGAGGATAGGGCAAGGCCGAAAAGTTAACCCAGACGAATGGTACTAGAAAACTAGCAAGTACGAGAATGTCCATGTCATTCTGTTGCACCACTGGTTTTCTCCCGGCACCGATCTCGATCAAGCTGGAAAAACACCTGCAAACCTGGACAACAAGAAGGCGTGTTTTGTCTTTCTGCGCAAGTGGAGGCTCCGGGGCCATGTAGTGTTGAAGATCTTAATACGAAAGGAAAATGATACCAGTCAAGATTTTTTCATTGACGCAATAAGACTTTGTTCACTTACCAGAAATCTCATTCTGTTTGTGAATATGATCTCCGTTCTCTTTTGAGAACAGAACATGTACTTCTCAGTGCTTGCTTTTGATTGATTGATTTTTTCGTGTTTCCGGGCGCGTCAACTGCTTTGGTCATTAGTCTCGTTAGTGTAGTGAATGTTTTTTCTCGAAAGATGATGGTGATCTTCCCCCGCTGGATGGCGAGATCCGGCGCCGACCTACCGTCGGCTAGTGGGGTTTTCTCCTAACCAGGACTCTCCCACCAGCGGGGCACCGCCCCAACCGGGACAAGCTCTAAACTCCCAACCGACCTCCCGGAATACTTGTTAGTGTAGTGCATGTTAGTGTAAGTGAGTGTGTAAGGGAAGAGGAGAGGATAGAGCAAGGAATGGGAAGGACAGATCGCGCGCGGTGCGTGCCCGTTTGGTAGGGTACTGCTCCGGCATTCGCCTGGTGTTGATCGGAGAAACCACGGAAAACTACCGATAAGAGCAGCTGGCCTCTAGAATTCTTCTCCAGACAGCGACTGAATTCGACCTAGCTGAAAAGCTTCAGTGCTTGCAATTACGCAAGTATGGAGAACGAAAACTATAATTCCGTTTTCACTGATGCCATTTCAAGATTCATCCTCGTTGTTCTAGTTGCAGGAAGACTCCAAAAAATTTTGAATTTTTGTAATTTTCAGAAAATATGGGATTCCAGTGCACATGAGACTTGCACCATTTCAAGAGTTCAAAATTTAATCACAAAATTTGGTGTCTTTTTTGAAAATTTTGAAATGTCCCGGGGGCTTTATGTAAAGTACCCCCGAAAATTAAAATATCGGTTTCGTTTTCAAGGGCCCACAACATTAGCAAGATTTATTGGGGAATATCAATTTAGCTGATAATCCTGCGTATGCTATAGCCGCTAGCGTTGTTCTCAGACCAACAAACGAACGGGCAGACGATCGGATAGATTGACAGACAGGTAGACGGACAGATAGACGGACAGACAGACAGACGGACAGTCAGACGGACAAACGGACCGACAAACAGACGGACGGACACAGACGGACAGACGGACGAACACAGACGGAGAGACAGAAGGAAGGCAGACGGACAGACATACAGACGAACGGACGGACATCCTTCACTCAGAACAGGCACCCTCTTTGTTTTCTAATAGCATTACAGTGCTACTTTGAATGACATTCTCCCCTTTTTTCTCCAATAAATAATTATATTTTGCAGTCCTATGTCTCTCTTACGTATTACATCTGTAGTAAACTAGTACACATTTGTTTAACAGGAAAATATTATTTTAGAATTATTTAGAATTATCTTCCCATCCGAATGGTTTAATATCGTCCAGTTATTCTAAGAAAGAAACCCTACTTACTGACATTAATGTATTTTTCATAGAGTGATGTAAGAATAGGGAAATAAAGCGTTAAAGAAAAAAACTGTGTGCTTGTTTCAGAATTAAAACGCTAAGATGCTGCTTTTGGTGCTACCTGCTCTACTTTTATTCGTGTTGTTGGCAGTACCATACTATTGGATTAACCATTCCCGTGCAGCTCGTCTTGTTGCCAACCTTCCAGGACCAAAACCGTACCCTGTAATTGGAAACAGTCTCGAATTTGGAAGTGGATCCACAGTGGGTAAGTGAACAAAACTAGTATGTTGTAATTTATTAATATTTACTACTAGAATTTCAATAAAAATTACATTTTAACCGAAAATAAATTTTGGAAGACTCTCCAGTAAGATATCAAGGACGTTTCCAACTGACGAGCCACTCTCACTTCATCCCGTATATTATACAACTTACTAACTGAAAATAATCGAAGGCATTTCTTAATTAGTTGTATATAATTTTTTAATGCTTTAAAGTTCTGGAATATCCACAACAAGATCTCAAATATTGATAGTCAAGCCCGTGATTAAGGTTTTTATCTGTAACTTCGCAAACACGACAGAAGAAGAGTCTATTAGTGCTGTTCTAAAGATGGTTATGATTGATGGAGGTGGAGAGGACAAACTGCAATTTTGTACGCGGAAATCGTTTTGTATATACAAGGAATACCTCTGCCATATTAGAAGCATTTGAGCTGAAATTGATAAATACATAATGAAATAATTGTAGCGATCCACACACTATTAATATTGAAACATACCCCTAACTGCTACTTATTGGGCGATTCGTCGTAACCCGTTTCCAAATTTCTAATAACATGGGCGCCAGGAAAAAGGTTACGATAATATTTTAACTATTATTACTCTGATAAATACTGAATATTATCCCGCTAGCTGGGTCGATGGGTGACGTCAGAAATAATCGCTATTATCTATTAATAGCCGATTACCCGATCTGCCATCTATACAGAATGGCGAGGAATCTGAAAACAGAGATTTGATCTAGCTACTTATTAGCTTGAATTGGCAAATGAAAATCATTTTATCTTTCTTTCAAGAGAAACTTAATGTTTATTTCTATCAATATGTCAAATTAAAATGTAAAAAATTACATTGAGAACTTTCTTAGTCATATCCTGGTTCGAACTTTATACGGCGATTCTGGTCATCGCGTGCTCTTGATTGGTGGTTCCTCGAAGAAACGTCTTCCCTTCCTTTTTGAAACTCCGAAGTCCAGAAGTCCAATTACTACGAATCTACTGCTCTTCTTTAAAACGAACACTGCCGATTCACCGCTTCGCACCGCTCAAATATTTGTTCCAGCTCCACTATATTATACCTGATGCCCGTTCTCACCGTATAAATATCCAGTGCTTTTATGATTACACCGCAAAACAAATCTCTGAGTTCTATCTTCCGTTATAGCAAGAAAATAGGCAAAGTCCCGTATCGTTTGTGAACCGCATACATTTATCAGTTCAAGAATGATTAAGAGTTCACTCGCGAAAAACTCCAAGTCTTATTTTGATGCACAGCAAAAATATTCGGAACTCGACACGTTCCCTAAATCTTAGAAGTATCACAAGTTCACTTCTGGTTCTGCTACGAAAATATTCAGGGTCCGAATATGTCCCTCAAGTCCGATTCTTGCTCTACCTACGAAAATATTTCAAAGTCCCAACATGCACAAATTAATCTATTCACGAGCGAACTGCTCACCGTCACGTCATGCGACCAAATGAATTTTTTCCTCCCTTTTAAAACCCACAATGCCTCGCCTTTCTTTTATTTGACAAAATGCCCAAACTTCCGTTCATCAGTCGCCTCCACGGTCAGATGAATGTTTGTTTATCCTGACAACAACCACGACGTCGTTACTATATAGCGTCTGCTATATTGCCTATTATTTGCCCTAACCATATCGCCCATTTACGACAAATACACTGCAATAAACCTGTCCCCACATTGGTATGTCACAATATATTTTAATTTTCGGAAGGACTCTACACGAAGTTCATCTGACATTTTCTAGAAAATGTTTTCTTGAATTTTTCTCTTTGCTCTGATAGAAGAATGTGTATTTATAACTACGGTACAGTTATGATTTTCATTAAAATCTCTGACATTTAGAAAAAACTGCATTTACATTTATGTTTAAAACACTAAGGTTTATTATTTAGAAAGAAGTTTGAACATTCAACTCAACCATGCTGATTGTTTGTCGATGAAAGTGCGTGATAGTGGTTGTCTTGTTGAGTCTTTTCTGACGTAGATTGTCCCGTCTGGAAGAATAAAGTTTGTTTCTTCTTGACAGTAGATCGCCTTTGATTTTCTAGTCGAGGTAAGTGTAGAATAATAAAAACGAGAAAATTAAAAGAATGTTGCGAGAGGAGAATTTCGTTGACTTGATGTGCCGCGGTGCCAGTGATTAGCTTTAATTAGAAAAGTATTGGTATTACAAGTTTAGATTACTAATTTCGCACATATTCTTGCTAGGAAAGTTAGTGCCAAAAATTTTTCATTTGTTTTTTGTACGTATCTAAGCGCGAACTTTCATTTTGTCTGTGAACGATATTTAAGAATGGCGAAATCTCCCAGCAGTGGTAATGGAGATTGACCAATATCTAGGCTGCGTGTTTTCTTTGGAATTTAAAATATTCGTCCTGCGCACATCTGAATATTAATATATCGAAATACTCAATAGAGAGTTCATCGTGAACATTTAATCGTTAATATTGCTGTAGTGCCAAATTTTATTATGTAAATGCTACGAATTTTAGGAGTTCTTCAAACGCATTTACAACTTCCGCTTTGATGTATGAAATTTCCATTATTTAAGCGAAGTTTTCATTATTACATCGTACTTGCCATTATTTGTAATGAATGATGCCTATCGTGCATTCAAATTTGGCAATCAACCAAATGAAAATGGTTTAAATGCGAGGAAGTAGTGCATACATGAAATAATGAAAACCATTTCATTATCCTCATTGTGATATTTTGTGTGGATATAAGCCCAGTGCTGCTTCAAAAACATTGTTATATTTAGTCACTGATTTGGTGCACAATCCAAAATATTTTTTTGTCATTTTAAACTTTGGATATAGATTTTACTGCATTCTCATTCATTATTTAGACTTGCAAGTGTTATATGTGAAGGGTATGTTTGGTAAATATGCGAAGATGAAGAATTATTGTCTAAATGTTATACTTTTTAATATTTGGTAATTATTCTAATAGTTCATAAAAATCTTTAAATGTTATGTTGTAATCTCTAAATGAACTGTTAGCTTCAAAATGAAATCTTTGATTGCAAAAGCATTAATACGTGAATAAAATGGATTTCAGTATTGAGGTAGAGATGTCGTGGAGTAATGTTAATAATATTTTCTTTTGAATTGTAGAATTGTCTGATGATGAGGTCTTGTTGTGCTGGATTTACATTTACTTAATTCTTTAACTACCCTAAACAAATTTCTTTAAAATAATACAAATTGTAATGATGCAGCCAATTTTAATTTTGATTTAACAACAAATGTGGTAGGACGTGATTTGTTAAAATATGGGAAAAATTAAACCATAGAGACATATTGTGATTAGGAGAATTGAAAGAAACTTTTGAAGGAAGGAATGTTTTTGAAATAATTATAAATTTAGATATTTCTTAAGTATAATTGAAGCAAAATATTTTGTTGCCATATGCATTCAATGCTAGATCGCCCAGTGGCATCCTTTTGACTCCTGAGTCTCTTTAAATCCTTGTAAATCCTCTTGATTTAATAGATGAAAATTTATAGTTTTGTAACCTCCATCATTTTCATTTATTTACAATGCGTTAAAAATTGAAATGTCTAAAACATATAATTTGAAAACTAATCAACTTTTCGTAGAATGCCTGGGAGGCATCACTTTCACTCCTTGGGTGCGGAGTTTGCTTTGAACCTTCTTTTATGTATTTCAATGCTTAGTTGCCAAAGGTGTCTTCTAATATTTCTCCTTTTGAAGAAATCTATGTAAATTACCTTAAAAAAAGCTCGCTCGTGGCGCGCACATAGCGAAGTCGCTAGCCTTTCACCACTGAGGTCTGGGTTCGATTCCTGTCGAATCTCAGGAGAAATTTGTTTCAAAAAAATGAGTTTGGCTGCTTTACAAGGGCTAGTCCAATTCCTGTGAAGTGTCCTAACCCCCCCTATCCTTATTCCTTCCCAATTCTGGCTGCTGAGTAGTGACCCAGGAGCATGTAACAAGGAGTGCATATGCGGGGATGCTACTTGGCGGTCCTCTTGACAACTGACTGCGACGTGTATATATATATATATATATATATATATATATATATATATATATATATATATATATATATTCGTGAAACGTAGGCTTATTCGAAAGCAATCCCATGGCCTGCGCCATACATACTTGTATTGTGTTGTTACATATGTGTTCATACATACTTTTATTTGAACTGCAATTGGGTATGACCCGGTGGCAGTTAAATAATAATAATAATAATAATAATAATAACAATAACAATAATAATAATAATAATAAATTAGCACAGTACAAGCCGAAAATGCAATAATCATACTATCACTAATATTAAGTATTATTACAAATATTTCAACTCTGTCATGATATCCAATAATCATGTCGGTGATGCTAAAATTTAATACAAGCTACACAAATATTGGCTTTTTTTTAAATTCATTGATCGTGTTCACTACAGTTAACTGCACTGCACTGCCCTACACTACACTACCTTGTTTTTGCTTTGAATTACACTGACCAGCACTTCACAGCATTTCACCGCACTTCACAGCATTTCACCGCACTTCACAACACTTCACCGCACTTCACAGCTCTTCACCGCACTTCACAGCACTTACTCATTTAATGTCTATTACTCTTATATTGTTCTAACGTATTTCTAAAGCTTCGGACACTTAGAGGAAAAGCTTTGAAAATTGCTGCGGGTAAACTGTTCCAATCTTTAATTGTTCTGTTACAAAAGGAAAATTTCCCAAGATCTGAATTTTGTTTCCTTGTTCGAATTTTGTGAGTGTGATCGCTTCGGCCGAAATGATTTGGTTTTCTAGTCTAACCTGAATTTCCTTCCACGCTGGTTGACTTACGTACGATTTATAACCAGCGCAAAGCCTCACCCTTGTTCTTCTCGTTTCTAGAGGTTCCTATGCCTTTTTATTGCGTTAGTTAAACATTAGGTAAACTTATTCGCTTTCCTCTGTATTCTATCTAGATTTTTCCGGTGCGACTTTCTGTATGGATCCCAACATGCCACTCCGTATTCCATGAGAGGGCGAAACAGCGAAAAATATGCTAATTCTTTTGCGTTTGCAGAACTTTTCTTTAGAATTCGCTTTACAAAATGCAAGGACTACCACGTTTTTCTTACTACCTGATACTACCTTTATATGCTTCTCCCACCCTAATTTACTATCTATATGAATGCCTAAGTACTTGCATGATGCGACTCTTGTGATGACGACCTCACCTAAACGATAGCCTGGTTCCTCATAATTTCGTCCCCGCCCGAACGTTATTGTTTTGCTTTCGATCCGTTAATTCCCGTGTCATTTTTTTTTTCAGCCCAATCACGTAAATGTTCTAAATCCTGCTGTAATATTTGTTCGTCAGCGCTACTTTTGATTTTTCGGTATATCGCCATTAAGTCGAAATGTGAGACTTAATGCTTCTTCACGAGCATGACATCGAGTCGTATGAAACATTCAAAGGAATAATTTTTGCGTAAATGGTCTCTGTTATTGCAAGCATAATGGAATGATCCTCACATTATTAATCAAATCATGACGTTTTTACGTAGACACATGCAATGGAGTTGTAAACGGTTTCTTTTTTCAGCATCTGTTTACATTAACAAAGAATCGTATCGTGAATTCTGTTAATTACAAAAAGCTTCAATTTTGATGCATCTAATGTTGCTATGATGTCGGCTATTTGAAATGTGGGCTGTTCAGCTTCGGAGAAGCTCTTTTTCAGAATTTTCAACTTACAAAGGAATGATCGAATTGTGGCGAGACACTTCTGTAATCCTTGTCCAACCGAGTCCTGGAATTTCGTATTGTGTTACCGTGTCCAACCGTGTCGTGACATTTCTTTAATCCTTAGGGATAGTAGTTTTATTTTAAAATTAAAATAAATTTATCCTATCAAATGTATTTTAGAGATTTGGTTCAATAGGAATAGTCTTTATTAATTCCCAAATTCGTTAATGAAAAAATATGTAGAGTAATTTCGATAGAAGAAAACTAATAATAAGCGTTTTAAATATAAATCATGTTTATTCCAGATAAAGATAAAACAGCGAGTTCCTTGACGAGAAGTGTATTAACTGAACCCAGCATACTTCCTCGGGGGACGCCAAAGATAGTGTAAATGGAAGATCCCGGTGTTGGGCTTAGGATTGTAATAGGACCTAGTGAGAACCCGCCAAAATTTGACTGTGAGATTTGAGATTAATGTAAAATACTATGCCCAGACTAATGTTTACGTTGCATTGTTTGGATCTTCAGGGTACAACAAAGATATTCTGTGATGTGGAGTTCCCAAAAGTTTGAACACGTATGGCCCATGACCAGGTGGCAATGTAATATCGGCACCAAATTACAGAAAAGAAAGAGCACCATTATACTGGCGGTTATTATTTCTAAAGTTTCTTTTATGTGTCATCATCTCCTATAAACAACTCTTCGATTTCTTCTGGCACATTGCTCGAAGGTAAACTTATTTTCCCATTTAAGCAACACAGAGTAAACTGGTTCGCAGAATTTTTCTCACGTGAGAAGTACAAATCAGAACAAAACTGACATTTCATAGACAACGACCCAACAGAAAACGAAATGACCTCACTATCACGACACTTACGCTGACTTTCTCTTTTCCTCCGTCTAGTTAATGTACGTTTGCGTCTTTTGGGGCGCGTGGGCAAGGATTCGGAATTCGACATAACCTGTGAACAACTTCATTTCTTCAGTACAACCAAGCAAAACTCACTGTTCGAATGTTTTCTACAAAGTACATAACAAAAGCAAAAACTGTCGACACCACAATATAATGACTGAAACAAAACCTTGACGAATATTAAACAAATCTCAACAATCAAAATAAAGCATCAAGCAGCGCCACCATGAAGCAGCCACTCTTTGAAAAAAACAATTGACTATTGAAAAACGTGCTATTAAAGACTGATTTAATTAATTTACATCATAAATGTTGATGAATCAACACAAACAATATATGATAACACATCTAGGGATCACATTCTTTCATTTAAAGGGAAAATATGCAATCGGTTCAGTAGAAGCTCTAAACGAAGCCACGGCAGAATACCTTATTTTTTTAAATATATAGATAATAAAGGTATTCAAGATGAGCCAACATATGGTTTAAAAATATAGTTCCGACTACGAAGATATGACGGCAGATACGTTGCTTACAAGATAAGAAGGGTAGAGATAAGAAAGGTAGGAAAGCAGATACTCCAGAAACCGTAGTTTACAGGTTTAAGGTAGCAACTCAAGACGGCTTTTATGTGAGCTTGTATTATTGTCCCAAAATACGGGGTAATGCAATATTAAGATACACTTAATCTTTTTCTCACTACTTTATTCTCTGACTCTTTAACCTTAAGTTCTGTAGAAAAAAATACTCAAAATATAAAGAGGATAAAATTTCCTACAACTTTTCAATGGCAAATGTTTTTCGAAACCAATTATCAACTGAACTAGAGATTTTCAAAAAACAATTTTGAATTCCACTTTTGTAAACAGAATCATTTTTTCATACTCGAGGATCTTCTCTGAGAAAATCAGCGCTAGTAAAAAATGTAAAAAAACAACAACAAACAAACAGATTTTGTAGCAGGAGTTACTTGTAAAACTCGATATTTGTAAAGGAAGGTAGATCATGGTCATCTATTTCTTCTTTCTCTTCTTTAACTTTGCCAGTTTCTTCACTTTTGCCCCAACTATTTGTGGGAAAAATGCCATTATAAAAGACTAGGCTCACTGTTTCAGGAAGTAAGTACCAAAGATTATTTTTTACGGAAGCTTTACTAAACTTGATAGTTTATCATTTGACGCATGGAAAGGAAGTGCCTAGTTGTTTCTGAAGACAGAAACCAAGGTCGGACGTACACTCGAGCAAACAAAGTAAATAAATAAATAAAATATTAAAAACTAAAAAATAATTTAAAAAATTAAAAAATCACAGTTTTCCATATTAGATAACTGAAATTGGTATTTCTTGAATCTTATAAAGAGTGACCGGAAGCATACGTTATAATAAAATCCAGATTCTGTGTTGAATTTAATGAAGAATGGCAGGAACTTGAGTCTTCAGTAGTGTGTAGTTTTTTCTAAAAAAAGTTGTCTTCGAAAAGTTTGGTTAGTTGATCAGTCACTTTCGGGCGCGAAATGAAAACTCTGCTGCGGCACACGATTTTTACATTGTTGAGTTTGACATTTGATCACCTGTTACGGTGCCGACCAATCGGAACCTTACACGTCGCTACAGTGACGTCAGTATGGTGGCGTTCAACGTTCCGACTGAATAACACCATAACAGCCGTTTTACTTCATTGGCAGCTCTGTAAAAACCGCAGTAAACTACCACATACGATCAATTATGTACTACTCGCGCAACTTTCCTTGATTGATGACCTTGCTTCCCCCTCCCTTGAGCAATAAACAGTTGAAGGCAAAATCTCTGAGCACTGATGATAGTAAGCAAAGAGGGTGACATTTCAAGCATTAAACTTTCGTTGGCGCGAAATTGCAGCTAGGTGCTTTCATAGTCCAGAACTTCTTTTCAGCTTTATTATCATTAGATAAAGGAATGTCTTGAGGCAGGTCCAGGTTGTTCAAGGGAGGGTCCTAAAACTCCCATCTAGTGTCCCTACTGTTGCCTACCCAGAGCGATGACCTGGCCGCACACATAGCAGATTGGTCTTTGATTTTCCAGAGGTTGGCATTACAGTAAATACTTTAGTGGCCGACTTTGTTACTAATACCCCCTTCTGCGACCGCATTTCTTCAATCATTCAAGAAAAGTTGCGCGAGTAGTACATAAAGGGTCAAACGCAACAATGTAAAAATCGTAGTATAGTTTCTACATTGTTTAGAAGAATTGAAGCAGTTTGTGTCGCTGCTGTTAACGTGTATTCTAGTATACAGTATTCAGAACTGGGTTTGACACTGTATTCATGCCATTTCGTTCATAATTTAAGTTAATACAAATCAGGTGTTTTTAGTTCCTTCTTCCTCCATGTCGAATTTTGTTTGGTTTATCCGAAATTTTGGATTTATGACGTTCAGATTAGCGGATATAATACTCTGATTATGTACGTACTGCACTCCATTGTTGGCAACATTGCCACTTCATGTCGCTACGCTACGTTGCCATTTTCTCACATCGCACGCTACGTTGCATTGTGTCTGGTAATCCTTTAGTTGTATTTGTAGATCATGTAGATGTATATGTAAATGTCCGGTACATTTTTCGGATAATCCGACCATTACCGAATCCGAACAGGTCACACCCCAATTAGATCGGAATACCGGGGGTTTACTGCATTGTGAACCTGCCTACGTTGCCAAGGAGCCGACCACCTCCCGGTCACCAATCCCCGCGGCAACAGAAGGCGCAGTTCGAGTCAAGGAAGGAGAGTCACGGCTGCACGCACCCATCCTTCGCCTCCCCCTTCCGTCTCCTTTCCCTATCTTTCCATCCCCTTCCCTACTTTTCCTCTTCATTCCCTTCCCCCCGCATAAATCCCAATGTCGTCACTACCGGCAGCATAACTAAAAGCACAGGTATCTAGGAGTTTGCGATAAGTGACACGTCGAAAGCGAAGGGTAGAATGCACATTGAAATTAGAGTAAGGGGTACTAGACGTCTTTTGTTTGCAACTTCGATTCCACAGAGTATCAAATAAGGAGAGTTTTATTTTATTTAATTTTTTTATTTATAGGTTATTTCCAAATGTATTTCTTGCGGAAGCATTCTATCTAACCACATGTTTGCCCTAAGTGAAAATAATTTAATGTGATTTACGTATGATTTTTTCAAATTGAAGAAACCCCTGTCCATCTGGCTTTAGTTGAAGCTTTGAAGTTTAAAAAAAAAACATTCTTTAAAATTTGGGGGTACGTGACACTGAGCCCCCGGATATTTTCAAAATTTTATCAAAAAAAGCCCAAATTTTTTCTTTAAATTTATTGTAAGAATAGAGTAAAATACAACGGTGGCATAGGTCCGATTTTCACGGTTAACTCTGAATTTTCGAAAACTGCAAAAGCTTGATTTTTTCGGCGTCTTCCTACAGCTATTAAATTGAAGACAGATTTTTCCTACAAGTAAAATTAGTTGCCCACAAATAGTTCTTTCATTAAGGTTATTTAGACTTTTTTGAAAATTTTAGTAGTTTTAGTGCAATAGAGCATGAATTAATTCCAATTTTAAAAATTACAAAAACACGGTTTTCTCAAAAATGTCCAAATATTTTTTCTTTAAGTTTTTGGTAAGTTTAATGGAAAACTAACCCTACCCGATGACATAAACTCCATATTGCTCTATTCTTTTGTTTTTCAAAAATTACAAAAAAAAATGTTTTGACTTGTCTCTCACGTCGGTAATATTTACATTAAAGGTTATTTTCTTCACAGTATTATATTTATGAGGGCGTACGCTTTTAAATACTATCAAATAAAGTTTCTCGAAAACTCAACCTTTTCTGTGAAATTAAGCTCAAAATTCCGCATTTTGAGAAACGATGCCATTTTCTCAAAAATTGCCCCAAAAAGATTTCTTCAAATTTTCCAATGGATAGTGCTATCTGCACTGCTAGTATGACTTAAAGCTCATTTTGGAGTATTCTTTTGTTTTTTTCAAAAATTACATGATTGTAATTTTTTCAATATCTCTCACGCCTTTAATAAGCACATTTCCATCGATTTGTGTTCATTATTACATTTGTGAGTAAAAGTGCTTTCAATTACTTCAAATGAAGTTTTTCGAAATCTCAATAGATTTCTGTGAAAATGTGTTTCAAATTTCGCATTTATAGTAATGCTTAATCGCCATTTTCTTAAAAACGGCTTCAAATTCTTCAATGAACATTTCTATTTACAACGAGGTTTTACTCTTATTTAATACTCTTGAAGTAATATTTCGATAATACTATTAGGAAAGCAAAATGTTGAGAAAATAACACAAAAATGTACTTTAGGCGACGATAAATGGTAGCCGGCCAGAGAATGGAGAAAGACCTTAAAGCCACACCACAGCAAGGAAATTTGGTACGGAAAAGTCTGTGCAATTTGTCGCTTCTCTAGTTGTGTTTGCATAAGGGAGGGTGAAAACCTTCATTAGAGAGCGAATACTGCGACCTCTCAAATACCAAATCTGACAAATAATTTATCGCGTTATTAAAATTTAGGCCATGACTTTAACCTCGAGCTGCTGAAAACAAAATTGTCGAAAGAATCAATTTTATTTCAAAATGTTTTCACTAAGCAAATGTTTGTTGTCTGAAACAAATGCTAGCTCAAAAACGTTGTTTTTGATGATATTAAAAATAATTTATAAGTATAAGGAAAACAATAATTCGAGCATTCCACAGTCTAATTTTCATACGTCTTGAATCGTCTTCAGCGTTAATTATTACGCCGTTGTAGAGCATGGTATTAATTTTGTCATAAACTGCCTTTTATCCCGTTAACGCCCAAATTTATTTTGTGCGTAGAGCGCTCGCCCGTTGTTGCATCGGTAAACGCATCGTTGAGACTCTCTGGTGCTATTTGGTGATAAAATTGGAAATGTAAAATCCGTAACATTCTACATTTTACGTGGAGTTTACCAAGAGTAGCATCACATATTAGTCGGAATAATTGCTCAGGAAACAAGGATGTGACCACATGTCCCGTATTAGCCAAAATAAGTTCCTTATTTTGTCTCTGTCCCGTATTGTTTTACTAGAAAACGAGATGCTAAATTGTCCCTTTTTTGTATCAGTCACTTGTCAGCACAAAATGCCGTCAACAATATTAAATTTATCATAATTAATTCCATTTCTCTGAACAAAACTAGTAATCTCTCTTTTAAATCCATTGTTGTATGTGGAGATTTCAATATTGATTTTCTGAGCGAATCCCACAAAAAAGAGCAGTTTCTCAATTTAATTCATTCTTTTAATTTAGATATTACAGTGAACGTACCTACACGGAATACTCTTAAATCACAAACAGCAATAGATCAAATTATAATTAACAAAACCACAACTAGATATGAAATAATAACGAATAATCTAGGTTACAGTGACCACGATGCACAAATTCTTACAATTACTAAGAACATGAATACTGACACAATAAATAAAACACGCATGTGCAGAGCGTTTACTACAGTTAACATAAAGTTATTTACGGACTACTTGCTGAAAGAATCATGGGAGGCAGTTTATAACGCTATTGACACAAATGAAAAATATAATTTATTTTTCTAAAGCTTTCATTTCTCTTTAACGCATGCTTTCCTATTAAAGAGAAAATTAAACATTTCACGAAAAAGTAATACTTGGATCACAAAAGGAATTAGAACATCGTGTAAAAATAAACGTACTCTCTACTTTATTTCTAAACGTCATGACGTATCTCAAGATTTTCTTATCTACTTTAAAAAATACAAAACATTGTTGCGAAAAGTCATAAGGCAGGCTAAAATCATGAAAAACGATCAGGATATTTTGAACTCAAATAATAAAACAAAAGCAATGTGGAATATAATAAAAATACTACCAAATCAACTACAAAACCCGTAGAGAATGTTGTTTTAAAATATAACGATATAAATGTGAACGATCCGGCAACAGTGGCTAATCTCTTTAACCAATACTTTTCGAGAATTGCTGCCGATCTCACTAAGGGTCTTCAGGCACAAAATTCAAAAACCGACAGTTCACCCAAAATTTTAGACACAATGTTCGTTTCCGAAACTTCTTCCTATGAAATTCTCAAAATAATCGGTAAACTAAAAAATAAATATTCGTCCGGTTTAGATGAATTCCCGGATACTTCGTATGCCATTATACACCCGTTAACTCACATATTTAATGAAATCTTTATGCACTGGAACGTTTCCAGATATTTTCAAAACAGCTAAAATTAAGCCGCTTTTCAAAAAAGGCAACAAAAATGAAATTCAAAATTATCGGCCCATTTCTCTTCTATCAGTTTTTTCAAAAATATTAGAGAGACTTTTTTACGTACGAGTGGAAACCTTTCTCAGTAAACACGACGCGCTTTCAGATTGCCAACATGGATTTAGAAAATCAAAATCAACGGAAACAGCTATATTTTCTTTTCTTAAAGATGTCGCCTCATCATTGGATCAAAACGAGGCACCTATTGGATTATTTTTAGATCACTCAAAAGCTTTTGACGTCATTGATCATGACATTTTACTTTCGAAATTACCTTCATATGGAATTCGTGGTATTGCTCTAGATTGGTTATGTTCGTACCTTAAACAACGATCTCAGAGAGTTGAAATACCTTACTGGAATGATGGAACATTACGTACGCACTTTTCCGACTCTTTGCCCGTAGCATGTGGAGTTCCTCAAGGATCGATTTTAGGCCCTATTCTGTTCCTACTTTACGTAAACGATATGCCCTCGACGATTCGAAACGGAAGAACGGTTCTCTTTGCGGATGATACGAACATCCTTTGCAATAAAGAAACAGTAAATAGTACAATATCAGATGTTTCAAATTGGTTCCGAAATAACAAATTAATAGTGAACGAAAAGAAAACGGTATTAATGCAGTTTTCCATTTCAAATAAACAATTCTGTGCTCCATTGAAAATGAACGGTGTATCATTGACTGATGTTAAGGCAACAAAATTTTTAGGTCTCTCAATTCAGTCAAACCTTAAATAGAACGTCCATTTAAATGAATTGAACACACAATTAAGTTCATTATGCTACGCGTTGAGAATTCTTGCAAATTCAGTCAGCCTTCATACTGCTCGTTGTGTATACTTCGCGAATGTTCATTCCCGCCTGAGATATGGCATAATATTCTGGGAAATACATCTTATAGCTCCCAGACTTTTAGATTACAAAAACGAATAGTACGAATAATAACCAAATCCCACCCACGCGATTCATGTAAGCCTCTCTTCATTAATCTAGGAATTCTACCATTACCGTGTCTTTTTATTTACGAATCAGTGGTTTTTGTAAAAAATGACTTGCTTAAGGGCGGGAATATTTTTTCAAAAAATGCCGATGTCTATTACTATAACACTCGACGTAGAAATCATATTCATCAGGTGACAGTATTAACAGCTCATTACAAAAAATTCACATACAATACATGTACATTATTTTACAACACTTTGCCAGATGACATTAAACGATTAAATTCAATAGAAAAGTTTAAATCCCAAGTGAAATCGTTTCTGCTGCATAACTGTTTCTATACAATTAGAGGCTTTACTGAGCATCACAAGAAAAGTAACATTAATTTTAACAATGATACATAATGCATTATTTACCATTTGGACTGTATAAATGAATATAAACAACCTGTAACAACTATTGTTCTACAGCTTCCGGGTCAATGATCCCCATCTCGATCAGGTTTTTCGTCCAGTTTCCCTGATCCATTGAGCGAATGCTGAGATGGCCCCTTGTTTTTTTTTCGGACATAAATGTAACTTCATTTTCTGTGCACGTCTTCTAGAATTCAGTGGGAAATAGAATTATTCAAATTATCGTTTCCATGTTGTCGCGGCAGGAAGTAATGAGAGCCAAAATTTAACTTGGTGCTTTGAAAATAGATTTTATTACATGGGAGTTTTTTTGTTTTTTTTCTCCCTTTCAAAATTAAAATTTTTTTTTTCCTTAAAATTTTTTGGGTTTTAAATGTGCACACAATTCACTTTTCCCCATAGCACGTCATACGCAGTTTTTAACTGTTTTTGACGTAAAATAAATAAATAAATAAATAAATAAATAAATAAATAAATAAATAAATAAATAAATAAATAAATAAATAAATAAATAAATAAATAAATAAATAAATAAATAAATAAATAAATAAATAAATAAATAAATAAATAAATAAATAAATAAATAAATAAATAAATAAATAAATAAATAAATAAATAAATAAATAAATAAATAAATAAAAAATAAATAAAATAAATAAATAAATAAATAAATAAATAAATAAATAAATAAATAAATAAATAAATAAATTGACCGATCCCGTGATCCATATCCTACAACTTATTAACGGTCGTGAATTCTACAATGGAACCAACATTATGATTAAAAAACAAGATTCGCGTTTATAATAACGGAAAAGTGAAATTATTATAATAAAATTGTGTAAAACAGAAAATGTTCAGTTGAGATAATAGGTTCGATTTCTTAGTGTATACTTGGCATCAAACAAATATTATTCATTAGTTACATTATAATGGAAAAGCATACAATATAATAACATAATAAAGCATTTTATACACCATCATTCGTATATTTTTTACTCTTTCTCACTTTTTCAAAAATTGGAAACGCGCAGTTTTTGGATTCTAGCGTGCTGTATTTTCACGCTAAGACTTCCGGATCACAGAAAAGTTAGTCGGTGCCTTTTTCGAATCCTTACGTTTCGAAGCGTAGACAAATTTCTTCTTTTTTGAAGATTGTTAAAGAAAATCGTTTACATGGACAACGCCTAATGTCTTCAGTTTGCCGACTACGCTTCCATAGATTACGAGGAATGTTGAAAAAAACATAATTTTTATCGCACCGCGGACACACTAAAAGTTGTTTCGTGAGAAGCACCTATTTTTCGGCCTTTGAAATATTTAAGAACGCCAGGAAATTTGTTATGAAAAGAATTTATTTGATTATAATATACGTTAAGTAGAATGTTATGGCTCATGATTTTAAGCACGAAACTGTTAAATTTCTAGGTAAATAATGTTTTAAAGCAATATAATTGAAAGATGATTTGTCAATAGGGGATATTCACAGTAACGCTTGAATTTACAGTAACGCTTATCCCGTGCGTTTTAAGTACAAAACTAAAGTTCAACAATTTATTAATGTAATTCTTAATAAAATTATTATTCGCTTAATTATTATTACATTTTTTCTCAAAATACAGAAGTACGTAAATCGTTTATGATACAAATTTGAAGACCCGAAATGTTTTAAAAACTTGTCCTAACATTGTGGGGGGAGGCAGTTGCCCTCCTGAATCCAGCCTCTGCATGTAAGTTGGAGAAATCTAAAGGGACCTACACACGTACTACCAACTTGACGGGCCGACCGTCAGACCAACCAGATTGTTCACGGCCCAACCAGAACCCAATTTATCAGTCGTGCTGGAAATTTCCTCAAAGAAGGTGTTTTCGCGCGTGTGATTTTGAAGCAAGATGTCGCTAAGCAAATACCAAAAGATTAGACTAGGTATAGCCGCGCGTTTTTAACGGAAGAGGATGAGTCGAGGAAAAGGAAATTTTGGTGCAAAGAAAGTGGCTTTTGCAACGAAAGAGATTTTCACACGTGAACCTGGTTAAAGAATTAGATATGACTGACTTCAAAAATTTTATGAGAATGGACGAATCGTGTTTCTGTGAATTGGCTGGACATGGTTCATCCATTTATTGAAAAAAAAAAAAAAAAAAAAAAAAAAAAAAAGGAACACGGTAATGAAAGAAGCCGTGAGTGAGCCTCCATTGTGGCTTGAGGATAAGCCCGTTTATATATTCCCAAAAGGGTCATGTGTGCGGAGTTCCTAATATCCATATGGGAATATTGTGGGCTCGAGGAGTCCCACAAACAATCCGAAGCCTCAAACTGCTCCAAGAACTCCGTAATAATGGCCTTTTGTAGTTCGTTCTCCATGTTTGTTCTAAGAGACACCAAACCAAGCATTAATAATAAAGAAATAAAGCTCAAAACCTAAAACACGAATGAATTTACTAAAACCGTGGTAAGAATCGAGCATGATGAAGCACGTAGATTGGCATGACCATGGTTATGACGATTATTATTATTATTATTATTATTATTATTATTATTATTATTATTATTATTATTATTATTATTATTATTATTTCCACCATGGGCATAACGAAATTGCGGAAATTAGTGAAAACTTCTGCTCTGTCGTCGGCAGTGGGCCCAACCACGCTATGCACTACACAATTTGTTGGCTGTGTGGAGAGGGAATCGGCTGTCGAGTGGTCGGTGCCAACCAACCGCCCGACCAAAATTTCTGTTGGACGACTTGTCTCCACACGATACAATTTGTTGGATTGGCTGGCCGGTCGGCCCGACAAATGGGTACGTGTGTAGGGGCCTTAAGTCTTCTAAACGTGACGTCACAAATAAAGATCGCCTCCAGCGCCGATTTTCGACCATGCATTCGAGGGTGCACAAACTCTCTAATGCCAAGATTAACGGAATGATGACCGAGATTATCCGTTCATTCATCGCAATTCATGCAGCTTTTTCCAACCGGTCTGGTTAATGTGTGAATGATGTGGCTATTTCGCGAATTATCCGTATTCCATACTTTAGCTGAAACATACGTATATAATTAACAAGATAGGGTAAAGATTATTATATTTATCATATTAAATCATTTGCTTTGAATTTCAGAAATACTTGAAGGTTTGAAGAAACTTCAGAAACAACATGGATTTCTGTTCCGAATGTGGCTGGGTTCGAATTTATTTGCAGTGGTGGCTGATGCAAAATATGTTGAGGTATTTTAAATTAAATTATTATAATGGATTTTTCAGGATATAAATGTATCTTTACAAGTCAAAAACTAACAAATTTTATCATGGAATATTTATTTACTGGACTTTTGAGTTTCATAAACATTTTTAATGGTTGATTTCACATTATGACTCTGGACCGTTATTGTTTATTTTGTGCTGTGTAATAGCTTTTAATTATTTTTCAATGCAATTTCAGCATTTTTTGAGTTCAAATATCAACATTTCAAAAAATATGGCATACAGGTTTTTAGAACCCTGGTTGGGTACAGGTCTACTGACATCTACAGGTTTGTATCATGTTGTCTTGTTTTCATTTGTTGACTTTATTTCATTTGAAAAATAATTAATCCTAATTTTTCTTCCTAACCAGGTAGTAAGTGGAAACATAGGAGAAGAATTATTACACCCACGTTTCATTTTAAAATTCTGGAAGATTTCATGGATGTCTTCAATAGCTGTAGTAATATTCTGATACAGAAATTGAAGAAAGTTGCTGATGGAAGAGAATTTGATATCTATAACTACATCACACTATGTGCTCTGGATATTATTTATGGTTTGTAGGAAAAAATACAATAAAATTTTGAGAGAGAAGTAAGATTGTGAAAGAATATAGCAATACACATTCATTTTGGTGTTTCATTTTAATTCCAGAGACAGCAATGGGAGTTCAAATGAATGTTCAAGACAACAGCAATTGTGAATATATTTCTGCTTTGCAGGGGTATGGTTTTGTTATTTATTTGTTGGATGTGAAAGAAGCTTCATTGAAATACTGAATATATGTATATAAAAATATGGAAACAAAAGTATGTTCAATGGTCTTGCATTTCCATGGATTACACATATTGAAATTTCTTATTAACTGTTGGGTGAGTCAAAAGTTATTTTTTTCATTATTATTTTATTTATAGTATATTTATTTGTACAGATTAGCTGACATCATGGTAAAGAGAATGTTTACACCCTGGCTTTTCTCAGACTTCATATTCAACATGACAAAGTATGGAAAAGAACAAAGAAAATACCTGAAGGTTTTGCACGACACTACTGATGAGGTAAATTATTATATCATTGTTAATGAATGCTTTTTAATACAGTTCTAGATTTCATAAACCAATCAGTTTGCTGTTATATAGGTAATTGCTAAGAGAAAGCAGGAATTGTTGGGAAAAGCCAATGGAAGCACTCGTAATTACACAGAAGAAAATGACTTTGGTAAGTAATGGTTGACTTGTACTTTCTTGCACACGTATGTATATATGAAGTAATAAAGTATGTAGTGTAAGAAATGTAGTAAGGTAACGAGGGCTAACATTGCCAGAGGTGAAACACTACCACAACTTCGAAAAATTGTAATAGCGCAGTCTGTATCATCAATTCATTTGCTGGCTGTTTCCATAATTAGCTACCTCCCTTAGAAACATTACAGTATACAATAATAATAATAATAATAATAATAATAATAATAATAATAATAATAATAATATATTTGTCACATAAATACAGCATAAGCCATGTATGACAAGTCAGGACATTATATTCTTACAATTGTTTGTTTGTATTGGGTTACAGTTGCAACCTAAAATGTCCATAAATATCTATGGTGTATTTTGACGCAGCTAAATCTTGTAATCGAATCTTTGTTAATTTTGGGTTAATTGAGTAGAAATATGCTGTTGCCGCCGCAAGACAATTCTTTCAATTTTTGAAGCTCTTAACACGCAGCCCTCGAGAAATTTTCAAAATTTCCAAAAAAATGGCTCCAAATTTTATTTAAAAATTGCTTGTAAAATTAGAGTGAAATGCACATTAAAGTGGTGCTCATGCCATTTTAATGTGCCGATTTTCACTGTTGACTCTAAATTTTCAAAAACTATAAACATTTGAAATTTTTCAGCTTCTTCCTAAAACATCAGTAATGAGATAGAATCTTTTTATTTAAATGTAATTTACCCTCAACAATTACTTTAATGTAAAGTACATTTTTTAAATATATTAATAACTTAAATATATTAGTAACATTTTGAGTGTTTCATGTTCACATTAGACAGATTTCCGCATCATGCACGTTCCATAATGAGCAAGTTTTACTGTAGTACTAAATGCTCTGATAATAATTGTTTTGAAATAAATACCCTGATAATTACTCATATATTATCTGAATAAAAATGAAATGCTTTGACATAAATATTATTTTGATGTGTGTTTTGATTTGTCAAAAATTACACAAATGTATTTTTATAAACAAATAATGGTAATTTATGGATTTTTAGAGGTTGTAATTTATTCTCAAATGGGACAATTTTTTTTCCTTTGACAGGGCAAAGGCCACTTTAAAAATGTTACAGATCTCATTTTCTTTGAACTCTCTGAATTTTCCAAAATTTAGAAATAATGTGCAAAGTAACATGCTATTGAAGACCTATTAGTTCCATTCTGCTATTAGGGGATTGACAAATTGAGAAAATCTGTAAAACTGTCATTTTGATACCGAAAGGTAGGAGCAGGGAAGAGGCTGGGACAAAAGTGAAAAGTTGGCCCAGACTGAAGATATACAGACACTTAAGTCATAATTCTGTGTCTACCTGTAGCACCTCTTGCTTTTTTTAAAAAAACACATCTGTCTGCCTGTTGCACAGCCTGAACCATTCACAGTTGTGTGTGAGCATGGGGGCCATTCAAGTCCAAGTCATTTGTTTCTTCCATTTATACCATAATCCTTTTATAATCTCTTGGCTTCACCTCCAACTGAGTGCAATTTGAGTGTTTAATTGAGGGACTGACCACACCTAGAGCAGTGATGCAAACACAGGGATGAGGCTGATACATGGGCAGAAGATACAGGACCAAGATAGACCTATGTGATGTTCACGGTCACTACACCCTAGAGGAGCAGTAGGTACCAAGAGAGATCCTGGTGTGTCTCTCAGTTGCCAGAGAAAATAGGAAACAAACTAGGATAGGAATGTCAGTACCATTCTGTTGCACCACTAACTAAACTACATGCAAGATATTTCACGTCACATAGCACAGAAAAGACCAACATTTGACCTTCATATTTTTAATTATTTATTGTATGAATAAAATATATTAACAGATGTTTTTTAACTTTATTATTTTGGGAAATATTGCATGTTGAAATTTACTAAATATGACACATATCACTAACTTTAAAGTATCACATACTTGAATGCATTAAGTATAGAAACTCCATTTAAATTCCATATGAAATTTAAAATCATGTAAATTTTTTAATTTTGCTTGATTTCAGAAACTTTACAAAATATGAATATTTTATGAACTAGTGTGTAATAGAATGCTGCAAGAGACTTGTTTCTTATTTTACTGACTGGCAGTTCCTTTGAGTGCTGCAATAATTTAAGTACTTCTTGAGATGGAGCAACTTCATGATTATATTTGGTTATTTGATGATTGATTCTTCTTGACTCATGTTCTGACTCGCATTTTAAAAGTTTCTTTTCCCTCACAACTCTCTTCAAACATACTCGTATCTGCTGCGAAAGAAAGTAGTGTGGCGTCATGCGGTTGCAATAATACACAGACGAGAGTGGGTTAAATAATTGCTGGTTAATGTACTAAGTTCCACCACCGAAACAACCTTACTTACAGACTCGTTCTTCAGTCTCCCTGTTCTTACGGTAAACACATTGTCGGCCCTATCAGCCACGCTCGCGGCCCGCACCCAACCAGCATTCGCCGACCGCCTTCCGGCCCGAAGCGCACCCAACCAAGACTCAAAGCGAAAGAGATGGGGGTGTCGTCGCGCCTGGCGCAGGTAGCTCGCACCCCTTCCACGCCGCCTCCTAGCTTTTCCCCCAACGTCACATTCGCTCTCTCTATTAACAAAGGTTTGCACGTGGACAAATAACGTTTCGCATACGTCACGCAGCCGCTCGTTGAAATGGTTGTATCCACGACGCTGCAGTAGTTTCACTGTAGCGTAGGTTAGTGACAAAGGAGTGAAAGAATGTATTTTTAAAGTTCCATTTATTGGCTTTAAATTTTGATACTCAGACTTTAAATGTTTACTGTGATGACTTGGTGTATCTAAAGAACAACAAATAAATGAAATACTGAAAATGCTTCTTTTTGCCCAATCAAGTAGTTTCTTCAACATTGTAGTTGGATCTGCTTGAGGGACACGATGGGCTTAATGGGCTTGAGGGACAAGTCTCTTTAACAGTTCCTCCAGTGCCATGTGACGATTACATACGTATATACGGAGTTATATACGTAGTAGAGAGAACTTTAGGTAATGCTGCGGAAAATCGATTTCGAGATTTCAAAAGAAATACACGATTTTCAGGGCCGTCTTTGGGTTTGAAAGTACCCGAGGCACTCAGAGATTTCGGGGCCCCTAATTCTTAGTTCAACAAATTACGTTCTGGCGATCATAAGTTATTAAAAATTGAATATTACACAGTTAATAAGCATTTTTATTCCTTTTTTTAAGGTAAGGAAGGATTTGTAAAAACAATAGATAAACGGAATTAAATAGTATCTTTAATCTCTGTATTTTCTATAGTAATATTTTACTAATAACTCTAACAATACAATCATCACTCACATCACAAACATCACAACCAATCATGACTCAAAACAGATTTGCTGTGTTAGATTATGACAATGATTTTCCACGCCTTCCCAACCCTCACTACCCCCTCCCATCATCGACACGTCCACCCACAAACCGACGCAAACAGGCTAGCAAGCGCAAAGAAACAAAGACACGTAGAGTTGCGCAACCTGGCCCACAAGTAAACAAGGACATTCCTACTGAGCCCACCAAAAAGGTACTAATTTTAGCAGAGAGCCATGGGCGACAAATCTCCTCCCTGCTCAGTGGGAAACTCCCATCCAATTTCTGTCATGTGTGTTTAAATCTAACGGGAGGTTTGCCGACGTGATCAGTGAATTGGACACCCACATAAAAACTCTCACCAAACGTGATACAGTCATCATCATAGGAGGGCAGAATGACATCAATTTGGGTGGTCACTTTACACCTGAGCAACATGTTGACAAACTACAACGTGCCGCCCAAAACACGAATATTGTAATCTCGACTCTGCCCTTCTGGTACAACAAACCAACACTGTGCAAAGAAATTAGACACGCAAACAACAAATTAAAACTGCATTTGAGAGGCACACATGTTAAATTATTTGAGCTTAACTTTCTCTCAGAAAAACACTTCACCCGACATGGTCTTCACTTGAACCTTATCGGAAAACATGCACTCGGTAGCGAACTTGCCAAACACATCCTTACACCTCAGCAGTATCCTACCCAAGATTCATCCCCACCTGCATCTCCTAGTTCTCTTCCATCCTCCGGAACCCCTTTGGACCCAATAATCGTATCCCCTGAACCTAATCCTTGTACTACCTCTCCCATTATTCATTCCCCTGCATCTGTAACCCCTCCTTCCTCACCTCCTAACACTGCTGGGACACGATACTTCCTTCGACCACGCACTCGAGGTAAAAATGCGATAAATAAATAGCAACTACAGTCAGATGCAGCAGAAAAGCATCCGTGTAGGTACATGCAAAAGATTCAAATAATGCATCATAATGTGCAATCTCTTTCAAATAAAATTGAATTTATCGAGGCAGCATTAGAGTGTGATCTCAGTCAAAAATATGTTCTTTGTTTTACAGAACATTGGTTATCTCATAATGATCTAAACACACACCAAATTCCTAGTTTTTACCTTGCAGGATCTTATTGTAGAGCAAGGAAATCAAATAAAGGCCCTGCTTACGGAGGTTCGTGTATTTATGTAAGAAAAAATATTGATTCTACCTTCTTGTCAGAATTCAATTTATATGCAGTTGAAAAAGTTTTTGAAATAACAGTTGTACATCTTACTACGCTCAAAATTATCTTACTTTGCATCTACAGACCTCCAACAAAGCGAGCTTTAGATTATTTCAATTTCTTAGAAAATCTAGAGATAACTGAAAAAAATTAGTAATCTCTCTTTTAAATCCATTGTTGTATGTGGAGATTAATAATTTGAACTTACTAAACAAATAATACTAATACAATAAAAACACAATAAAAAAATAAAACACGCATGTGCAGAGCGTTTACTACAGTTAACATAAAGTTATTTACGGATTACTTGCTGAAAGAATCGTGGGAGGCAGTTTATAACGCTATTGACACAAATGAAAAATATAATTTATTTTTCTCAAAGCTTTCATTTCTCTTTAACGCATGCTTCCCTATTAAAAAGAGAAAATTAAACATTTCACGAAAAAATAATACTTGGAACACACAAGGAATTAGAACATCGTGTAAAAATAAACGTACTCTCTACCTCGTACTCGATATGAAGTTGAAACAAAAGATTTAGGATACAGTGACCACGATGCACAAATTCTTGCCATTATAAGAAATGCGATCACTGACACAATAAATAATACACGTATGACTAGATTGTTTACTAAAAGTAAAATTAAATTATTCATTGATTACTTGATGCAGGAGTCATGGGAAACGGTTTATAATACTGCTGATACAAACGACAAATATAATTTTTTTTTTTTTTTTTTTTTTCAACTCTTTCATTTCATTTTAACACTTGCTTTCCTCTTCAAAAACGAAACCTAAATATTTCACGGAAAAGCAATTCTTGGATAACACAAGGGATTAGGACATCTTGTAAAAACAAGCGAATTCTTTCTTTCATTTCTAAACGTCATGACGTATCTCAAGATTTCCTTATTTACTTTACAAAATACAAAACATTGTTACGAAAAGTCATAAGGCAGGCTAAAATCATGAAAAACGATCAGGATATTTTGAATTCAAATAATAAAACAAAAGCAATATGGAATATAATAAAAAATACTACCAAATCAACTAGAAAACCCGTAGAGAATGTTGTTTTAAAATATAACGATATAAATGTGAACGATCCGGCAACAGTGGCTAATATCTTTAACCAATACTTTTCGCGAATTGCTGCCGATCTCACTAAGGGTCTTCAGGCACAAAATTCAAAAACAGACAGTTCACCCAAAATTGTAGACACAATGTTCGTTTCTGAAACTTCTTCCTATGAAATTCTCAAAATAATCGGTAAACTAAAAAATAAATATTCGTCCGGTTTAGATGAATTCCCGTATTCTTTGTTAAAGACTTGTGCGTATGCCATTATACACCCGTTAACTCACATATTTAATGCATCTTTATGCACTGGAACGTTTCCAGATATTTTCAAAACAGCTAAAATTAAGCCGCTTTTCAAAAAGGCAACAAAATGAAATTCAAAATTATCGGCCCATTTCTTCTATCAGTCTTTTCAGAAATATTAGAGAGACTTTTTGACATACGAATGGAAACCTTTCTCACCAAACACGACGCGCTTTCAGATTGCCCTATGGATTTAGAAAATCAAAATCAACGGAAACAGCTATATTTTCTTTTCTTAAAGATGTCGCCTCATCATTGGATCAAAACGAGGCACCTATTGGATTATTTTTAGATCTCTCAAAAGCTTTTGACGTCATTGATCATGGCATTTTACTTTCGAAATTACCTTCATATGGAATTCGTGGTATTGCTCTAGATTGGTTATGTTCGTACCTTAAACAACGATCTCAGAGAGTTGAAATACCTTACTGGAATGATGGAACATTACGTACGCACTTTTCCGACTCTTTGCCCGTAGCATGTGGAGTTCCTCAAGGATCGATTTTAGGCCCTATTCTGTTCCTACTTTACGTAAACGATATGCCCTCGACGATTCGAAACGGAAGAACGGTTCTCTTTGCGGATGATACGAACATCCTTTGCAATAAAGAAACCGTAAATAGTACAATATCAGATGTTTCAAATTGGTTCCGAAATAACAAATTAATAGTAAACGAAAAGAAAACGGTTTTAATGCAGTTTTCCATTTCAAATAAACAATTCTGTGCTCCATTGAAAATGAACGGTGTACCATTGACTGATGTTAAGGCAACAAAATTTTTAGGTCTCTCAATTCAGTCGAACCTTAAATGGAACGTCCATTTAAATGAATTGAACACACAATTAAGTTCATTATGCTACGCGTTGAGAATTCTTGCAAATTCAGTCAGCCTTCATACTGCTCGTTGTGTATACTTCGCGAATGTTCATTCCCGCCTGAGATATGGCATAATATTCTGGGGAAATACATCCTATAGCTCCCAGACTTTTAGATTACAAAACGAATTGTACGAATAATAACAAATCCACCCACGTGATTCATGTAGCCTCTCTTCATTAATCTAGAATTCTACCATTACTGTGTCTTCTTATTTACGAATCAGTGGTTTTGTAAAAAATGACTTGCTCAAGGGCGGGAATATATTTTCAGAAAATGCCGAAGTCTATTACTATAACACTCGACGTAGAAATCATATTCATCAGGTGAAAGTATCAACAGCTCATTACAAAAAATTCACATACAATACATGTACATTATTTTACAACACTTTGCCAGATGACATTAAACGATTAAATTCAATAGAAAAGTTTAAATCCCAAGTGAAATCGTTTCTGCTGCATAACTGTTTCTATACTATTAGAGACTATACTGAGCATCACAAGAAAAGTAACATTAATTTTAACAATGATACATAATGCATTATTTTCCAATTGAACTGTATAAATGAGTATAAACAACCTGTAACAACTATTGTACTACAGCTTCCGGGTCAATGACCCCCATCTCGATCAGGTTTTTCGTCCAGTTTCCCTGATGCATTGAGCAAATGCTGAGATGGCCCCTTGTTTTGCTTCTGGACATAAATGTAACTTCATTTTCTGTGCACGTCTTCTAGAATTCAGTGGGAAATACAATTATTCAAATTATCGTTTCCATGTTGTCGCGGCAGGAAGTAATAAGAGCCAAAATTTGTTGCTTATTTATCCTTGAAAATAGATTTTATTACATGGGAGTTTTTGTTTTTTTTTTTCTCCCTTTCAAAATTCAAAATTTATTGCTTATTTATTTTGAAAATAGATTTTACTACATGGAAGTTTTTTTTTTCTCCCTTTCAAAATTCAATAATTTAAGTAGTATATGACTTGGTGTAGGGATCACAGAATATTGAAAATGTGCACACAATTCACTTTTCCCCATAGGACGTCATACGCAGTTTTTAACTTTTTTTGACGTAAAATAAATAAATAAATAAATAAATACCTTATTTCTAAACATCATAACGTGACACCCGGTTTCCACGTCTACTTCCGAGAATATAAAAGAATTTTCAGGAAAATAATAGTTCAGGCAAAAATAATGAAAAATAATGAGGATATTTTGAACAAAACAAACTAAAGCAATGTGGAATATCGTTAAAAATTCGACCACGTCATCACGACATTTCGTAGAAAATGTTGTTTTAAAGGATAATGAAAGAGAAACAAGAAATCCAGAAAAAGTTGCGAATCTCTTCAACCAACACTTTTCTAGAATTGCGGCTGATCTCACGAAGGGACTAAAACCACAAAATTCAACATCATATGCTTCCCAAAAAAATTTCGGCACGATATTTATTTACGAAACTTCTTCTAACGAAATCCTCAGAATAGTCAGTAAATTAAAAAATAAATATTCATCAGGTTTAGATGAATTTCCGGATTGTTTATTAAAAACGTGTGCACCTGCCATTATACACCCATTAACTTACATTTTCAATGCTTCCTTGTGCACAGGAATATTTCCAGATACTTTCAAAACAGCAAAAATTAAGCCACTTTTTAAAAAAGGAAACAAAAATGAAATTGAAAATTACCGGCCAATTTCTCTTTTGTCAATTTTCTCAAAAATATTAGAGAGGCTTTTCTATACGCGAATGGAAACCTTTCTCAGGAAATACGAAGCGTTTTCAGACTCATAACACGGTTTCAGGAAATCAAAATCTACGGAAACTGCCATTTTTTCTTTCCTTAAAGATGTTGCTTCATCAATGGACCAAAATGAAGAACCCATTGGGATATTTTTAGATCTTTCGAAAGCTTTTGACGTTATTAACCATAATATCTTGCTCTCAAAATTACCTTCTTATGGAATTCGTGGTATTGCCCTAGATTGGATAACCTCGTACCTTAAACATCGATCTCAAAGTGTAGAAATACCGTACTGGCACGAAAGGACATTATTTATTTATCTCTCCAATTCTTTGCCAATTGAACATGGGGTCCCACAAGGTTCGATCTTAGGTCCTATCCTCTTTTTGTTGTACGTAAACGATATGCCCTCATCTATTAAAAATGGAAGAACAGTTCTGTTTGCCGATGACACGAATGTTCTTTGCAAAAAAGAAACAATAAATAGTACAATTTCAGAAGTTTCAAATTGGTTTGGTAATAACAAATTAATAATTAACGAAGGAAAAACTATCTCAATGCAATTTTGCGCTTTAAATCGGCAGTCGTATGCTCCATTGAAAATTAACAATATGCAATTACATGATGTTAAGGTAACAAAAGTTCTAGGTCCCTCAATTCAATCAAACCTCAAATGGAATGTACATATAACAGAATTAAACACTAAATTAAGCTCATTATGTTATGCATTCAGAATTCTTTCTAATTCTGTCAGCCTTCATGCAGCTCGTTGCGTGTATTTTGCAAATGTACATTCCCGCCTGAGATATGGCATAATATTTTGGGGAAGCTCATCCACCACCTCCTAGAGCACCTCTAAGAGGTGGTGGCTCATCCTTAGTTCCCAGACATTTAGATTGCAAAAGAAAATTATCCGAATAATGAAAAAATCCCATCCACGTGATCCGTTTCATTGAGCTTGGAATTTTACCATTGCCTTGCCTATTTATTTATGAGTCTGTAGTATTTGTCAAAACTGACTTACTTAACGATGGGAACTTATTTTCATGTATTACTGATATTTATAGTTACAACACTCGACGTAGAAATCATGTTCATCAAGTGTCAATATCAACAGCTCACTACAAGAAATCCACATACAATACATGTACGTTACTTTACAACTCATTGCCAGATGAAATTAAACAATTAAAATTGGTACACAAATTTAAGTTAAAAGTAAAATCTTTTCTGCTGCAAAACTGTTTCTATACAATTAGAGACTATACTGATCATCAAAAAGAAAAATAATGTTTACCATAACAAAAACAAGATGTATTATAATGAATTAGTCTACATTTGCATTATATAATTTTAAAAAAGACTCAATATGCCTGTGACAAATAATGTACTTCCGGGTCAATGACCCGATCTCGATCGGGTTTTTTGTCCAGTTTCCCTGATCCATTGAGCAAATGCTGAGATGGCCCCTTGCTTTGCTTCTGGACGTAAATGTAGCTTCACTATGCGCACGTTTTGTTGAACTTTCCTTTTGCTTCTATTGGTAGTAGAGCTTAGGGTGAGTTTCTATTTCGTTAACAATACAGAAAAATCAAATGTTTGTTCCTTTACTGTTAAAAATAAGTTTTCTGTAATTTTGTAACGAAAATATCTAGTTTTTGAAATGTTAATCCCTCGCTTTTTTAAATTTATTATTATTATTAATATGATTTTCATCTTTAAACCCATTAATAGTTAAATTGGGGGGAAAGGGGATTCTAAAACTCAAGAAAGCGTGCGCAGATGATTTTCCCATACGTCACATACAGTTTTGGGCTGTTTTGACTAAATAAATAAAAGAAACATAATAAAATATGATTAAAAAACAACAAAAGCAATATTTACATAATAATATCTAAGTAAAAAACAAACTAAGCATTTGTCAATGGTGAGTAGTAGTCAATGGTATGTAGTTTCGCACGCACGAAGTCGTCAATTACATCGTCAAATTATTCGTTCAAAATATCGTACTCATTGTTAATAAAGCTAACGAAGAAAGTCGTTCTTGAATCATTACTTTTAATTCATTTTATATACTTCAGCTTTGAAATGAGCGTTCACCGTACAATTAGTGACATTAACGTTAAGAAAATTTTAACGCTATTTCAATGTTAGAAATGTCTCTTCAAGATGATCTTCTTTTAACAATTTATACATTTCGCCAAAGATAGGTGCTGTTTTTTGGGATTTTCAATGAAGATAATGTTAAATTGAAAACAATCTGATATGAGGTCTTGTTCATTGACATCTGATATAAAACTCAACAAATTGTTTACATTTATAAGACAATTCTTTCTCATCAATAAGTTTTAATTTGATAAAATTGAAATCTTTTTACTTATAATATTTGTGATTCAGCTCTTCTATCCAATTCACTTATTAATGTGTCGATAATAGGGATATAAGTTTGTAATTAAATTTTCTTTGGCAGAAAAGATGACTTCGTGTGTTTGAGTCAAAATGTTACACGAGAACTTTTTTGTTAACGAATTTTGATATTTTGAATCGAGAAACCTTTCTTTGGGGATTGTTTAAAGTTATAAAATTTCTTTTCCCATGATGCAAACAATTGATCAATGATGATATCAGCTTTGAAGCAAATACAATGAAAGTTTTTTCTTTTGAACGTTTGTTAGTTTCATTGACTTTTAAAAGTATAGCACTCCAGACTTCGTTAAAATAATATTCTCTAATTTTTTCATTTTCTTAGCTATACTGTAGGTTTTTTTCCCTGTTTCTGGGATTTTTTTATTATTTTCAAAAATGCAAAGCTAATATAATTTGAGAATAACACATTTTAAAGCTAAAGACTGCATCGTATCTAGCAGACCGCTTAGTATCAGATAAACTTTTACTACTTGATAGTTTCAAGATTGATTTTAATATATCCAACGATGTGTTGAACCGAAAAGAAATTGTACAATTTTTGTACAGTTGGAAATAACTCGTTGCTGTCATCACGCAACCAGCAGCTTTAGCCCTGACTAAATTCAGCGAATGTCCAGCACAAGGAATGAAAATAGCTTATTCACATAATTGAAAACGCTTGTAGTCCTGAGTAGCACCTGACATATTCGCGGCATTGTCGTAAGTTTGACGGCGGAATCATAATTGATATCTGATTATTTTCGAGAAAAGCTAAACCATTTGTTAAATATTCGGAACCATGTTCTTGAAAAGGTATGAACTCTAAAACCGTTCAATCGGTGTTTTATCTTTACACATCGAATCGTAAATGTTAACTGATCAACATGGTCAATCTGGAGAATCAATACTAATTGAATAATACGGCCTGTTCAACTCAAAGTATTTTTAGTTTACTTGTTTACCCATAATATCAATAAACTCATTGCAAAATGTTCGCTGATAAATGACATGAATTTTTTCCTGATTCCCTATTTGTTCAAATGCTCTTAAGAAAGGGATCAAATTTCTAATTAGTTCTAAATCCCCCAAAAAAATTTCCTTTCCCTGCTGAGAACCAATTATTTCATTATCCCCACGAAACGGCAGTCCGGCCAGCAAGAATTTGATTGTTTCAAAATTCTAATCAAAACACTTTCCAATAACTGACTTTTCATTAAATTTGGGACAAGATTGATTCATTACAGTACCCACTTTTTACTGAACGATATAGTCCGTAGTTGAATCTATGCCAAAACTGTTCAGTAATTGCACGTTCAAATTTTTTCCAGTCTGAAACCGCCCGGGAGAATTAAACGCCGAATCGAAGATGCAAAAAGACGGCTCAAAACAGTATAACGCATTTTAGATGGCGAAAATAGAATATGATCTCAGACAGTTTCACTTTTTTGCAATTACGTGTAAACAAATTTAGTAGATGTCTAATAAAATTTCCATTTCCATCTTCGTATTTTTTTCGCTTTTTTTGAAAATCACAACCTTTATTTTGAAAAACATAGGTCCGTTCTGAATTCAAAACATCGTCTTATTCCATTCCCCGAATCATTTGATGTGCACCTAGATATTTTTAAGAAGTCAGAGCATCACTATTTTTTAGATGAAAAACATTTCTCAGGGCAATGAAACATCTTCCAGATGAGAACTACTTCGAGGTACCTGATTCTGGCTCCATTTTCTGGTTATCTGGTCGATTAATTTCATTCGGTGTGTCCAAAAGAATTTCTGGTGTGTCATTTGAAGATATACATGGATTTACTGATTTTGTAAAGAAAGATGTCAGTTTGGGATACTTTTTTAATCCTTTCTGTTCTCCTCAATCGCTTTTTTTTCTCTTTAGATGCACTGCTTGATATGTCATTTGACATGGTACCAGTAAAATGAAATACCAATGAACTCTAGAAGAAAATAAATATACTATTATACAAATTAGTTTATTTACAGATACTTTTGCATGCATAAAATTAACAGTTTACAAAAGCAAACATTTTCGGAGCTTTCAATTTTATAATGTCACTTTGCATGTTAAAAATTGGGTTGATATTGATTTTTGGGTTGATGTTGGGATGATTGGGTCATATTGATTTTTTTATTCTATTTAAACGTGTTATATGTTATCATATTTGTATTTAAAAAAATATTTTGTCTAAATGATTGATTCTAATATATAATTTTAAATATTCTTAATTTTCAACCATGAAACTTTATTATACAAATTATACATTAAAATTTCATATTAATATTAAATAAATTATATATTAAAATTATACACTTTTTAATACCCTTTTAATCAATTTTATTTGTTTGTTGTTCTATTTTTAAACATTAATTATAGTGTTATAGTATTGTTATTTATTAGTTATAAAAATATAATTTTATTAAAATAAATAAACATTGTGTTTAAAATTATACTTTAAAAATGTAATTAAATGTATCTTAAACTTATAGTTTTAGTGTGTTCCCATGGGTTCAAATGATATAAACCTTTCAGATGTTAATTATGTAAAGATTATTTAATTATATTTATAACATTTAAAATTGTACACTTGTCTTCATTCATTTGACTGCAAACTAAATTCATTTGCCGATTGCTGCCAAGCAAACGAGGTCGTTGATAAGTCTGGTAAATTTCTAAAAAGAGGCTTTGTTTTAAACATGTGCATTGTTATAAAGAACGATTCTTTGTAGACAGCTGTTTGACTTGGCAACAGACTTCAAAAACTGAACTGATCAAATTATAAGTGACATATTTTATTAATCTCTCGACATTTGTACCATTGATGTTAGAAATATATAATATTACTTAACGTGAACAAAAATTAATCAGATGAAATTTATTAGTTCCACTCAAATATTTAAGTAACAATATATGAAAAATATTACAATTTTTTGGTTTTGATATATGTTTATTATTGTAGGGCCTTGATCATGGGGCCTGAGCACGAGCTTCTGTCTGCCTGTGCCTAAAGAGGGTCTGGGATCCCTGATCCAAAAAAGTATTGTTGGTTTGAAACGTCCCGTTGTCTGGTGATGGAAAACCCTGCGCCAAAACCCAAACCGGACATTTTCAAAATTTTCTCAAAAAAAGCTTTTAAATTTTGAAAACCATTCTTTCAAATTTGGGGGAATTTAATGACCCCCGGACATTTTCAAAATTTTCTCAAAAACCGTTCTAACATTTTTCTTTAAATTTCTTGTAAGAATAGTGTAAAATACACGTATAAACGTGGCATAGGTCAGATTTTAACGGTTAACTCTGAATTTCGAAAATCGAAAAGATTGATTTTTTTTTGGCGTCTTCCTGCAATTACAATATAGAAGACTGATTTTTCCTTCAAGTACAATTTGTTGTCCATAAACATTCTTTGATGTTTTTGAAAATGTTTGTGGTTTTCGTGCAACAGTACGTGCAATATTTGCAATTTAAAAATAACAAAAACTAGATTTTCTCAAAAACGGTTCAAATTTTTTTCTTTAAAGTTTTAGTAGGGGTAGTGCCAAACAAACCCTAGACGATGACATAAACGCCAAATTGCTCTATTCTTTTTTTTCTTCAAAAATTGCAAAAATGTATTTTTTACTTGTTTCTCACATCGGTAATATTAACATTAGATGCGATTTCTCTCGTTATTGTATTTAAGAGTATATGTGCTTTAAATAAGATCAAATAAAGTTTCTCGAAAACTCAATAGTTTTTTTGTTAAAATGAGTTCAAATTCCGGAGTTTCGGAAACACTCAAGCGTCGTTTTCTAAAAAAATGGCTCCAAATGTTTTCTTGAAACTTTTCCAAAGGATAGTGGTAATGGCACTGTTTAATATGATCTAAAGTTCATTTTGGTGTATTCTTTTGTTTTTTGAAAAATTACACAATTGTATTTTTTTTTTATATATGTTTTCGTTAATATGCATTTACATTATTGGATTTGTGAGTAAGAATTCTTCTATTAAAATTTAATAAATTTCGAAAATTCAAAGATTCTTGTGAAAAAGTGTGTTAAAATTTTGCATTTAGAGTAATGCGTAATGCCATTTTCTTAAAAACGGCTCCACATTTTTTAATGAAAATTACTATTTAGGGCGACTATTTAGCCTTCTTCTATATTCTTAAAATAATATTTTGGTTCTACTATTTGGAAACCAAAAAGTTGAGAAAATGTCAAAAAAATGTATTTTGGGTGGCGATAGATTGCAGAAAGCAAGTAGGAGGGGCAAGACTGTACATTGCCAATCCACATCGAAGAAAGTAGTAAACTTTACTTTGAGAAAGTCTGTGCCATTCTATAGCACCTTTGGTTATTATGTTACAGTATCATTTTTGTGTAATATTGATTGTATGTTGTAATTGATGTTATTGTTATTGTTGTATGATGTTATTGATTGTATGTTGTTTAATGAATTTTTGTAGTGTAGGTTTTGCTTTGTAATGTGTTTTATCCAAAAGTTTTCTGAAAGATGATTAGGGGGAAAATATTTCATTCAAATCCATTTTATATTTGTAAGAATAAGACTGGTTGCATTGATGACACCCAAGTAAAGGACTATGGAGAAATATGTCTGATTGATGCTGATGACGAAAGTTTTTGAAGCACTGATCAAATCAATTTTCATTATAGTAAAGTTGGGAAAATTAAACATTTTATTATTGAGATACTTACTTAGTGGAGCACCTGTTTCACATGTTACTGTGCACACAGTTAAATATGTTCACTACCTGATTATTTTGAATTTTTATAAAAATTAAAAAAAAGTATTATTAAGAATAATTTACTAGATATAATGCAACAAAAATTTTGTTCAAAAATAATCATAAAGTGAGGCATCATATATAATAATTATTTGATAAATCGCTAATCTGTATATTTATTTGTACACTTCACTCACATTTTGATATTTGGTGAATGTTGTTTATATTCTAAGAAAGAACATATTTTATTACACTTCTTTACACTCCCTTGTGTTCACAATGTGTTCTTGTTGCAATTTCCTTTCCTACATTCCCTAAAAAAAAATTCATCTTTTTACATGTTTTTTTGACAGACAACCGAAAATATTTTTAAAAAATATCAATAGGTTTTTAATATTTAAATATATAAAATAATGAAAAATAGTTGAACTTAATATTTTACTTATATGCTCATGGGTATGGTTCATTCTGTTCACCCAATGCTGTCTTTCAGAAAATGAAGATGAAGGACTAAATTTCTGTACCTTTGAATGTCATCAATACTGTGAATATGAGCAGATATCGATAGAATGATACTAAGTGTACCACACTTAAGTTTTGAGTTTTCCTGGATTGAGAGTGAAGGTTTGGTGAACAGAATTTACCAGTGTGCCTGTTTAGGGTTAATTACAATGTTAAAATAGAAAATTATATTCTTTGAATATTCAAAATATCTTTCCTTTCCAGGACAGAAAAAGAGGTTGGCATTTTTAGATTTATTGTTACAATATACTAGAGATGGAGCTAATCTCACAGATAAAGAAATTCGTGAAGAAGTGGACACCTTTATGTTTGAGGTTCTTATGTTATTGTGAAATCAAATTTCATCAGCAGATTTTTTAATTCATTTTGTTGTTTTTATTATTAATTTTTTTTTCTTACAGGGTCATGATACAACTGCCACTGCCATTACTTTCTGTTTATGGTCACTTGCAACTCACCCTGACTGTCAGGTGGGTCTATTTTTACTGACACTAATTGTTATTTATGAATAACACTAATTTTTTGATGCAAACATTCCATTTTTACTTTCTCGCCCTTATGAAGGTACTTTGTAAGAACAGAAAGTTATGTAATTCTGAGCTAGAAAATGGCAAATTTTGGGCAGAAAAATTCTTATTGCTGGGTCCTGGTAACAAAAAAGGGGGAATCCACTAACATGTCATGTATTTAAAATCCATGTTTTGTAGGTCCATTAATACCGAAAAATAGATTGACAGGTCTGTCTGTCGGTGGTCAACACTAATGTCTAAACTATTCAGTCGATTTTCTTCAAAGTTAATATTCCTTGATCGATCTGAATGAACTTGAGGCTTTGGTAGTTTCAAATGGATATTTCGATTTTTGAGTGTCCTTTACATGAAACCTAAAAAACCTTTTCAAAATATTCTCAAAAATGACACCACATTTTTTTATCAAACTTTGTCCTTGGATACCATAGAGGACACTTTAGAGAAAGGCACAGGTCGAATGTACATTAAAATCATAGATTTTTTGAAAATTGAAAAACTGCAATTTGGGGGGAGGAGCATCTTTCTACAGCTACAATATTGAAGATAAAGAGTTTTTCCTTAATGAAATCTGTTCCTTAAGAAGGATCTTTAAATAAGCTCATTCTCAATTTTTCAAAAATATCAGTAGTTTTAATGTAATTTGGCATGAGAATTAGGCAATAAAAAAATTACATTTTTTTTCTCAAAAACTGCTCCCAATTTGTTCTTTAATTTTTTTCTATGGACAGAAGCAGGCCTATTTTTGTTAAACTCTGAATATAAAAAATTTGCAAATTTAGAAATAATGTGAGGAAGCATGTGATGTTGGAGCCCCACCAGTTTATTTAGGCTTTTTTTTTTCTTTTTTTTTTTTTTTTCTTTAAAATTCTCTGAAATATATTGCTTTGTTATTTCCTGGCAATTATGAATGCATTTCTTTTGGTTGTAGGAAAAAGTATATCAAGAATTATATGAAATATTTGGTGATTCAAATCGTGACACAACAGTAAAAGATTTGCAGGATATGAAGTATTTAGATGCTGTTATTAAAGAGTCACAGAGAATCTATCCAACAGTACCATTTGTCTTCAGAGAGCTTGATGAGGAAGTTAACCTAAGTATATTAAGATATTATTTTTTAATTTTATAATATAATGTTTATTTTAACAGTGATAAATAATGCACTAGTTTACATTTGTATTGTATAATTTTTGAAAATGACTTAATATGCCTGTAACAAGTAATGTACATCAGCTTCTGGGTCACTGACCCTCATCTTGATCAGGTTTTTGTGCAGTTTCCCTGATCCATTGTGCAAATGCTGAAATGGCCCCTTGTTTTGCTTCTGGACATAAATGTAGCTTCAGTATACATATTGAATTCTTGGCTGTCCACGAAGCCCCGAAGCAATGACTCCCGGGTGTGGAAGCCACACTTCAGGGGTGCACATGTTTTTAGAGCCTCCTTTGCTTGTGTGGGAGGAATGGGGCGGGGATTTTTAGTTAGTAATGCAAAACTATGAAATCTACAATTCAGAGCATTTACCATTGCACTTAAGTTTTGTCTAACTCGGGGGCCAGAATGTCTATTTTTTTTATTGTTGCTAATCTCACCCTATTTTAATTTAATTTTGTTGTTATTACTATTATTATTATTATTATTGTTATTATTGTTGTTGTTGTTGTTTATTCCATTTTATTTTTTTAACTTTTATTCATCTTTCAACTATTTATAATTAAAATGTTAGGAAGGAATTCTGGAGCTCAAGAAAAAGTGTGCAATTGGTACTTTTCCCCTGTATGCCACATACAGTTTTTACTGTTCTTTAACTAAATAAATGAAATCAAATAAAATCAAGTTTCATTGTTATATTAAATAGTTATATAAATTTTGTTGTAAAAAATTGTTATATAAAATATATAAACCACTATCCAACACTGTATTTAAAAGTACAGTAAAACCCCTTTTTTACACTTTTCAGGGGACTGAAGGAAAAAAGTGTAAAATGCAGGAAAGTGTAAATTGCAGGAAAGTTAAAAAAAACAATAGTCTAAGCGAGTACTTTTCATGTTTTACTCAAGGACTTGTTTACATAATTATTATTCAATAAACATATCACACTTTAATACATTTAAAATTATACTTTAAATACAAAAGTTACTATTTAAAAAAATTAAAATTGTCATTTGTTTATTTTTTCTGAATTGTACTTTCAACCTGCCCCCCAACACTATACAAGTTGGAATGCATCTGTTTCAATAATAAGTTTCAACGTGGAACCGAGAGTTGAAGCCCTTCATAACTGAACACGGTTCCACATGCCATCAACACGACGCAAAATCTCATCTTCTTTTCAAAGAAATGCATTCTGTCTTCTCCCTTTTATCGCTCCACTACCTTCAAAACACTATCTTCAACAACGTGTACACGGAACTATGTACACGCACAAAAAAAAAACACGTATCTTCAACAACTACCTTCACAAAACACAAGAGCACCACAAGCTGACTACGAGACGAGAGGGCTATCACTGACTTCCGTCTATAAAGATGCGGTATAACAGGAAATACAAAACCACCTGAAAACGGGTTACATGCGACGACTTCCGCCGAAATTGATTCAAAATAGTTTTGACCAAAAAAAAAAAAAAAAAAAAAAAAAAACGGCGTAAAAGACGGAAGCTAATATTGAGTTAAAAAGCGGAAAAGAATGCATTGTAAATATAGGCTTTTAACGGGACAAGAAAACTGAAAAGGCAGGAAAGCGTAAAATGCGGGAACGTAAAAACGGGGTTTTACTGTATTTAAATACAGTGTTGGATAGTGGTTTATATATTTCGGTTGTAGTTTTTAAAACAATTCTTAACACCATAAAATATTAGGAAAACTTCAATGAGCAAAATCTTTAAATAACAACAATAATGAGAGGAAAACAATGCTGTTTTACCATCCTGTTTTTAAAAAATCCATCTACATTATCACCACAATTAATTTAGTTGAAAGTAATTACCTAGTTATCTCTAGTTTATATTACTATTATATTCTGTGCAGGAATTCGTTTTAATTCTGCAGAGATTATAATTTTCATTTGAGCTGAAAATTTTGCTCATTTAAAAAATAATTTTGAAAAGGAGAACAAATGATATTTCTTTCAGGTGGTCTTCATCTGGCTAAGGGCACAAATGTAATGCTTTCACCATTTTTAATGAATTACAATGCTGAGTACTTCCCTGAACCAGAAAAATTTGATCCTGATCGTTTTTCATCTGAAAATAGTCAGGGAAGAAACCCTTATGCATATGTCCCATTCAGTGCAGGTCCAAGGAATTGTATAGGTATGTTTATTTCAGTATGTTGTTTACTCTCCCTTATTATTAAATCCTGAATTTTTTAGGTTCTAAAAATTTAAAATTAGGGTATTTAATATGTTATAGGATTTTTTAGCTTTTAGAAACACATTCTTAAAAAGTATTAGGTTTTTCTGCAAAAAGTGAAATTGAAATGCACGTCATAGCTTGCTACTGATATTATTGTTTTCATTTTACTAAATGAAAACTAGTCATTGATGCTTTTTATCATGATACAGAACGATGAAATACTAAGACAGATTTGTTAGAGAGTAAAACCTTAAGTGTTTATTAACATCTGTCACTCAAATCACTGTCAATCTGTAATTATAATAATAATGGTTTTACTTTATTATAGTATTATTATTGCTACCACAAATATCACCAATCATTATATGGGGGCTGGGTAATCTCTATCATTTGTAATGATCCTGTCATGCAAAAAGAAACATTATAAACATCTTGTTAGTAATGGTGCCATGGGAGGAGAGCACCGTCAAGTGTTTTTGAAGAATGACGAGTGGCAAGAAATCGCATTTAGAAATTCAAAGAATATTCATGTACGAGTCTAAAGAATACAACAATATATGGACATTTCGGAAATGATACGAATTTCTAAACATTTAGTTGTGTATAATTAGTAGAGGGAAATTGGAAATGGAAAGGATAAACAGCGTAAGGACCGTTTTTTTGAAAGGAAGCCCTTCGAAAAAGTCGAGGGTGGGCAGAGGATGATTAGCCGTCATAAGGCACGGACGGAGACACGTGGTAGGCGCGGGGAGTTCTAATATAGTTTTGTCAGAGGCATAGTGCTAAGTTATTTATGAAGAAAATGGATGGAATTGGAATGTGTGGTCGCAAGAAGGTTTGTGGAAACTGATGGGGCCGTGAGTGTACAGCAGCAGCTACTCCAAAAAGGGAAGTGATAAAACTTTTTGACATTTTTTTTGTTTTTGTGTAGCAAGACCAAATTTAAAATACATTGTAGGACAAAACTTGTGAGATTGTGGTTGGAAGCAACGCTAAATGGATCCAATAATGAGTAATAGTATAGTAAATTTTGGAAGGTGGACCAATAATAAATTAATGAAAGGAATTCGAATAATTGGTATTAATTAGCAGTGTCGTTAACTTAAGGAAAAATATTTGTGATTGTTGTATTTTTCTTTAGCTAAAGTAATCATTTAAATAATTACAAGGAATAAACACAGTTGTCGTTATTCAACTATGGAAACAAATTTCAGATTTTTTTTTAATTAATGAGAATCAGTCCCTACAATAATAATAGTGTTATTTATGGTTTCCCGTGTGGGCCGGTTCTGCATACCCACGAGTATAAATTTGTTGACGTGGCTTCGTATTATTACGAGGAGCTAGTAAAACAGGATAATGGTATCCAATATCTTGGGAGAGATTGATGGAAGTATAATATCGTTATTGTGATAGGGGATAAGGATAATAGGAACCATGACAATAGGGAGTGGGTGATGATTGAGTAAAACAGACACCACCATAATTTGCATATTTTCTTCGTGTGAAACACAGCAGAGAAATGTACACGCAAGGCAAAATATTCCATTCTTACTTACATAATGTTCTAGACTTCCCAGAACAACTCGCCAGCACACATCTGGGTTTTTTCTTTGATATACGGTCCTTCCCATTGTTGGCAATTTTGTAACTGTGACAGGAGAGTAACTTTGTTGAGTTTCCATGACTTCTCTTTTATCACTCTGGAATTTCAAGAAGCAGGTAGCAATGTGTATAGTGTGTAGTGTAGTATACTACACATAAAACAAAGGAAGTCTGATACTCTTTTCTAGAGAACTTGCCTGAAGATTATAAGGTGTTGAGAACTGCATATTTATTATTTTTGCGCAAATGGACATAAATTCCAAATTTCCCTTGTACATCCAAGGTGCACTTTCCAGCTAACCAAATGATACCCACCATGAACTCACCATCTCTCCTATGTTGATGATTTATGTCTTCAGAATTTCAGAATGCTTTTCAATTCCCCATGTATTGATTCCCTGATCTATCTGTTTTTCATTATTTATTTATATTCAGTCCTTATGGTATCAAACTTTGTACCAATTATTGCTTTTCAAACTAAAAAAGATTTTTCTCTGACAAGTTTGAAGTTATAAAAACTTCTAGAAATTCTTCATTAGTTATGGGTTTTTTAAAAGAACACATTTACCTCTCTCTTAGTACACCAGTCACTCTGCATCTTATATTATGAAGTTCAGAAAATATCTTACATCTTTCAGACTCGCATTACCTATCGCACAATTTTAAAGCCACTTGTTATCCTAACTGTGAATTATGTCCCTCACTATCATTTGAAAATTTTCCTTAGAAGAAGTTGAAACTGAAATTGTTTCCACTGATACTTCTTCAAAGTACCCCTAATTTATAATTTATAGTGAAACCCAGTGGTCTTTCTTTTTATAAATTGTTTCAAGTGGCATAGCTTAGTGGAGGTGGCGGATGCGACCAGCCCTGTGCGGCACTTTCAGGGGGCAGCAAAATTTCACAATAAATAATAACACCTTGTAAAAATTTGACCCGTTTCATTATATACTTTTGTTGCACCTATGATTTGGACCAATTGAAATGAGCACAAAATCTTTTATTATTTATTCTGTGATGACTTCTTTTAATGAATGTAAAAATATGACATCTTGCTCATTGTAGCAATTGGCAACAGCTTCTTTACTGACTTGTAGAGATTCCCCATATTTTTTTGGGGGGAGGGGCTTGGGTTGTTTAGGACTAGTATTTAGCACAAACGATTTCTATCATACAGAGAATAGTGACTTTTATTGACAAACTTTTGATGATAAAACTGGAGATGCCAACTGGTTTTGTGAAAATTAATTGAGACAGAAGCTCTTTTGTTCATTAGAATATCTGTAGAAATTTGTGAGTGTTTTCAACAGCTACAGAATTCGATGGATAAGTTTGCTTATATAATGCCAGTTATATTACTAGATTCGGCCAATACTAAATGTAATCTAGACTATGCATCTCCTGAAATTGATGAACAGGACTTTGAGCTGGAACAACTTAGACTATTATTGCTGCCATGGGCAACGAAAATAAATTAATTAATGCGAACCCACTTGAATTATTAAAATTTATTTTGATATCCAAGCTGGAAGATACTCTGCCCAATATTATAATAATGCTTCGAATATTCCTCAGAATTGCTACAAGCAATGCCAGCTGTGAAAGGAGTTTTAAAAATTGAAACTGATCAAAATCATTTAAGATCAACAATGACCCCTTTAAGGCTAAGCAATATGGGTATCTTGTCTATTGAACAAAAGATATGTGATGCTGTAGAAAAAAATAGATGAATAAAGTGTTAGTTAAAGAAAAAAGTTTTGTTTTTAATTCTAACAATTATATTATTGTTCAATAAAAATGAAAAGGGTAACAATATCATTCTAATTCTAATTGGAACTCGATTAGGGTTTTATATTAAATTTTCTAATAATTAATCTTGTTGATCATCAAGGTATAATCATGTATACGTATCCCAGTTACATCAATGTAAGTGGTATACGTATAAGAATTTTTGTAATAAATGTGCTTATTACATGTAAAATGTACATATTTGACTTTTTTATTTTTAACACACAATAATGATGACTGTTATCGCTGAAAAGTTCTTAGAATTACTGTATATTTTAGTCTTTTAAATTGAAATACCTAAATAAGGGGGCGGAGAACTTTTCCTCCACCCTGGGTGGCTGTCACCCACTCTACACCACTGACTGTTTTAGATTATTGTCTTCAAAATACAATCAATCAATAATAACTTTTCATACACACTATATTTCTGAAAGGATATATGGTATTTAAAATCCAAATGAGAAATCTAATATTGAACCGTTTTTATTTACTATTTCATTAGGCTCATCAGAACTATGAAAATGTAAATTTTTATCATCAAGTACGTTTTCAATAAGGTTCAGTAATGTTGAGAATAAGGCTACAAAAATTTCTAAAAACGAAATATTTTGAGACTAATCATATAATTTGTAATGCATTACAGGTCTTTAAGGTCAGTGATCATATCAAATTGCAGCGAACATGCCACATCTGAAGTTTCATATCAAAAAAGGTACAACTGTAGTAAGCCTTCAGACCTGTGCTGAATTGCACTTATTCTAACTGGATCAAATAGACATATCGAATAAATGAATCGGAAAAGTGTGATTTCTGCTCAAGCAAGGCACCATGCTGTAATACCATTGAGCACCTAGCATCCTTATTTTAAGATTTAAAAGGTTTCACAGCAATCAGTGAAGATAAAGAATACGTTTTGTTTAGTCTTCCTGGAACAACAGCCAGTCAAAATAAGTGAAAAGCAACATTACTGAGGCCTGTGTCACATGAGCATTGAGATGACAGCAATAAGTAACAAATTTAGATGAACACTGTATTTGATACAGAATGACCAGCGGGATCCAGGGGGGGTGGATGAGCAGGGGAACTGCCTTCACCAATGTTAGGACAAGTTTTTTAGAAACATTTCTTTTCGTGGATCTTCCAATTCTTTTATCATAAATTACTTCATTTTTTCTGTATTTTATGGCAAAATTTAATAATAATTAAACAAACAATAATTTTACTAAGCTAAGCTAATGCAATATATTAATAAATTGATGAACTTTAGTTCTGTACTATAAAACTCATGGGATAGTACTTATTCAGCACTACTCTACATATCCCGTATTAATATAAATCATTTTTTAATTATATTGTTTTAAACGTTATTTACTTAAAAATTTAAGTTTCATGTCAAAAATCACGAGTCATAACACTCAAATTAACATATAGTGTATTACGATTAAATAAATTATTTCCATTACAAATTTCCTAGCATTCTTAAATAATTCAAATACCGAAAAAGGATTGCTTCTCACAAAACGTTTCGTGAGTCTGATAAAAAAATCATGTGTTTTTTCAGCATTCCTTGTAATTTATGGAAGCATAGTTGGCAAACTGAAAATTTTAGGCTGTTGTCCATGTAGTAACAGAATTTTATTCAACATATCTTCGAAAAAATAAATTTGTCAATGCTGCGAAATGTACGGAAATAAAAACGGCACTGACTGACTGATTTTCCTTCTTCTAACTTTTAACTTCTCCTAATCCGGCAGTTCGTGTATGAAAATGGTGTGCTACAGACCCAAGACTGCGAGTTTACAGTTTTTGAAAAAGTGAGAAAATAAAAATATACCAGTGATGTTGAGTAAAACAGCTTATTATATTACACATTGTACGTTTTCCTTTATAATGTATGATAACTAATGCATGATATTTGTTTGATGTCAAGTGTACACTGAGAAAAAAGCAAACCTGTTATCTCAACTGAATATTTTGTTATATTCTATGTTATTACAAACATTTCATTTTTCTGTTATTATAAATGCGAGTCCATTGTTTTAATCATAATGTTGGTGCCATTACTATAACAAAAAATATTGGTGTTTTGAACAACAGATCATTAAAAATTTATAATAAACACCAAAATAAATGCACAGAACTGTTGAAGCCATTTTCACAGGGTAATTAAAGTCAATTTTATTTATTGATGGGGAAATGATAAAAATGGTGTTTAGCTACAGCTCAGCAATCGAAACGAATGGTGCTACAGAATGGCATAGACTTTCGCGTTTTCTAATTTCTTTGATCTGGGCAAGCATTACAATCTCGCCCCATTCTCTTGCCATCTGCAATCTATCGCTGCCGAAAGTGCATTAAAAAAATTAATTTTTTTGGTTTCCTTTTGGTAGAACCGAAGTATTACTTTAAGAATATTAAAGAAGAGTAAAATTCGTCCTACAAGGAAATTTTTGACAAAAACTTTGAAGCCGTTTTTAAGAAATTACCATTTAATTGTTACTGTAAATATGAAATTTGAAACTCTTTTTCACAGAAATCTTTTGAGATTTCGAAAAACTTCATTGGAAGGCATTTGAAATTCTTCCACTCACAAATGCAATAACGTACAGAAATCGCTGGATATAAACGTATTCAAGACATGAGCAATTTAAAAAAAAAAAATTTGTGTATTTAAAAAAAAACAGCAAAGAATGCACCAAAATGACTTTTATGTCATCTTAAAGAGTGCAAAAGCAATATATGTACAAAGAGATTAAAGAACAAATTTAGAGCCATTTTGAGAAAATAGCATTTGAGTGTTCCTGAAAATGCGAAATTTTGAGCCCTTTTTCACAGAAAACATTTGAGTGTTCGACAAACTTAACATGACATCACTTAAAGCTCATTTACTCGTAAATATAATAACGTGAACAAATTGCCGCTAGTGAAAATATTATCGACGTGAGAGACAAGTTAAAAAAATACATTTTTCAAAAATAGTTTTTGAAAAAATAAAAGAATAGAAAAATGGCGTTTATGTTTTCTCATAGAGTACATGTAGCACTATCCCTACCAAAAGATTTAAGATAAACTTTGGAGCCGTTTTTGAGAAAATCTTGTTTGTTTGTTTTTTTTTGTTTGTTTTTTTAATTGCACGCAATATTGCGTGAAATCTGCTAAAAGTTTACAAAAATGTACCTGACCTTAATGAAAGAACTAATTAACAAATTTCATTAGAAGGAAAAATTTTTTATCTTCAATTTGATAGTTGTAGGAAGTCGCCAAAAAAATTCAAACTTTTGCAATTTCCGAAAATTCAGAGTTAACAGTGAAAATTGGACGTAGGCAACCTTTATAAGTGTATTTTACTCTGATCTAACAAGAAATTTAAAGAAAAAATTGGTGCCATTTTTGGAAAAATCTTTAAAATGTGGCAGATTCTTCATGTAATGTACCCCAAAAAATTAATGTTTTTCAAAATCGCAGGCTTCGACTCAAGCCACATCGACAGGGGTTTGTTCAATTTGGGGAAAATCCTACGCATGGTTTAGGTGCTAGTGATGTTCAGATATACTGGACGGACGGACGGACGGACGTTTTACCGTCAATTGATTTATCGATATCAAGGACCCGCAAAACATGAATTCTGTCTACGCCACGTGTTAGGCAACTTTTTTCTAAATTTTGCAACTGGATTTATTCACTTTTTTGTTATTAGGGCCTGTCAATAAGAGTTTTTCTGCCGAAAATTCGCCGTTTTTTTCTCGCAGCATTACATAACTTTCTCTTTACTGCGTAATTGGTAACGAGAAAGTAAAATGGTTTTTCTGATACTATAAATTATTTTTTTATCTTTAATATTTTTCAATCAGATAAAATAGTTAAAAGTTGTCAAAAAAGTTAAAATTGAAAAAACACGTTTCGCGCTGTAGATTTTGTGGGTGGTGAGAGGGAGCCAAAAAAACTTTCAAAAATCTTATTTTAATGTTAGAGTTATAGTGTAGCTACTCATATGTCATTTGGCTTAGAATAACCTTTTACTATCTTATTCGGGGGGACCCATTGTCCCTCCCCCCCCAAAAAAAATAAAATATCCGAAATCCCGCCTGTGAGAACGACCAAAGTGCTCTTGTGCCGTTTCGCATAAGATACAGTGTTATTCTAAACACGCATTACTTGTTGCATGTTAATGCAACATTCGTGTCCATGGGCTCTTAGCTCATACAAAATTATGTCTTATGAAGTGAAATGCAATACTTCAGAATCATTTCTCAAAATCCTCTTTCTGGAATAACAAATGCTCTTCTAAATAGATAATATGTATTCCTTATCACTAAGGGGCGGATTTTGATGACCTAAAACTCTGCCAAAAATTATCAATAAAATGCTCTTATAATGTTTTAAAAATGCCGTAAAAGCAAAGAAAAATGACATAAAAAATTTGATCCAAACCACTTCAGATGAACAACTTAAGCTACTGGATATGTTACTGATGTAATTGACGCTTCTGCTTTTTGTTTAAGTAAACTCAGCTTGTAAACTTTTGGTACGGACTGTTCTTTACAAGAAAATATTTCTTAATTTATTGGGAAATCAGCGAAAATGACAATGGCTCCGATAGACGTTCCACAAACCGTAGGACACACAACGGTTGACATTACAATATACGAGCGAAGAAATCGAATAGACTACTCAGGAATTCTATGGAGAACATTTGTTGCATCTCGTAAATATTATTTGAATCAAGTACCAATAAAATGACATTAAATTCGATTAAATTAGTGAAAAATGCATTAAAAATGATGGGAAAAGTTAAAAAATGACTTATTAGCCGAAATAGATTAAAAATGAAAAAAAAAAAAGTATAGAAATGAGTAATTTTCTTTAGTCATAACATAAAATGAATTTCTATTCTAAACAGCATTGTTCTACAGTGAAAAGAAAAAATGACATTTCATTAAAATCCCCCCCTACTTATCACAGACATGATCAAGCATACAAAATGGCTACACATTTTTTTTTTTATTTTTACCAGAAATGTGAGTAAATGAGGATGCAGGGTGGTAATGGTGTGACGTCGCGGTCGTGGGAATACAGCAGCAATCACAGACACGAGCTTCAGATATTTACATATTTATTAATAATTACAAATAAATAGTTTGATCTGTTATGTGCAGCTCCGATAGACCCTATACCCCGATCGTAGGAGCGATTTTTAAAAGATGCAAATCTACCTGACTCGTGGCTTCGCCCCTCCTCAGCGGGCTTACGCGAACAGCGTAGAGCCCCGTCGACCGCAGTCACCCGAGGAAGAAATGTTCCACAGCGGCGTCCCAACACATGGGTTTTCACTAAGCTCAAAACTCGCATGAGGCTTTCAATCAGCTCAAAACCCATCGCCTCGCTTTGCGCTCTCGCTTTCCAGACCACGTGACACGCAACGTCATCTTGCTTTCGCGTGACACTTCATGCCGTGACTGTCGCACCCCCACGCATTTTGGGCATCCCTTCCGATGGATTTGTGGAAGTTCCCAAAATACCTCGGGGTGCCTCCGCCCCTAGCTACCGTCTATTCATTCTACTTCCTTTCTCTACCCAGTATTCTCTGGCGCCCTAAACCTGCGACGCGATGCCTGGAAGGCGCTGGTCTTCCTGCTTATTAATACAATACGTTACAATAGATTAATATAAGTTTAAATGCTGCAAAACGTTTCTCCTTATCACTGTTTAAGAGATGCATACTTCATGTTAGCGATTTCCTTTATATTTCAAGGCAGATTATTTAATCACTTGTGCCCTCAATGAATAAGATCCATACATAGATTCACGTATTTAGTTTCCCTATAAAAGTCCTTTAGTGCAGTAAATATAATTCTAGATCTTACAATATAAATATCTAAACGTTTTCAAGTCTTGTTGAATTTTCTCAAGTTTTTTGTTGGTACAAATTTTAATCATTGATGTTTTGCAAACTTAGAGTTAGGATAGTTGACTCTTGGCTGTTCAGGATGAGCTGTGTCAATGTTATTGAGATTGATGGTTTGGTCTACTGTGGTCTTCTTCTATACTTTAATTCAACAGCTGGTCTTGAGATCAGCAGCCAAGAGACAGTAGGCACTGATTACAGAACCTTATACTATCTGGATAGGTTCAAACCTGATAACACATGAATGAAGCTGAAATGCTCATTTAAAAAAAATTCTGGATTATCCTGACTGGGCTTTGCATCATGAGAGAAAGCAACAATGAATGTACTATCTATTATTCCAAAATTAAAATGTGCACTAGTCGCAAGTGTTAAAATGGAAAGATCATTTTATATTGAAAGATCATATTATTTGTACATAAAATGATTCTGAGAAGAAAGAAAGACAAAAAGATAGCAGTTTTAGTTCTTGCATATCGATTTCTTTTCAGGTTTTATAGTCATATTTTTAATAAATGTTTGAAGTTAAAAGTGTGTATGAAAAAAATTGTTTCTATGACAGTTTATTCTCCCTTTTTAAGAAATTACACTAACTTCTTTCACGTTTTAACAGCTTATTTTAGTCTGTCTAAAATAAGAGATGTGACAACCCAAATATTCAACCTCCGAATGACTTAAGTTCACAAGCATGCACACCCAAACACTGTCGAAGATGAATGCAAACACACTTGTGCACAACATAAAAATTAGCACATGTGGCACACATACACACATACATGTATAGTACACACACACATATTGTACAGTTTACATAAGTGCATGACTTCCATATATATATATATATATATATATATATATATATATATATATATATATATATATATATATATATTTTTTTTTTTTTGAAAAATTAAACAATTTTTTTTTTAGGGCAAAGGTTCGCTGTAATGGAAATGAAATCTACCATTAGTAAAATAGTAAGAAATTATAAAATAGCACCTGGCTCTAAAAAACTTGTTTTAAGTGCAGAGCTTGTCCTGAGATCTGTAAATGGAGTACATGTGAAGTTACTAAGTCGCTAATGAAGGCACAAAACTTTATAAATATTATTAGTAAAATATAAATACACTTCCATTAGTATTATTTTAAGTTTTAATAAATGAAAAGATATATTAACACCTATGGCTTTTATCACATCTGTATTGCAAATATATATTGTACAATTTTTGTGTAATTACTCCATTGTATTTAGTGTGTTTTTTGAAATACATGGTATGCAACTAGAACACCACATACAACATTTTTGTGTATTTGTCAAAAATAAATGAAATTGAATGTTAGTTTAACTCTAATAATGAAATGTAATTGAACTTTTATTTTCATTCTAATGAAGTTAACATGTTCCTAAGTTTTGTGACAATCACTATCAATTGAATCATTTATTTCAGAAACCCATCATTCGCCAGAATTTTTAAAAACGAGTTGGCGGCGGGATATTGTTCCATGAGGAAAGACACATTGTTTAGTGCAGGAATCAGCTCTGCAACTCTTGCAACATAGTCTGAAAGACTTTAAAAATTGTGTGTTAGAACAGAAACCCAGCAAGCGATGTCAATAAGATGGGTTTCTGCTAAATCAAAAGTAAATTTGCTCTTAGTCCTGCTGCGGTTGCATGCAGACTCTTTGGCTTTTAGACTTTAGAAATTGCCATTAGGCCAATTCAGCCTAATAATTAAATTAATAATTACAATGGTAATTATTACTATTCTAATCCCAGGTTCTTTGATAGGCAGCTTTGAAATCAGCACCATTCCAGAGGCCGGTTAGGTTACACGTTAGGGAGGAAAGATTTTCTGAAAAAGATACAGGAAGTGTCGCTGTGAGCCTGGTATCCTTATTTGCACTTCTAAAAAAGCAACATTTTTGTTCTCAGTTTGTAAATAAGTTCTCAGTTTTGTTCTCAGTTTGTAATTTGTAAGTTTGTAATCAGAGTGGTGATTTGCTACTTTTACAAGTAATTTGATTGTACTGAAATAGATTTTTTGCAAGGACATGTCTAGTTCTGAAGTCGAACCAATTTTTTAAAGGGGACGCAGGGTTGCTCTCGAAGAAACTTATTAGCGCAACTTCTATGCAATCCCAGGGTGAAAGGTGGGGGTGAAAGGAAAGGGTGAACCAGTAAGGAAGTATTTCAGAAAACAAAGACAGAGGGCATTTTATGCAGTATTAGACGCTCTTCATACATTAATGAACAAGTAATAAACATAACCTGAAGTTATTTTACTCGCTAGAGAAAAAGGAATTCAAAATATTTATATTAAAACTTTGATAGAAGCAAAAGAAATTTTGCAAAGATATTATTTTACTCAATTCCTTCAATAATATTTTGGTTATCTTAAAATATTCCATTAGACAGGTTTGTTCTACATACAGTTTTGTGGTGTCAATTAATGAAGGATTTATTGAAACTGATATCTTATATAGTTTTCTATGATCACTTTAATGACATGTTGCATTGGTCAAGCAGAGAATGGTGGAGGTGATTGTGATATTATCAAGTCTGATTTTTTAAGACATTTGTGTCAAATAACACATATTTTCTAAAATCATACCATATAATGTAATAAATAATAAATAGCATTGGTCACGATTTCATTAGAAATAAGAACTACATAAAAATTTAAATTACAAATTAAAACATGTTTCTGATCTTTCATTGCAAAAACCTGCCAAGTGCACCATTGTAAACATTTTTAAAAAATGTATGTGATCAGTAAAAAAAAGTTTATGTGAAATATATTAAGTTATCCCCATCCACAATTGGGGATCATGCGAGATAATGGGTTAAATTGTAGGAGTGAACCGACCCTGTGCTATTCTATAGATATCCTTCTCATGACTCTCTCAAAAAACCTCATTTTGATTGGCATAATAGGTGAAATGAATATAATACATTTTTATTTATTTTGTTATATTCAAGATGGCAGTTTGTGTAGTGTGAATAAATTTATTTTAGGGCTTAAACATAAGATTGACAAACAATATTTTTATAAAAAAACGAATTACAGTAATTGAATTTAACTTAAAAGATTTAAGTTAACCTTTTGTCATCCATGAAGACACATAAATACTAGCAGACTAGTGAAAATGCACGACTTTTCCTCCTCTTTAATGTTCTCAGCATTAAAAATAAATCAGAATTAAAAATAAATTCATTTGATTGAATTAACATAATACAATTGAATGAAGTTATGCAGAAAACAAAACATATCAGCCTTATGACTGAAAAAGGCTACGAAAGTTTGGACATTCCTTAAAATTTTGAGCAGCAAGATGCACGCTGAAATGAGGTATGTATGGGATGTATATTTGTACCCAGTTCTCATACTGCGGTTTTCACAGAGTTGAGTTTGAAAGATATCAGCTGTCCGATCGAGACCTTAACGTCACTATAGTGACATTATATTGGTGGCGTTCAGCCTTCCGATTGGATGACACCGAAACCGCTGATACCCTTCAAAATTGGTTGATGGCAAAACCTTTGACCTCCCGTCTGTGTGTCTGTGAACAACTACGACGGCTAAACCATAAGTTGGATTTTCACCTTTCTTAAACTTGTAAACGCCCATATGTCGGTTCCATTGATTTTTGGGAAGCACCCGAGAACGTCAAGACACAACAAGATGCAATTATAGTGTTACCGAATTGCACGAGATCGCGCCAGCAGTAAATGGTATCCCTTGCGAAAATTTATTAAAGTTTCTGAACGCACTCGCATAGAATGGAACGACAACCAATCAAAAATCACCCTTGAAAATATCAGCACTAGCGCAAAGCACCGCTACGAAAAGCTCTCTCTTTTGCTGCCGACCGCCGATCTGGACGCACCGAAATTGTTCGGGTTGGACGGAGGGGAGAATTCACCGTATTTCGACGATAAGAAGCTTGAAACAGGTAATTCGTCTCATCATGTTAAAATAATGATACCATGTATGAGAGAATTGAGAATTTTAAATCATGAATATTCTGATAAATTCACGTGAACGCATTACGTAGAAATATACTGTTTTTCGAAATATACTGGTCAACGAGGAAATAATGTATTAAAACGTTCAAGAACGCGTACTGAAGTAGAAAGCATGTGCTATAGGAAATGTTTCTTTCTATTTCCAGCTTTTTTTTCTTTCGTCTTGGCTTACCATGTAAGAAATTCATTACACGGAGGTATTGCAGTCATATTGTATAAAATTCGAAGGACTGTGGTAACGATTCACCAGAGGGCGTGCTCGCCGAAACAAGGGGTTGCCACGACCTTGAAAGGCTCTGGGTCACCGTCGCCGCTCCAAGCTGTGGAAATATTTCTTCGAGACGTGTCGTGAGTCAGAAAACTTCACTAGAAATTTTCAAAAAAAAAAAAAAAAAAAAAAACTGTTTAAAGAAGCGAGAATTATTCTACAGAGATAGAATTCACCTCACTTACAAACGTAGGTAGTCGAGTAATTACACTAAAACCATTTAAACGTAATCGTTTACAATATTGCAGTCGTAAAAGGAAGCCAGATAGCTAATTCCTGTAAAGAATTGTAAAAACCTATTTTTTTCATTTTTCTATTAACGATAATATTTGTTGTTTTAGTGTGTATTTTCAATTTATTGTTTAATCGTTTGAAATTGTTAACAACTAATAATTAGTAAGAGTTATTATTAATCGTACGTTCATTGTATAATTTTTAATAATCTACGTGAAAGTGAAACAACGTCTTGTATATATTTCATCCACTATTCAATTGACAATTTCTTTGAAAGTGAATGTGAAGGGTATTTTGGTATATGATTCTTTTTCAGTATTTTGTGTTTCCATGTATTATTGTCTTTGTACAGTTATTTTATTGTGTTTTTTGTGAAGTAAAGGGTAATATAATTTTATTCAGTGTTTATACGAGTGTTAAAACGCAACTGCAGTTGTTAGGTAATCACGTAATTGCTAAAGGTAGAGCAAGTGAGAGAATTTTTCAATGCAATGTGTAAATGCTAGATAAAATTGTATTCAAGTATTTAACAGTATATATGTATGTGTGTGTGTGTATATATATAACTCATAGTTCTGTCAACTGTTCATAGTTCATAGGGTTAACTTGCCTATGTTTCTTTTATTACAAAAGCAGTTTAAAAGACGAACCCACTCCTATAGGGCAGTTAGGACATATAAAACCATTCCTAATTTTTGGTGTGACATTGTCATAACAAGTCACAGGTCAAGTAATACTACTAGGTTACTTGAGTGAACCGCTGTAGGCATTTTAGTGAATATAGTGAAAAGGTAGAGCGGTCACAAGCTGGTACTATAATATTTGGTTACCACAAAACCAAATATGTCACTATTTAGAACTATTTAGTAGCTAATTAATTACGCAAAAATATATTATTTTGCACTTCAAATTTTTGCGTAATTAATGAGCCAACTTAAGATTAAGGTAGCACACCACTTTTGTTTTCCACAAAATCAAATATGCCATCTTGTAGAGCGTTTAATAGCTAATTACGCAAAAATTGATTTAATTGATTTCCAGTCGATCTGATATCGCGGCTCCTAGAGTAAAAATGTTTTAATTCTGGAGGGTATTGTACATGAAGCCTTAAGAACATATTCAATTTTTCTCAAAAAAGCTCCAATTTTGTTTCCATTTTGTCCTTGAATAGCGTAAAGGTTTGTTTCTTATTATTTGATCAAATATCCTGATCGTTTTTCACGATTTAGCCTGCCTTATGACTTTTCGTAACAATGTTTTGTATTTTTAAAGTAGATATGAAATCTAGAGATACGTCATGACGTTTTGAAATGAAAGAATTGGGTTGTTTTTACAAGATGTCCTCATCCTCTTGTGTTCTTCCAAGAATTGCTTTTCCGTGAAATATTTAATTTTGCTTTGAAGAGGAAAGGAAAGAAATGAAATGAAAGAGTTGAAAAAAAAGAAAAAAGAATTATATTTGTCGTTTGATCAGCAGTATTATAAACTGCTCTCCCATGACTCCTGCATCAAGTAATCAATGAATAATTTAATGTTACTTTTATAAAACAATTCAATACGTGTATTATTTATTGTGTCAGTGATCGCATTTCTTATAATGGTAAGAATTTGTGTATCGTGTCATCATCCTAACTGTATCCTGTATTTCGTGCAAATTTCGTGTAATGGAGCAGAGCTTTACGTAGATGGAAGAATGGCAAGGTTATTCTTTCGATTCTTCCTGACGTCTAACGTTGATGGGGAAAGGCATTCACCGCAATACATTATATCGTCAGTATTTATTAAGTCACACCATAGAATCCCTGGCCGCAAATATTATTTTCTGCAAGGAAACATTTTCTCTATTGTCAATGAAATTTCGCTTAATAGTTACCTTTCTCTGATACTTAAGAATATTGGTCAACATACCATATGGCTATCGTATATGCCACTGCTGAGACATTTGTGGCGTGAAACAGTTTAAATATATTACACATTGTGATTTTTTTTTGCCATCGTAAACCTGTCTTACAGCAACAATTTGGCAATGTCAGTGACTTATGGTGCTCACCTGCACGCAGTACGCCTAACATAGCCGAGGTTCAGATTCATCATATGTTACACTGTCAGAAATTAAACTACCGTAGATTTAATGCACGATCAAATTAATACACGCCCTGCACATTAAAAGTTACCAATGTACTAGTACATTAAATTTAATGCAGTAAATTAAAATCAATGTAGATTTAATATACGACGGTACATGAAAATCAATGTACCTTGTACATTAAGGGATATTAACGTACTTGTACATTAAATTTAATGCTTAAATTAAAATCAATGTAGATTTAATGTACATCAGTACATGAAACTTAGTACTTTTACATTAAAGAGAGATTAATATAATTCGTCATTAAATTTAATGTTTAAATTAAAATTCACCCATATTTGATATATAATTACGGAACACATGGAACATAGATACTGTTTAAAAACTTAAAAATATTTTCTTGCACTATTCAAACTAAAGTATATTATAAATTTAAAATATAATCTGTTTGAACTTTTATATTTGACTATGTACAATAATTTCATTAATCATTTTAAAATAAATTACGCTACGAAGCCATTTTTTCAAAACAAGATTTTCAATTTTTGTTTGAAATTGCTCTCATAGTTCCGGGATGAAATTACAAAATGTGCGCGAAATATAGGGCGATGACGACATGCTCCCTGAATCCAATGCCGTGTCAATCATTCAAATCGTATGAATAGGAGCGTCGAAAAGTGAAATTTGGAAAAACACCCCCCTCCCCCTTCCACTTCGTTGCGCCACCCGTCCGTTGTGGGCCCTCCCTCGACGGGGCGGCACAGCCAGCTCCGGAGCCTGCGGCGCGGCGCGTGGGGCCGAATTTTCAGGCAGGCAAGCCAAGCAGTCTGTTTACACTTTCGTCCTTTTGCATCTGTACATAGTTTCCCAGCAGACAATATTCTGATGCTGTATCATAGACAAACATATCCTATCATCTGTAATAGTAGTATAAAATATTAATCTTGTTTACGCATTTCATTACATGTATCATAATATTGTTTGGAGGCACATCAAAACACACATTCCGATTTGAAAACTGGATTAAAGAAAATTGAACTAAAGTACAAATATCACCAATATTCCATCTCCCTCACATTCTATTTTAAATATATACTACTTCTTTTCCGTTATCATTCCACCACCGGAAAGAATGAGCAAAGATACGCACGAGCTTCATCCTATGACTTTTTCTTTTTGAGTAATCCTCCGTTAATTAATTATATTTGCTGGTTCCCGTCACGTCGCAGTCAGTCAGTGCCTTTTATCCTCGGCCAGGCTCGACGTCGTTAGATCCCGGGTCGGGCCGGTCACCCAAACGAACCTGGCGAGTCTCGAATTCGCTTATCCTTCGTGACTTCACGGAGCGTAGTAAACGACCCGCCAGCGTCGCCGCGCTAGCGACTTGATTTTTGATCTCAAAACGGCGCTTGTATCCTCGATAACCACCAGAATTCATTTCACAAGTAAAATTGCCGAAGATAATTTTGAAACTATTTTCGTACTTTCGACAAATTTGAAGAAGTGGTAAAATAGTTAAAGTGGAGGAGGCTTCCAGAATCCAACGCCATATATTGATATCGTATAATAGACTTCTATGGTTAAATGTAGAAAACAAGATTTTCTGTAACGAAGAAAATTCTCTTTCGAGGAACTGCCCGTCGATCTCATGGCCAGAGTTCGGATTCTAATGAAATTGCATATGTTTTGTCTTTCTATGTACTGTTCTGAAATTTGTGATCTCGGCGAATTGTTGCAATGTTAACAAAATATCTAAATTTTTCGTTACATTTTTATCCTGTATTTCGTATTTCACACATTTTGCTAATTTTACAATTTTTTACAAATCTACCAATACTCCTGAGATTATTTTCGAAAATATATTTGATTCATTTTGATTTTTTTTATTTAATTTGTTATCTTTTTAGCAACAAACATATTTTCTGTTATACTAATTCAGAATTGCCGCATGCGAAGATTTCGAAGAGAGTGCTTCAAAAATTCTCTGCTCGTTCTTAAGTTCTATACGTGCGTACCGTTGTTGTCATTGCTGACAGAGATAAATATTTTCTCTTACAAAAGCAGTAGGCAGAGAAAGTATTTCTTTTTAAATTCGGTTAAATGAATATTTTATTAATGGAATTTAAAATTATGAACATTTATTTTATTTTCTTCCTCTTTTCAATCTTCCTAAGAAGATAAAATTTTGTAATTGTGCACCGTAAAACTCTTATTGCCGGGTCCTGGTAACGAAAAAGTGGATAAACTTGCTGCTGGGTGTAGTAAATTACTTCATATCGTGATGTGGCGATAATTCATGTTCTTGTGGATCATACTAAAAGTCGATTGATGGCAAAAGCCCGTCCGTTTGTAGGTCAACGCTAGAGCTTAAATCTTTCAGTCGATTTTCTCCAAAATGGAAATTTTATCTACCTGGAACGTAGAACTTGACCATTTCTGGAGTTTCAAACCTTTTGATTGTTAGTACTTTACATGAAGCCTGGAAACCATTTTTAAAATCTCAAATCTCAAAATGGTACCAAATTATTTGAATATTTTTTGTCCTCGGATATCAGAAAGAACGCAAGAGAATGCTGTTGTGTCTGTTGACATCAATTATTTTCCGAAAATTGCAAATGTGCAATTTTTTTGGCAGCGTCTTCCTACAACTATAATATTAAAGAAAGATTTTTTTCCCTTACTGAAATCTGTTCTGACAGATCTTCAAATAAGATCCTGTACAATTTTTCGAAAATGAGTAGTTTTCGTGTAATTTGGCGCAAAATAGAGGCAACAAAAACATTTAACATTTTCCCCCCAGAATCGCTTCAATTTTTTGTTTCAAGATGATACAAAATATGGTTCTAGTTCCATTTTCGCCGAACTCGATGCATTTTCGAAAATTGCAAAGGTCATATACAGACTATTGAAAACGCGTAGTTTAGCGTACTTAAGCATGGAATTGACGTAATATATGAAAAAAAGAAAAATATTTTCTCAAACACTGCTCCAAATGTTTTCGCTTAATAGAAGGACGCTGAAAGCATTTCATTTCGTTGAACTTCTATAAATTTTCGAAAATCTTCGTAAATTTAGAAACAATGCCAGAGTGCGTGCTGTTGTATCATCGCTATTTATTTAAAACTGTATTGTAAAAGGTACTTTTATACAGTGTAAGCGTACTAAATGTTTGTTATTAATGAAGTTGATAATTTATTTGTTTTCAGATATTTTCACATATTTGTTTTTAGCGTGTTCCTTATATATTTATGTTCACATTTTGCAATTCTTATTCTTATATTTTTCCGCTCTTTCTCAGACATAACGTATAACATAACTGAAGCTGGCAAACAATGATTAGTAGATGCGGCTGATCGGCATTGTTTATAGACAGAGCTGAGAATATTCAAATAATTATATTTCAAATAAAGTTTTTCAAAGTACAAAAATACGTATTTGATTTTTTTGAGCATGTATTTTGGAACTATATATTTAAATACACAAAAACAGATCTTATTTTTTAAAAAATTTGGTAATATAAATGAAAAACATGATAAGTCGGATAGTTTGTTTTTGTTTAATTCTTCTAGTTTTGAATTGCTAAATACATATGTATTCAAAATACTTAAATACTCAAAATACAGTCAATAAAATACTTTCGCATAACAACTTTTTTATTGCAAAATATATTGTAATTGTTAATTATATTAAATTACTAAATGACAGTCATAATTTTCTGAATAACCAAAATCTTTGAATATAACTTTCACTTATACTTTCACAAAAACACTTCCAAATATAAAATGACATCAAAAATATATCGAACTCAAATAGAGAGAATGCCATTTAAAAACGACTAGTTTTTCAAACAAATCATCAGACAATAAAACCTTAGTTAGCGAATGCATAAAACCCGCAAAGGCAAATAGTCATCAACCGGCGCGGATGAACATAAACTAGTGTTATAAGGATTAAACACTTTTTTACTGATGTATAATTGTCCAGCATTTTTAATGATTTAGGTTTATCATTTAAAAATGAAGAGAAATAAAAATCAACAACTAAAAGGGGCTTTTATTTTTGTTTCAATGTGGTTCATAAACTAGCAGAATCAAAAAGAAACTAACATCGTTATCTTCATCTGTATTTTAAGTATTTCTTTTTACTAAACATCTGTCTGATGTTTTTAAATACATCGAACAATATGTCCAAAAAACTCAAAAATATAATTTTTCAAATGTAAAATGTATTTAAAATACGTATTTCAAGTACAAGTATTTAAATTCTGCACAACCCTGTGCTTTTGTCCCTTTGCATCTCAATATATTTTTTCCTCACAAATTGAACTAGGGATGCTGTAAGAGAGGCGAACGGTCTCGTATCATCAGTAATAGTAGTATAAAACTATTTATCTTGTACTCGTAGTATACAATTTACTTGTGCTTTATAATCCATCGAATCTTCACTTCGATATCTCAGTTTCCAAGATTTACAATAATTGTGAGACTCCATCTTTATATTTCACAGTGAATTATCTCTGCGAGCCTGATTCAGTCTTTGCAAAGTGAAACCATGGAGCAGGTTGTTGCTCAGTGAGTACCTTTATGCATCGGGCGGTCGATCTCATCGGTACCCACTGCGAAGGGCTAGCTAAAGTGATCAGGAGGAGGGGGCCGGGATTTCCAACTGGTATGTAATTGAGACAGTGGTTCTGCAAAGAGACAACGTTGCGAATGCTCACACAAAGTTTACTGATTGGCTGGCTTATCAACCATACATAAAAGACGGATGACAAGACACTCGGTCTGTGCGTCTCGTAGAAAGCACAGGAGAACAATCAGTAATAGATGGCGATTTGCCCGGCTGTATAAACAGGTTGGGTAAAAGACTTTAAATTTAGTACTACTTCGCCCAAAAACTTTGTAAATAAGTATTTAAATACAAACTCAAAAAACAGTTTTTCATTCGAAAAAAATATACATTTAAAATACTTAAAACGCAATAAATACAATCCTATTGTGTATTGACAGTCATACACATTTCTGAAAAATAATCAACTATGTAAAAAATTCATATATTCTATCACAACTATATATTCAAATATAAAAACGAGACAAAAATAGTCTAACACAAATAAATGGAATTTCTTTAAAAGACTATTTTGTCAACAAACTTCATCCAGACAATAAACTTCTAGCTGGCAAATGTATAAACCCGCAAAGGAAAACATTCAACTGACGGGAAGAAGAAACTTGTGTTATATGGGAATAAAAGTTATACATTGTCGGATAATTGTGTGGGTTATTTAGCTTGATCATTAACAAAATGAGAATTAAAAATTCAACAGCTGAAAGGTTGCTTGTTTCAATAAGGACAACTACTAGCACAATTAAACAAAACAAACTATCCGTCTTATCTTCTTTTCATTTGTATTTACAGAGAATTTTAATTTCTTTTAATAAATCTGTTTATTTAAACATATTTCCAAGATACATGCTCAAAAAATTTAAACAAAGTATTTTTTTTGTATTTAAACACTGTATATGAAATATAATTATTTAAATTTCACTAAACTAAACTTTCACTAAACACGAGTTTTCAGATTGCCAACATGGATTTAGAAAATCAAAATCAACGGAAACAGCACTATTTTCTTTTCTTAAAGATGTCGCCTCATCATTGGATCAAAACGAGGAACCTATTGGATTATTTTTAGATCTAACAAAAGCTTTTGACGTCATTGATCATGACATTTTACTTTCAAAATTACCTTCATATGGAATTCGTGGTATTGCTCTAGATTGGTTATGTTCATACCTTAAACAACGATCTCAGAGAGTTGAAATACCTTACTGGAATGATGGAACATTACGTACGCACCTTTTCCGACTCTTTACCCGTTGCATGTGGAGTTCCTAAGATCGATTTTAGGCCCTATTCGTTCCTACTACGTAAACGATATGCTCCTTCGATGATTCGAATGGAAGAACGGTTCTTCACGAATGATACGAACATGCTTTGCAATAAAGAAACCGTAAATAGTACAATATCAGATGTTTGAAATTGGTTCGAAATAACAAAATTAATAGAAACGAAAAGAAAACGGTTTTAATGCAGTTTCCATTTAAAATAAACAATTTGTGCTCCATTGAAATGAACAGTACCATTGCATCGATGTTAGCGCAACAACATTTTTAGGTCTCTCAATTCAGTCAAACTCTTAAATGGAACGTCCATTTAAATGAATTGAACACAAAATTAAGTTCACTATACGCGTTGAGAATTTTGCAAATTCAGTCAGCCCCTTCAACTGCTCGTTGTGTATACTTTGCAGATGTTCATTCCGCCTGAGATATGGCATAATATTCTGGGAAATACATCCTATAGCTCCAGACTTTTAGATTACAAAAACGATTGTACGAATAATAACCAAATCCCACCCACGTGATTCATGTAAGCCTCTCTTCATTAATCTAGGAATTTTACCATTACCGTGTCTTTTTATTTACGAATCAGTGTTTTTTGTCAAAAATGACTTGCTTAAGGGCGGGAATATATTTTCAGAAAATGCCGAAGTCTATTGCTATAACACTCGACGTAGAAATCATATTCATCAGGTGACAGTATCAACAGCTCATGACAAAAATTCACATACAATACATGTACATTACTGTTTATATACAATTAGAGACTATACTAAGCATCACAAGAAAAGGAACATTAATTTTAACAATGATACATAATGCATTATTTACCATTTGGACTGTATAAATGAGTATAAACAACCTGTAACAACTATTGTACTACAGCTTCCGGGTCAATGACCCCCATCTCGATCAGGTTTTTCGCCCAGTTTCCCTGATCCATTGAGCAAATGCTGAGATGGCCCCTTGTTTGCTTCTGGATATAAATGTAACTTCATTTTCTGTGCACGTCTTCTAGAATTCAGTGGGAAATACAATTATTCAAAATATATTTTCCATGTTGTCGCGGCAGGAAGTATTATTCGAAGCACAACATGATAAGAGCCAAAATTTATTGCTTATTTATCCTTGAAAATAGATTTTTTTACATGGGATTTTTTTTTTCAAAATTTAAGTAGGATATGACTTAGTGTAGGGATCACAGAATTTTGAAACTGTGCACACAATTCACTTTTCCCCATAGCACGTCATACGCAGTTTTTAACTGTTTTTTTGACGTAAAATTAATAAATAATTAGTAATACCGTGTAGGCAGTAGAGGATCCCGGAGGGGGTACTGCAACGTACCCCTACCACCACTCCATCATCGAGATAATACAATGATCAGTAAAAATAATTGCTTTTGATCGAGTTACGCATGGGGCCTATAAAACGTGGGCCAGGACGTCGTTGAAATTAATTCTGCTTCACGTACATCCGCTCATCCTTGATACCTCCTATGCGAATTTGAAAAAGTAGAAGGGGAGTAATTTTGACAATTCATGAAGGTCCGATGGTCATATCATTGCATTGCTTTGTAAGAAAGATTATTTCAGTAACATAGTATAGTCCGAACTCGCGTCTGAAATGTTTCGTTGCGACGTATAAACATAACCTAATACGTAGTAAGAAGTCAAATATGTAAAAATATGTAATTATGCCAAAATATAAAAATAGTTTTAATTCATTCAAAAGTCTTGAAAACTCCAAAGAATGTTATTGAATGCGGATAAAGTTCGAGTCCGAGAAAAATATATATTTACATGAAAATCAGTTCCCTACTGATAAATATGTACTAGATTAATATATTTCGTAAAAAAAATGACTTACAATTTTAATATGGTTCAAATATTATTCATCTGGAAATATAAAACGTAATGAACATTTCATTATCATGGCACGAACCATATTTCCATTTCAAGCGTTTTCTAGCAGCCCGCGCCTATGCGATCTGTCTCTTCTCGCACACACGCGCCCGTTTGCCCCTATCAGGGCAGGCACGCCCAGGCGCTGCCAGGCTGCGCACCTTATTCTGAGAAAAAGCCCTATAGCGAGCGTAAAACAGTAGCATGCTATGTCCATACTTTACACATGCGCCTTGTGTGTAGACTAACAAATTCCCTTTCTGCCCGCTCGCACAGAAGAGTCTAATCACAGTAGTATTTATACAGTAGTGCAGCTCAGCCTTTTTTTTCGGGTTAGGAATTCGCACGCATACATCTAGCGATCCTGGCGGAGGTCAATTAAATCTACGGATAGATGCTACTGTAGAACACGGATTTCTTTGTGAAATTGCGTTTATTGAGCTGGTTAAAAACTTAAAAGAAAATTCGTATTATTTCTTGACCTCGTGGTTTTAAATTCCTAGTATTTCAAGGGCAAGTCATTAAATAACACCTAAAGTTACAGCCAACGTTTTAATGTTACATTTGACACATACAAATATTGAACATATTTGAGATGCACAAACTAAATTCTTACACTTTTCCAGTAAGAACAATGCGTGTGTCGAAAGTAGCCCATGCTCTGCAATTAAATGCAGAAGAAATGAAGGAAATAACAATGAGTTATGATGCTTTCTACTTGTCTAATAGACCTAGGAGGGAAAGATTAATTTCCAAAACACTTTTGCATTCGCCGACGTTTAACATTTCCATGAGAATGCTGCAAGCTGCAGTGATTGTTTGCTGGTCGTAGATATCGCCAGTTTGTATGAGGGCTTCTCTTGCATTTAGTCTGACTACCAAACTACAGTCTTGAATAGCAATAGATGAAGCTTTTACTACTTATGGGGAAGTGGTATGGAGCAAATACAATATTGTTAACAAAACGTCGGTAATGTAAATATTAACAACGTAAGAATTAAGTCCAAAAAATTAAATTTTTGTAACTTTTGAAGAAAAGAAAAGATTAGAGCAAGATTGCGTTTGTCATCTTATAGAGTGCATTTAGTACTAATCGTACTTAAAGTTTAAAAGAAAAATTTGGAACCGTTTTTGAGAAGATCTTGTAATTTTGTATTTTTTCAAAATTGCAAATATTGCACGCAATATTGCGCAAACATTTTTCAAAAGAATCTACATGACCTTCATGAAAGAACTAATTATGGACAACAAATTTCATTCGAAGAAAAATGTTTTCGTCAATTTTATAGTTGTAGAAAGACGCCGAAAAAAATCAGACTTTACATTTTCGAAAATTCAGTGCTAACCCTAAAAATCGAACCTAAGTCATCTTTATAAGTGTAATTTACTCTATTCTTAGAAGAAATTTAAAGAGAAACTTTGAAGCCGTATTTGAGAAAATTTTGGAAATGTTCGAGGGGCTTCAAGTAAATTTTATAGAATGGTTCTCAAAATTTCAAAGCTTCAATTAGAGCCAGATGGACAGGAGTTTCTTCAATTTGGAAAATATGTTACGCATGGTTTAGACGCTAGTAGTGTTCACAGACGGGCGGACGGACATTATTAAAAAAAAAAAACTTTTTCAGTATCAGGGGACTCCAAAACGTGTATTTCCGTTGAAATCTCGAAATCGATTTTCCGCAGCATTACATAACTTTCTCTACACTACGTATATTACTCCCGTATAGAGTTATATTATTAAGTTATATATACAAGTTATATTACTCCGAATATACTATGTACGTATACGAGAATGTAAAACTTTTGAGGTCGAGCATGGCCCCTATGCTCCCCTTCCCGGATCACAGAACATACACAGAACATACATACATACATACATACATACATACATACACACACACACACCCTCCCAGGGGACACCACCTTGTAGTAGCACTGTCCGTGCGGGTGGCGAGGGCTTGCGCGCTTCGTTGATGTTGAGGGCTATGCCAGCGGCAGTTGCAGATGCATCTGCTGGTAGGGTTTCCCATGTTGGACAGGTCTCAACGGAGAGCCAGACGAAGTGTGTCCTGCGACGACCTGCCTGATCCACTCCTCCCCCTAAGCCCCCTTCTTTTCCCCCTCAGGGTCTCCGCCTTGGGGAGTTCGTGAGTGGCAACCACAGGGCCCTAAGCTGTGTCAAGCATTTCTTCCACTTACTTGTGCTGGCTCTCTCTCTTGTCTTCTATCCTATCAGGCCTCCCTTGGCCAACTCTTGTTTTTCGACCCCGACGCTATTAGGTTTCGAGGCTAGGGCGTGTCTTTCCTGTTTCTACAACAATGCTCTTCTTTTACTTAGACCAGTCTACTTTTCATACACATCAATCGCATACACCCGCCCAAATGCAATATGAATTTACCAAATACCTAATATCTAGATGGCCTTTTCCCCACCTTTTCACTCTGTTTTGGCGCTGCCCGGAAGTCGACAGGGGGTACAGCATAGAAACTGGGTTAACTGCACTCCCAGGCCGCCTGATAGTACAGGGCCCAGGTACGGGAAGCCACCTGCCCCGGGCTGCCCTATCAGCAGGTGTATAATCTCCTCGGTCGTATTAGTCCCGGGTGGCGCCGGGCAGGGCCCTGATGCGACCGGGGAGGCTGTGCCGAGCCACTGTCTTCGGAGGACGACGGGACTTGCGTGTCAGGTGGGGTTTACGGAGGAACTCAGGGATACTAGGTACCATTACCTACATTTCAGAGAAAAAGAGGAGTACAGGATTAATGAAGCCGCAAAACGAAATAGAGATTTAAAAGTGCAGAAACCAATGGGGCCCCAGCCCAAACCAAAAGAGAGGAATGAAGAGAAGGTGAACGGACTCCATGTCCAAAGAAGCAGCCGTAGAAGAAATAGGAACCAACGCTATCGACGTCCTTGGAAAATTGATCAGCGAACTTAATGAGATGATCAATCCAAGAGAAACATTGCAAGCTAATCCAGAGCAATCAGCCAGAGTTGGGAATGCCTACAATCGACTGAAGCGTCTCAGGTTTGAGCAGAGTAGACGCTCTGTTATTGTGATTCCTAGTGTTGTGACTCAAGGGCACCAACAATTTCTCCGTCGGTCACAGAAACAGACGCTGATGATGAATCAGAGGACGTCTCAGATGCGGGACGTAACACCGGAAACCCCAAAAACGGAGACAAAAGAATGACAAAAACCGGGCAGAGGAAGGAGGCAGACTCTACCTCTGAAGATGATACCCAACTCGCAGAGGCGAAGAAGGTGGGTGGCAGAAGGCCCAAATCCGTAAGGAAAGAGGAAGAAAGAGGAAGCGGGAACGGAGCTGCCTTTGAAACAGCCCGAAAAGCAAAAAAGGGACACGACAGAATAGACGTAGAAACGGGCCAAGTGGCCAAATGCGATCATTGTTCGCCCGAAAGAAAGAGGGTATGCGGATATCCTCAGTCAGGTTAAAGAGGTTCCCGACGGCAGGTCCGGACCTCAGTGGATAAAATCCAAAACAGTCTCTGGAGACCTGTTAATAATCCTCCAAAGGATAATACAGACAATGGGCGGTCTTCGAAAACAATGACTGATCTGCTAGGAAGCGACGCAGAAATCGTCAGTAAAGTCACAAGAACATGTTGAGATACTGGATCTTGATGAGATTACTACTAAGAGGATATTCTGGCAGCCCTGCAGAAAGCGGCTGGAGAAGAAAATGCACTGACACTAGGTGCGATTAGATCTTGCGCAATGCTTACGAGGGTTACGGATTGCCTCTGTGACACTGCCATCACCATAGTGGAAAAGATCCTGGGCGAACACGGCAAGATAAGGATTGGTTGGGTCAACTGCCGGATCAGAAGAATTGAGAAACCGACCAAGTGTTTTAAGTGCTGGCACTACGGTCATATCTCAACGAAGTGTAAGGTGATGTGGACCGAACCAGACTCTGTAACAGATGCGGAGAAGGAGGTCACATAGCAACTGACTGCAAAAAAGAGGCACGATGCGCTTTATGCCTCGAAAGGTCATCGAGAGAATTGTGCTCCGCAGCTGGCGGCAATAGGTGCCCAGTATTTGGAAGCACTTCAGAGAATGAAAGCTCGACGATCATGAAAGTGATACAAATCAATTTAAATCACTGTGAAGCTGCGCACGATCTGCTCATGCAGACAGTACGGGAAGAAAGAGTGGATCTGGCAATGATTTCGGAACCATACAAACATCTCGCCACAACACCGTGGGTAACGGATGCGACAAATACAGCTGTCATCTGGTCATGTGGCAAATGCCCGTTCAGAGTGTGAAGAGTTCGAAGCTGGATACGTGATGGCGCAGATCGGGAGTCTTCTTCTATAGTTGCTACGCTCCCCCCAGCCTTTCAAGTGATGAGTTCAAGGATTTCCTTGATAGACTTACAGCGGATGCGGAGCAGCACTACCCAGTGACTATAGCCGGAGACTTCAATGCCTGGGCCGTCGACTGGGGTAGTAAGAAAACGAACGGACGAGGGAGAGCATTGCTGGAGGCCATGTCTACTCTGACGTCGTCTTGCTCAACAGTGGTGATCACCCAACGTTCATCAGGAGATGCTACCTCTATTGTGGATCTGACCTTTGTCAGTAGCAGCGTTGCAAGAACCTGCTCCTGGGAAGTGGCGGATTTATTCACTGCCAGCGACCATTGTATGATTCTGTGGGAGTTATCCATCGGGCACATCGCTAAAAGAGGACAAAGAAATACCAAGGCAGTTAGCTGGACAGCATCCGCTTTTGACCCAAGACCTTTGCAGTGGCTTTTGACTACCGAACAATACACGGTGAAATGCGGAAGTAAGACAGCTAATCTGATGAAGAGAGTCACGGAAGCGTGTGACGCTACCATGCCTCGAAAACGCGGCACGCATCGTTTGCCATCTGTGCACTGGTGGAATGATGACATTGCCGCCCTCCGGAAAGATTGTCTGAGGAAAGAAGGCATCACAGCGTGGCAGGAAGAAGCCCAATTCTCAGGAATTGGTGACATTATTCAAAATTGCGCCCCGGGGAAGCTAAGTTTGGCTATCAGGAAGCAAGCAGCAATGCTGGCTGGAACTGCTCTCGAGTAGAGAGCGACCCTGGGGTAGACCATATAAGGTAGTCATGACCCATCTAAAAGTCAGCCAATGCTACAACCGACGTGTCCGGAACTGAGAAAATTGTCTTTGAACTGTTTCAACAATTGGAATTCCCCCAGTTCATAGACGCCACAGAGTTCAACTCAATTGAGGATATTCCACCTATCACAGAAAATCAACTAAAGGAAGCGTGTGATAGAGTGGGAATAACAAAGCTCCTGGCCCAGATGGAATCCCGAACATCGCATTAAAAATGGCCGTCAAGATGGCACCCTCACTGTTTCTGGATGTGTTCAATACTTGCCTTCAAGAGGGTTTTTTCCCCACGAAAATGGAAGCTCAAAGACTGGTGCTCCTTCCCAAAGGAAACAAGAACCCGGACGAACCAACATCATACCGTCACTCTGCATGCTGGATACAGCCGGGAAGATGCTTGAGCGCATAGTACACCGAAGAATAGAGGCAGCCGTCGAGCCGCACTGGCGTAACCAATAGGGTTTTCCCGGGAAAAGGTCGCTCCACCCTCGACGCGATTGACCTGGTGGTGAGTACGGCCAAAGACGCCATTTCAGGAACAAGGTGGAAAGGAGGAACGATGAGGTACTGCCTGGTGGCGACACTGGACATCAAGAACGCCTTTAATTCCGCCAAGTGGGACTGCATCATGAAAGCACTCGCCGAAATGACAGTACCCAAATACTGCAAGGATAGTGTCAAACTATTTTACTGACCGAACATTAACGTACGACACGAAGACCGGTGTTAAAGAGTACAGAGTGACTGGAGGTGTTCCACAAGGTTCAGTTCTGGGACCTTTGCTGTGGAACATAATGTATGACGCCTTCTGAAACAAGAAGTACCAGGGGACTAAACTGGTGGCATATGCTGATGATCTGGCCGTGGTAATCGTCGCAAAACATCTTGATGATATAAAGTTTCTTCACGACAACACCTTCGAAAGATCAGCCAGTGGATGGAATCAGTAGGGCTGAAGTTGGCGGAACATAAAACTGAGGCAGTCCTCATTACCGGTCGGAAACAGCTGGAGGAATTACACTTCAGGTTGGAGGGCATAAATCACTTCTCAACCCTTCATTAGATATCTGGGAGTCATGATAGATGCGCGGCTTAAATTTAAGCAAAGCTGAACACGTGAGTGCCAAGGCGTCAGTGGTCAGAACGACCTTATCACGACTAATGCCCAACATAGGAGGACCAAAGCAAAGAGAAGAGCTCTACTCTCATCAGTAGTAACATCAATACTGATGTATGGAGTTCCCATATGGGCTAATACACTGCAGATCCAAGCTTCTCGCAGGAAAATCGCCCCCGTTTATAGACTAAGCGCCTGGGGTCTCAGTGCTTTCCGCACCGTGTCTGAAGACGCAGTGTGCGTCATTGCCAGGATGCTGCCTGTTGGGTACTCTCCGAAAGGCGAAAAGCCCTTTACCGGCAGAAAGAATCACGTCTATGAGTCCCGAACAACTCAGACTACAGGAACGGCGTAAAAGCCTAAGAGTATGGCAAACGATGTGGGATTCCCCAACGAAGGCAGGTGGACGTCCGCCTTATCCCGCAATTAGATGTTTGGATCAACAGAAAACATGGCGAGGTCAACTACACCTCACACAGCTTCTATCGGGACATGGATGCTTTCAGGCATATCTGCATCGCTTCAAGCGACGACTCTCAGAATGCCCCGGGCTGCCCTGGAGTCAGTGAAGATGTAGAACCACGTTCTTCAGCCCCAGATTCATTAGTGCACGCGTTTCTAGGAATCAACAGTTCGTTTGGAACTTCGGCCTGAGTCCTAGTTAATGCAATGCTCTCCTCAAAAGAAGCTTGGGAGGCGACGAACGGATTCGCGAAGGAAGTCCTACTGGAGCTTCGTCGTCTTGAAAGAATACGAGCTGAAATGAATGCCCAACGTGTAGATGGTATGTAGCGTAACCACAACCCCCTGAAGGAAGAACAACAGCTAGTTTCTCCCCGTGAGTAATACCAAGCGGTAGTTCCACGGGGGTAAGAGATGATGAGGTGGTTTTAGTCGGTAGGGATATGCTTATCCGAGCCCGACACACCCAGGAGGAGCTACTATTCCTGGAAAACGTAAAGAGTATGTTCCACCCCAACAAAAAAAAAAAAAAAAAAACATACATACACACACACGCACGCACGCACACGCACACACACACACACACACACACACACACACAATATATATATATATATATATATATATATAGAGAGAGAGAGAGAGAGACGAGCTCGAATATGCGCCCTGGTAACGGATCGGGCCATATACAAGAATTCCCAAAATGCCATCTTGGCGGTCCGCTAATTTGAACGCGGCGCGACAACCACGTCACTCTCTGACGTCGGCCGCGGCCATGTCGAGCGGAACGCATGACCACGAATAGGTAAATAGAAAAGATAAACTTGGGAACGAGGTCTTGTGATTGGCCCGTTCAGTAATTAGTATTTTTTTTTTTTGTTCTTTTACTTTGTGACAGTGTAAAAGGGTTGATTTGTGCAATATTTTAAAAATATATTACTGTTTTACCTAATTCTGTGTCTGGGTGTGTCTTTCTCATACCCTAAAAATCCTGCCACCTGAGATATTCAAAGCTCGAAAGAGCATTCTTTCTGACGACTGCTACACTGGTGGTGGTGTTAGAATATATATATATATATATATATATATATATATATATATATATATATATATACTGGCGGAAAATGGTATTGCAACATCCCGACTGCATTGTACAATTTATTCCTCCGTACAGATACAGAACATACAAACAGAATACTACAGATGATTACATGGACAGAGCCAGGTGTCCTAACTCTCTGTGTCCAGCAACAGAGAGAACCATGGACCGGAAACGCCACATCAATACTGCATACACCCGCCGCGGGCAGTACAACAAGCCCTGGTGCGGGATAGTGTCCCATCGTACGGGTGGCGAATAGTGTCCTGCGGTACACTGATCCCCGCCTTCTGCACCGCCTCACGCAGAGTAGATAGAGTTGTTGGGGGAGTCGCAGCACGGGTTAGGCGTTGGCCCGTCATGTTCCACACATGCTTGATCGGGGACAAATCCATCGAGCGTGCCGGCCAGGGCGTCGCGGAGAGCATGTTGCATAGCACGGGCAGTGGGAGGGCGAGCACTGTTCTGTTAGAAGAGCGCACCGCCCTTCCGTTGCAAGAAAGGTATCAGCACAGGCCGCACAACGTGCTGGATGTATCCAGCGCTGGTCAACGATCCCTTCACGAGCACCAAAGACGAGCGCACGTTATAGCTGATGGCACCCATACCAGCACTCCCGGGGTCAGCCCTACGTGACGTGGGCGAACACACTCCGGACGCACGCGCCGCCCGACTCGCCATGCCCGGCAGCCCAAGGCATCACTGAACACCACTTCACATTCCGTCAACGCCATTCCGTCTGGGAAGCTGACCCGGACATTGCACCACACCAGACGTGCGCGACGATAGTTCGGCGTGAGTGGCAGTCGGGCTAGCGGTATGCGCGATTGTAATCCTGCATCGGTCCCCAACGGTGCGCGGAGACTCGTTGAGGGCCACATGTGCCTGTATCTAGGCGCAGGTGGCTGTACGGTCTGCCAACGCCGCTCTCACGATACGTCGATCGTGACGTTCATCAGTGCTCCGCGGTGGAAAGCCGTCTATGATAATGCTCGTCTACCCATCGTCGCCAGCACGGCATGTCGCATCACGGCCCATGTGGTCAGCAATGCGCCGAAAGCACCACCCGGCTTCGCACAGGCCAACAATCTGACGCCACTCAAACTGATTCAATTGCTTAAGAACGAACGAGTGAGACGCCCTGGCATACCAAAGTCCCGACTAGACCCCATCACCGTGAACAGATAGCGCGTCCGGGCTATTTCGTCACATGGCCATTATGTCGCCCGGCGTCAGTGATCCGTGAAATGTTAATCACGACTTCTACCACCCCCCATCCTTATAGCCTTCTTGATTGCTCATGCTCTTTCCGGTGTTGCAACATTTTCCCGCCATTTTTTCTGCACATAATACTGTGCCCAGATCCGCCGCTCTCCAGTAATGTTTTGCCTGATCATTTGATCACGAGTCGCCACTGCCGAGCGGCCACTGCCGGCAGGCAGTCCTAAGGGGAACCGTTAGAGCGCGCTTATAAAACTGAATATTCTTTCCCTAATTAAAAGAATTGTTTCTTCTAATTTTTAATATTGACCTTTTTTACTCAAAATAACGCGAAAACTATTCACATTTTTTAAAAAAAATGTATATGTCCTCATTTCAATATTTAATTTTGAAAAACGGATTTTATTCAGAGGAAAAAACTGACTTAATACTCTAGTAGCAGGAATACGCCGAAAATTTTTTTAATTTTTACCATTTTCGAAAATTAGGGAAATTTAATTAAACAGTGACCTGCGCCGCATTTTAAAGCGTCCTTTACGCTATTCAAGGACAAAATGGAAAAAAAATTGGAGCTTTTTTGAGAAAAATTGAATATGTTCTTAAGGCTTCATGTACAATACCCTCCAGAATTAAAACATTTTTACTCTAGGAGCCGCGATATCAGATCGACTGGAAATCAATTAAATCAATTTTTGCGTAATTAGCTATTAAACGCTCTACAAGATGGCATATTTGATTTTGTGGAAAACAAAAGTGGTGTGCTACCTTAATCTTAAGTTGGCTCATTAATTACGCAAAAATTTGAAGTGCAAAATAATATATTTTGCGTAATTAATTAGCTACTAAATAGTTCTAAATAGTGACATATTTGGTTTTGTGTACAAATATTATAGTACCAGCTTGTGACCGCTCTACCTTTTCACTATATTCACTAAAATGCCTACAGCGGTTCACTCAAGTAACCTAGTAGTATTACTTGACCTGTGACTTGTTTGACAATGTCACACCAAAAATTAGGAATGGTTTATATGTCCCAACTGCCCTATAGGAGTGGGTTCGTCTTTTAAACTGCTTTTGTAATAAAAGAAACATAGGCAAGTTAACCCTATGAACTATGAACAGTTGACAGAACTATGAGTTATATATATACACACACACACATACATATATACTGTTAAATACTTGAATACAATTTTATCTAGCATTTACATTGCATTGAAAAATTCTCTCACTTGCTCTACCTTTACTTAATTACGTGATTACCTAACAACTGCAGTTGCGTTTTAACACTCGTATAAACACTGAATAAAATTATATTACCCTTTACTTCACAAAAACACAATAAAATAACTGTCGTTATACAATGAACGTACGATTAATAATAACTCTTACTAATTATTAGTTGTTAACAATTTCAAACGATTAAACAATAAATTGAAAATACACACTAAAACAACAAATATTATCGTTAATAGAAAAATGAAAAAAATAGGTTTTTACAATTCTTTACAGGAATTAGCTATCTGGCTTCCTTTTACGACTGCAATATTGTAAACGATTACGTTTAAATGGTTTTAGTGTAATTACTCGACTACCTACGTTTGTAAGTGAGGTGAATTCTATCTCTGTAGAATAATTCTCGCTTCTTTAAACAGTTTTTTTTTTTTTTTTTTAAGAATTTCTAGTGAAGTTTCTGACTCACGACACGTCTCGAAGAAATATTTCCACAGCTTGGAGCGCGACGGTGACCAGAGCCTTTCAAGGTCGTGGCAACCCCTTGTTTCGGCGAGCACGCCCTCTGGTGAATCGTTACCACAGTCCTTCGAATTTTATACAATATGACTGCAATACCTCCGTGTAATGAATTTCTTACATGGTAAGCCAAGACGAAAGAAAAAAAAGCTGGAAATAGAAAGAAACATTTCCACTAGCCATGCTTTCTACTTCAGTACGCGTTCTTGAACGTTTTAATACATTATTTCCTCGTTGACCAGTATATTTCGAAAAACAGTATATTTCTACGTAATGCGTTCACGTGAATTTATCAGAATATTCATGATTTAAATTCTCAATTCTCTCATACATGGTATCATTATTTTAACATGATGAGACGAATTACCTGTTCAAGCTTCTTATCGTCGAAATACGGTGAATTCTCCTCCGTCCAACGAACAATTTCGGTGCGTCCAGATCGGCGGTCGCAGCAAAGAGAGGCTTTTCGTAGCGGTGCTTTGCGCTAGTGCTGATATTTTCAAGGTGTTTTTTGATTGGTTGTCGTTCCATTCTATGCGAGTGCGTTCAGAAACTTTAATAAATTTTCGCAAGGGATACCATTTACTGCTGGCGCGATCTCGTGCAATTCGGTAACACTATAATTGCATCTTGTTGTGTCTTGACGTTCTCGGGTGCTTCCCAAATCAATGGAACCGACATAGGGCGTTTACAAGTTTAAAGGTGAAAATCCCAAATTATGGTTTAGCCGTCGTAGTTGTTCACAACACACAGACGGAGGTCAAGGTTTTGCCATCAACCAATTTTGAAGGGTATCAGCGGTTTCGGTGTCATCCAATCGGAAGGCTGAACGCACCAATATAATGTCACTATAGTGACGTTAAGGTCTCGATCGGACAGCTGATATCTTTCAAACTCAACTCTGTGAAAACCGCAGTATGAGAACTGGGTACAAATATACATCCCATACATACCTCATTTCAGCGTGCATCTTGCTGCTCAAAATTTTAAGAATGTCAAACTTTCGTAGCCTTTTTCAGTCATAAGGCTGATATGTTTTGTTTCTGCATAACTTCATTCAATTGTATTATGTTAATTCAATCAAATGAATTTATTTTTAATTCTGATTTATTTTTAATGCTGAGAACATTAAAGAGGAGGAAAAGTCGTGCATTTTCACTAGTCTGCTAGTATTTATGTGTCTTCATGGATGACAAAAGGTTAACTTAAATCATAGTTATGTATTAAGTTAAATTCAATTACTGTAATTCGTTTTTATAAAAATATTGTTTGTCAATCTTATGTTTAACCCTAAAATAAATTTATTCACTACACAACTGCCATCTTGAATATAACAAAATAAATAAAAATGTATTATATTCATTTCACCTATTATGCCAATCAAAATGAGGTTTTTGAGAGAGTCATGAGAAGGATATCTATAGAATAGCACAGTGTTCACTCCTACAATTTAACCATTATCTCGATGATCCCCAATTGTGGATGGGGATAACTTAATATATTTCACATAAACTTTTTTACTGATCACATACATTTTTAAAAATGTTTACAATGGTGCACTTGGCAGGTTTTGCAATGAAGATCAGAAACATGTTTTAATTTGTAATTTAAATTTTTATGTAGTTCTTATTTCTAATGAAATCGTGACCAATGCTATTTATTATTTATTACATTATATGGTATGATTTTAGAAAATATGTGTTATTTGACACAAATGTCTTAAAAATCAGACTTGATAATATCACAATCACCTCCACCATTCTCTGCTGACCAATGCAACATGTCATTAAAGTGATCATAGAAAACTATATAGATATCAGTTTCAATAAATCCTCTCATTAATTGACACCACAAGAACTGTATTATATAGAACAAACCTGTCTAATGGAATATTTTAAGATAACCAAAATATTATTGAAGGACTTTCTTAGATTGAGTAAAATAATATCTTTGCAAAATTTCTTTTGCTTCTATCAAAGTTTTAATATAAATATTTTGAATTCCTTTATTCTCTAGCAGTAAAATAACTTCAGGTTATGTTTATTACTTGTTCATTAATGTATGAAGACGTCTAATACTGCATAAAATGCCTCTGTCTTTGTTTTCTGAAATACTTCCTTACTGGTTCACCCTTTCCTTTCACCCCACCTTTCCACCTGGGATTGCATAGAAGTTGCGCTAATAAGTTTCTTGAGGCAACCCTCGTCCCCTTTAAAAATTGGTTCACTTCAGAACTAGACATGTCCTTCAAAAATCTATTTCAGTACAATCAAATTACTTGTAAAAGTAGCAAATCACCACTCTGATTACAAACTTACAAATTACAAACTGAGAACAAAACTGAGAACTTATTTACAAACTAGAGAACAAAATGTTGCTTTTTAGAAGTGCAAATAAGGATACCAGCTCACAGTGACACTTCCTGTATCTTTTCAGAAAATCTTTCCTCCTAGTGAACCTAACCGGCCTCTGGAATGGTGCTGATTTCAAAGCTGCCTATCAAAGAACCTGGGATTAGAATAGTAATAATTACCATTGTAATTATAATTTAATTATTAGCTGAATTGGCTAATGGCAATTTCTAAAGTCTAAAAGCCAAAGAGTCTGCATGCAACACTTGCAGGACTAAGACAAATTTACTTTTGATTTAGCAGAAACCCATCTTATTGACATCGCTTGCTGGGTTTCTGTTCTAACACAATTTTAAAGTCTTTCAGACTATGTTGCAAGAGTTGCAGAGCTGATTCCTGCACTAAACAATGTGTCTTTCCTCATGGAACAATATCCCGCCAACTCGTTTTTAAAAATTCTGGCGAATGATGGGTTTCTGAAATAAATGATTCAATTGATAGTGATTGTCACAAAACTTAGGAACATGTTAACTTCATTAGAATGAAAATAAAGTTCAATTACATTTCATTATTAGAGTTAAACTAACATTCAATTTCATTTATTTTTGACAAATACACAAAAATGTTGTATGTGGTGTTCTAGTTGCATACCATGTATTTCAAAACACACTAAATACAATGGAGTATTACACAAAATTGTACAATATATATTTGCAATAGATGTGATAAAAGCCATAGGTGTTAATATATCTTTCATTTATTAAAACTTAAAATAATACTAATGGAAGTGTATTTATATTTTACTAATAATATTTATAAAGTTTTGTGCCTTCATTAGACTTAGTAACTTCACATGTACTCCATTTACAGATCTCAGGACAAGCTCTGCACTTAAAACAAGTTTTTTAGAGCCAGGTGCTGTTTATAATTTCTTACTATTTTACTAATGGTAGATTTCATTTCCATTACAGCGAACCTTTGCCCTGAAAAAAAATTGTTTAATTTTTCAAAAAAAAAAAATATATATATATATATATATATATATATATATATATATATATATATATATATATATATATATATTGGAAGTCATGCACTTATGTAAACTGTACAATATGTGTGTGTGTACTATACATGTATGTGTGTATGTGTCCACATGTGCTAATTTTATGTTGTGCACAAGTGTGTTTGCATTCATCTTCGACAGTGTTTGGGTGTGCATGCTTGTGAACTAAGTCATTGAGGTTGAATATTTGGGTTGTCACATCTCTTATTTTAGACAGACTAAAATAAGCTGTTAAACGTGAAAGAAGTTAGTGTAATTTCTTAAAAGGAGAATAAACTGTCATAGAAACAATTTTTCATACACACTTTTAACTTCAAACATTTATTAAAATATGACTATAAAACCTGAAAAGAAATCGATATGCAAGAACTAAAACTGCTATCTTTTTGTCTTTCTTTCTTCTCAGAATCATTTTATGTACAAATAATATGATCTTTCAATATAAAATGATCTTTCCATTTTAACACTTGCGACTAGTGCACATTTTAATTTTGGAATAATAGATAGTACATTCATTGTTGCTTTCTCTCATGATGCAAAGCCCAGTCAGGATAATCCAGAATTTTTTTTAAATGAGCATTTCAGCTTCATTCATGTGTTATCAGGTTTGAACCTATCCAGATAGTATAAGGTTCTGTAATCCAGGTCCTACTGTCTCTTGGCACTGATCTCAAGACCAGCTGTTGAATTAAAGTATAGAAGAAGACCACAGTAGACCAAACCATCAATCTCAATAACATTGACACAGCTCATCCTGAACAGCCAAGAGTCAACTATCCTAACTCTAAGTTTGCAAAACATCAATGATTAAAATTTGTACCAACAAAAAACTTGAGAAAATTCAACAAGACTTGAAAACGTTTAGATATTTATATTGTAAGATCTAGAATTATATTTACTGCACTAAAGGACTTTTATAGGGAAACTAAATACGTGAATCTATGTATGGATCTTATTCATTGAGGGACAAGTGATTAAATAATCTGCCTGAAATATAAAGGAAATCCTAACATGAAGTATGCATCTCTTAAACAGTGATAAGGAGAAACGTTTTGCAGCATTTAAACTTATATTAATCTATTGTAACGTATTGTATTAATAAGCAGGAAGACCAGCGCCTTCAGGCATCGCGTCGCAGGTTTAGGCGCCAGAGAATACTGGGTAGAAAGAAGTAGAATGAATAGACGGTAGCTAGGGCGAGGCACGAGGTATTTTGGAACTTCCACAAATCCATCGGAAGGATGCCCAAAATGCGTGGGTGCGACAGTCACGGCATGAAGTGTCACGCGAAGCAAGATGACGTTGCGTGTCACGTGGTCTGAAAGCGAGCGCAAAGCGAGGCGATGGGTTTTGAGCTGATTGAAAGCCTCATGCGAGTTTTGAGCTTAGTGAAAACCCATGTGTTGGGACGCGCTGGAACATTTCTTCCTCGGTGACTGCGGTCGACGGGGCTCTACGCTGTTCGCGTAAGCCCGCTGAGGAGGGGCGAAGCCACGAGTCAGGTAGATTGCATCTTTTAAAAATCGCTCCTACGATCGGGGTATAGGGTCTATCAGCTGACATAACAGATCAAACTATTTATTTGTAATTATTAATAAATATGTAAATATCAAGCTCGTGTCTGTGATTGCCTGTATTCCCAGACCGCGACGTCACACCATTACCACCCTGCATCCTCATTTACTCACATTTCTGGTAAAAATAAAAAAATGTGAGCCATTTGTATGCTTGATCATGTCTGTGATAAGTAGGGGATTTTAATGAAATGTCATTTTCTTTCACTGTAGAACAATGCTGTTTAGAATGAAATTCATTTTATGTTATGACTAAGAAAATTACTCATTTCTATACTTTTTTTCATTTTTAATCTATTTCGGCTAATAAGTCATTTTTAACTTTTCCATCATTTTAATGCATTTTCACTAATTTAATCAATTTAATGTCATTTATTGGTACTTGATTCAAATAATATTTACGAGATGCAACAAATGTTTCCATAGAATTCCTGAGTAGTCTATTGATTTCTTCGCTCGTATATTGTAATGTCAACCGTTGTGTGTCCTACAGGTTTGTGGAACGTCTATCAGACCATTGTCATTTTCGCTGATTTCCAATAAATTAAGAAATATTTTCTTGTAAAGAACAGTCCGTACCAAAGTTTACAAGCTGAGTTTACTTAAACAAAAGCAGAAGCGTCAATTACATCAGTAACATATCCAGTAGCTTAAGTTGTTCATCTGAAGTGGTTTGGATCAAATTTTTATGTCATTTTTCTTTGCTTTTACGGCATTTTAAAACATTATAAGAGCATTTTATTGATAATTTTTGGCAGAGTTTTAGGTCATCAAAATCCGCCCCTTAGTGATAAGGAATACATATTATCTATTTAGAAGAGCATTTGTTATTCCAGAAAGAGGATTTTGAGAAATGATTCTGAAGTATTGCATTTCACTTCATAAGACATAATTTTGTATGAGCTAAGAGCCCATGGACACGAATGTTGCATTAACATGCAACAAGTAATGCGTGTTTAGAATAACACTGTATCTTATGCGAAACGGCACAAGAGCACTTTGGTCGTTCTCACAGGCGGGATTTCGGATATTTTATTTTTTTTGGGGGGGGAGGGACAATGGGTCCCCCCGAATAAGATAGTAAAAGGTTATTCTAAGCCAAATGACATATGAGTAGCTACACTATAACTCTAACATTAAAATAAGATTTTTGAAAGTTTTTTTGGCTCCCTCTCACCACCCACAAAATCTACAGCGCGAAACGTGTTTTTTCAATTTTAACTTTTTTGACAACTTTTAACTATTTTATCTGATTGAAAAATATTAAAGATAAAAAAATAATTTATAGTATCAGAAAAACCATTTTACTTTCTCGTTACCAATTACGCAGTAAAGAGAAAGTTATGTAATGCTGCGAGAAAAAAACGGCGAATTTTCGGCAGAAAAACTCTTATTGACAGGCCCTAATAACAAAAAAGTGAATAAATCCAGTTGCAAAATTTAGAAAAAAGTTGCCTAACACGTGGCGTAGACAGAATTCATGTTTTGCGGGTCCTTGATATCGATAAATCAATTGACGGTAAAACGTCCGTCCGTCCGTCCGTCCAGTATATCTGAACATCACTAGCACCTAAACCATGCGTAGGATTTTCCCCAAATTGAACAAACCCCTGTCGATGTGGCTTGAGTCGAAGCCTGCGATTTTGAAAAACATTAATTTTTTGGGGTACATTACATGAAGAATCTGCCACATTTTAAAGATTTTTCCAAAAATGGCACCAATTTTTTCTTTAAATTTCTTGTTAGATCAGAGTAAAATACACTTATAAAGGTTGCCTACGTCCAATTTTCACTGTTAACTCTGAATTTTCGGAAATTGCAAAAGTTTGAATTTTTTTGGCGACTTCCTACAACTATCAAATTGAAGATAAAAAATTTTTCCTTCTAATGAAATTTGTTAATTAGTTCTTTCATTAAGGTCAGGTACATTTTTGTAAACTTTAGCAGATTTCACATATTGGTGCAATTAAAAACAAACAAAAAAACAAACAAACAAGATTTTCTCAAAACGGCTCCAAAGTTTATCTTAAATCTTTTGGTAGGGATAGTCTACATGTACTCTATGAGAAAACATAAACCCATTTTTCTATTCTTTTATTTTTCAAAACTATTTTGAAAAATGTATTTTTTTAACTTGTCTCTCACGTCGATAATATTTTCACTAGCGGCAATTTGTTCACGTTATTATATTTACGAGTAAATGAGCTTTAAGTGATGTCATGTTAAGTTTGTCGAACACTCAAATGTTTTCTGTGAAAAAGGGCTCAAAATTTCGCATTTTCAGGAACACTCAAATGCTATTTTCTCAAAATGGCTCTAAATTTGTTCTTTAATCTCTTTGTACATATATTGCTTTTGCACTCTTTAAGATGACATAAAAGTCATTTTGGTGCATTCTTTGCTTTTTTTTAAATACACAAATTTTTTTTAAATTGCTCATGTCTTGAATACGTTATATCCAGCGATTTCTGACGTTATTGCATTTGTAGTGGAAGAATTTCAAATGCCTTCCAATGAAGTTTTTCGAAATCTCAAAAGATTTCTGTGAAAAAGAGTTTCAAATTTCATATTTACAGTAACAATTAAATGGTAATTTCTTAAAAACGGCTTCAAAGTTTTTGTCAAAAATTTCCTTGTAGGACCAATTTACTCTTCTTTAATATTCTTAAAGTAATCTGGTTCTACTAAAGGAAACCAAAAATTAATTTTTAATGCACTTTCGGCAGCGATAGATTGCAGATGGCAAGAGAATGGGGCGAGATTGTAATGCTTGCCCAGATCAAAGAAATTAGAAAGCGAAAGTCTATGCCATTCTGTAGCACCATTCGTTTCGATTGCTGAGCTGTAGCTAAACACATTTTATCATTTCCCCATCAATAAATAAAATTGACTTTAATTACCCTGTGAAAATGGCTTCAACAGTTCTGTGCATTTATTTTGGTGTTTATTATAAATTTTAATGATCTGTTGTTCAAAACACCAATATTTTTGTTATAGTAATGGCACCAACATTATGATTAAAACAATGGACTCGATTTATAATAACAGAAAATGAAATGTTTGTAATAACATAGAATATAACAAAATATTCAGTTGAGATAACAGGTTTGCTTTTTCTCAGTGTACACTTGACATCAAACAAATATCATGCATTAGTTATCATACATTATAAAGGAAAGCGATACAATGTGTAATATAATAAGCTGTTTTACTCAACATCACTGGTATATTTTATTTTCTCACTTTTCAAAAACTGTAAACTCGCAGTCTTGGGTCTGTAGCACACCATTTTCATACCGAACTGCGGATTAGGAGAAGTTAAAAGTTAGAAGAAGGAAAATCAGTCAGTCAGTGCCGTTTTATTTCCGTACATTTCGCAGCATTGACAAATTTATTTTTTCGAAGATATGTTGAATAAAATTCTGTTACTACATGGACAACAGCACATTCCCTCATACGTAGCTAGTATATATAAAGTGATCCGATTTGAAACTCATATATTTAAGCCCACATAACGGTAAAACTGGGTAAACCGTCTTCCTGAAAACACAACTGTCACCTGCCGGCATGACTCAGTGGCGGCGTTGCCAATTCCTCTGGAGTGACGCTGACCGGGAGAACCTGGTGATCGAGTTCCGACGATGGAGGATGTTTGTCACTAGTTCCAGAGAGAGTTGGAGTTCAACCACTGTCCGAAGGAGAATCCTAGAGACTTCATCGGTAGTTTTCCGTTGTAGTCTCCAGTCAACAGCAAGCGAATGTCGAAGCAATACACTAACACACGGGCCATGGACAGCACGCAATTTTTCTTTCCTTTTCCTTTTCTTATCCTCTCCTCTTTAATACATCACACGTACATACACTATACTACTAGGGAGCCTAGAGATCGTTCCGGCTAGTGGGAGATACGTGGAGAGGAGAATACCCCGCAATACCCCCTTTCAAAATTCAAAATTCAAAATTTATTGCTTATTTATTTTGAAAATAGATTTTACTACATGGGAGTTTTTGTTTTTTCTCCCTTTCAAAATTCAAAATTTAAGTAGTATATGACTTGGTGTAGGGATCACAGAATTTTGAAAATGTGCACACAATTCACTTTTCCCCATAGCACGTCATACGCAGTTTTTAACTGTTTTTTTGACGTAAAATAAATAAAAAAATAAAATAAAAGTCGATGTGCAGATGTGTAGCTGATCTCACGTGTCAATGGGAAAGAACACTGCCACTTCTCACGAAATAATATGTGATACATATAAGAAATTAATGATCGCAGGAGTTGATCCGCTCAAACAAACACACACATTTAATAAATGGAAGTGCAAATGACGCTTAGCAAGAAGCTCTTAATTATGGAGTAGCGAAAACGAAGACGGTGGGGTGACTGCTCTTATGATCAAGAGCACATGCATTTTTTTTTCAAGAAATTATTACAAAACTCTTACGTGATGAAAGTACTGAATTTTATTACAATATCAGTTGCTTAAAGGTATGTTTTAATAAAGCTTTTAATTAACTTTTCTTGTACAATGTAAATTTATTCTTAATAGAACGTTGTCCAAAACTAGCAGGTAACCACCTGGGCTGATATCTTACCATTCATTGTAATCAATCCTTTGCCGAGGCAATAAGAGACAATATCCATCATCAGCTTTGGTTTTGATTGATTCTCCGGATTCGTTAGAAAACACTGTAATGAAATATTCACATTGTAAAATCGCATTTTTATTAAGAATTTTAAATGTAAATATATATTACCTCTATACGTCTTCGGAGGTGTTAGAGCAGGCTTGATCAAGTCCCCCTCAAAGAGCGGGGGCGCTCTTATTGGTTTCCGGCTCGGCTTGTGAGCTGAGAGGGAGATTATCAGTCAATCGGTTCACAGATGAACGTCCATTGCAATAATGTTCACTGGGGTCCACTGCAATAATGTCCATTAGTATAAATGTCCACTTCATTATAGGTCCAATACTGTTTCGTTCATTCGTAATTTTTATGTCCATTTCAGAAATGTCTAGTACCTAAATGACCAGTAGCATACAATGTTCACTGTAATTAACGCACAAGGGGATGGTACGGATAATAACGTTTTATTGACAAAACCGCTTTCGGAACACCTAACATACAATTTATTTCCATTTTTACTGTGGAAAGGGAAGTGGTAAGTACATCCATTACTCACCAGAACTTTCTTCTTCTTCTGGGAAAAATATATTGCCATTGCAAATTATCTCAGAAATTGATTTTAATTTCATCAAAACATATCTATTATTAACAAGAATGCCTAAAAATGAATATGATAATATTGGAATGATAATATTGTTAATCATGAAGACAATAAATTTCAAGCGAACAGAACTTGACATTACTCACTTAGTACACTCCTACTAGTTAAACATTTCGCTATGTAGATACTATTCTGTGGACTTTATCATGGACATTTTTACTGTAGACATTCTGTTTAGGGACATTATGCCGTATGGTACAGACATTTTTGCTTTAGAAATTGTTGCTGAGGGAATTACCTTTATTGAACTATATGCAGTGAACATTACGTGAAAACACTTTGACTGTGGACTTTGTGTTAATTGAACATTGCGCTGTGGACCGATTGACCTGGAGGCTAGAGAGGCATTATAGAGGGTTTGTAATGGTCAGGCAAAAGGAGGGTGTAGGGCCATCAGTTAAAAAAGCGCGAGTAACCTTGAGAAGGGCTTGGCGCTCCCCTCGTGCATTGATCCCGACGGCAAGTTACCAGTGAGAGGACACTGACAATTGGACGCAACAAACGATTTGATATTTTTCAGTGTCGTCTATTAAATTATACAAGTGTCTATTACATTTTAGTGTAAGTATCTATTTACATATAAATGTACAAAATGCTTATTGTAATAGTTGTTCATCTAAAAAATGAGGTCTAGCAACGAAATGAATGTGAAATAAAGTAAAATGCTTCAAATGGCTTCCAATGAAGTTTTTCGAAAACACGAAAGTTTTCTGTACAAAAATGCTTCAAAAATTGCATGTACAGTAACGCTTTAACGCCTTTTTCTTAAAAACGGATCCAAATTTTTCACAAAAATTTTCATTAAAGGAATAAAAGACTAATCGAACTCTTCTATAATATTCTTCAAGTAATGTTTCTGTTCCACCATTAGTAAACCGAAAAAAAATCATAACAATGTATTTGGGCTCTGATAGATGGCCGCTGCAAAGGGTATATGGCATGTCCGAGTAGCTAGCCCAGACCAAAGAAATTAGAAAAGTAATTAGGACGAGAGAGCGCCACTAGTTTAACTTTGATTTGAGTTACAACTCAATTATAGTACATGCTGACTATCAAATTCAATTCTGTTGGGCCCGAATTTATTGTTAGATATTACAAACGACCTCTAAAACATTGTCTTTTGGCCGATATATTATTAACATCCATGTTTTAATTTGAACATCTATAATAGGTGACATCGATGTTTTGTTATAGCATCACTAAGTCGTATCACTGCCATGGGAGTTCCCTACTACTGCCATGGGGTAGCTCGCCCGCTGAGGAGCCATGGCCGTGCCTAGGAAGTGCATCGCTGTAACCCGTAGAGTCGGACGGAACGCAAAGTGATATCGCCAGCCCAACACTGCTACCGGCGGAGATACAAGTACTCGCGAATGGCATATTTCGATTGATCGATTAGTGATTCCGGCTGCGTTAACGTCTACGGTCATTTATCCCGTTAGTGTAGTGGATGTTTGTGTTGTGGGAGGTGGCGGAGATCTACCGCTGCTGACTGACGACATCCGATGCCGACCTACATCAACCTGCGGAGATTTCCCACCTACTGGGAACAGCCCCAGCCAGAGCAAGCTCGAATCTCCTGACTGGTCACCCGACAAGTGTGGAAGTTAGAGCATGTGTGTTTGTGTGTGTAACTAAAGGGTGGGGACAGGAAAAGGAAGAGGAAGTAAAGATAGCGTGCGGTGCGTAGCCCGTTTATTAGGAACAAAATACAACATACAGGCAATCGAATTCGAGACCTTTCGAACCGAGATCGCCACTGCACTTGTGCCTTAACGACCTCGACCACCGGACCAGCATATTTAAAGAGTTCATTACCTTGAGATCGTTTACATCGCTTAGCAAAATGAATCGCACAGGTCCAAGCATTAATTGTCCGGCAGGATAACGGTGCATCACATCATCCAACATCCATTTATACAACTTCATTGCTGAAATAAAACATAGTTTGATGTCAGTGTGACTGATTTGGATGAAAAACTTGGATTGATTAATTTTTTCGTGTTTCCGGGCCCGTCAACTGATTTGATCACGTTGTTTATTCGTGACGTCAATCTTCGTGTCATGTTGTTGGTTTCCAAACAGTCGTGGGAATTAATATTTGCTGCACTTTAATCGACAACTAGTTAATGTTGAACGGTTATTGTTTCGATGTTCCTTAATGATTATGTTGAATAAAGTGAGTGATAAGTGCTCAGAAACGTTAAAACTATATGTACTTCATCGTATTTTCAGTGAAACTTCGAAGTTGCAGTGATCAGTAATTACGATGGAAACAAGTTAATGCATTTGAATTTTGAAAAGACACAGCAAAAAGAAACTGTGTGTGCCTACGATGATTCATTGAAATTCATTATTTCATTAAATGCATCTGTGTGCATGAATAATATTTCACTTGCCCTCATTTATATGGCAAAACTCAAATATTCAGCAAACGGATAGTATATCTGCCTCACAATTTTTCAAATTTCCAGGGCGTTATAAACACATCTACAGATTTTTACTCTTGACAAATTAATTTTATTTCAATCGAATATCTTTGTGATATTCAGTGCTCGATTTATAAAATTTTAGATCCCGGAACGCGCCTTAATTTAATTATTAATTTAATAAAAATAGTTATACACTTATAAAATAATTTAACAATTGTACTCTAAGTACCGAAACGCCGTTCCATTGCGTATATATAATGAACTACCTCGTCTCTTGTCCGCGTTGGGCTAGTCTTTTGAGAACTACTCTTCCTATTTTTTTAGGATATTTCTAATATTACTTAATCTCGATACTATTTACGAACAATTATAAAATTTATGAAGGGGATTACTTCCTCTGCTATTATCAATATTATTATTTCTTTCGTTGCCCTGCTATGCTAAAAATTCTCTAAACGTTTTCTCTGTACAAAAAATAAGCCCTAGTAACGCATATTCTTTGATTTCCGACCCTGCATACAATCCCATTGTATTACGAACGCTTGATGCCAAATTTCCCATTCAAATTAAACCCGATTCTCGGCTTATCACTATATGTATATACCAATGTCATGAATAAACTTTCGCATCTTTAGGGTTACTGGAGGGGGAAAAGCTCAAAAAAGGAGTGGACTTGTTTGATTTTGGGATCGCGCAACGGAGTTTAGTAACTGAATATGATAATTGTCGATATATTGCAAAAGGCATTGCATTTGCAATCTTTTGCAATATATTCGATTTAGAACTTTGGAATCGTAAAAGTGCTCAATAAGCGTAGTTGACTGTTTATTTCTGGTGTATTTGTTTGTAGACTTTTTGTTTATAACTTTTGTTTCTAGATTTTTTGCACCAACGTATGGGTAGTTGTTTATAAAAACGGGCGACAGACATTTTTGGAACTCCATTATACAAAATTGTTTTAAATATTCATTTGCAAAATGATCCTCTTCTGCCCTAAAAGTTTGCAACAATTTCTGGTGAACATGTAGCAAAAGAGAAGATACTCACGGTCCACGGCTAATACGTTGTCAAACGCGTTGTTGAAAACTTGGTCCAGGTTGGGCCCAGGAAAGCGATTGGCCAGTTCCCGGAAATGCAGCCAATCACGAACATACGTCAGTAGGGACAGCGGTAGACTTACTACCACGTCAATAATTTTCTCCACCAGGAGAAACAGGCGCGAAAACATTCTGGAAAACATTTTCATGAACATAGTATTATTGACTTCACTCTCTCTTTCTGGCTCTCTCCTGTGTCTATCATTCAGTCTCTCTCTCTCTCTCTCTCTCTCAATCTGCCTCTGTCTGCCTCAGTGTCCCTCAGTGTCCCTCAGTCTCTCACTCGCCGCCTGTCTCCCACTCCTTAGCCTTTTCTAGTTGTATAACAATTGGAAAAAGTACCTTGATATTAAAATTATACAAGCAAAAATATTACATTGAATTAAGAATCAACAGATCTACGAAATTACTATACAATACCGCTTTACTTCTTTACTGATTGATTGATTGATTTTTTCGTGTTTCCGGGCGCGTCAACTGCTTTGGTCATTAGTCCCGTTAGTGTTGTGCATGTTCTTTTCTCGGGATATATGATTTTCCTCTGATGGCGAGATCCGGCACCGACCTAGCGTCGGCTAGTGGGGTTTCCCCCTAACCAAGACTCTCCCACCAGCGGGGCACCGCCCCAGCCGGGACAATCTCTATGCTTCCGACCGGTCTCCCGGAATATGTGGTAGTGTAGTGAATGTTAGCGTAAGTGTGTGTGTGTGTAAGGCGAGAAGGTAGGACAAAGAAGAGGAAGGACAGATCGCGCGCGGTCCGTGGACCGTTTGGTAGGGTACTGCTCCGGCATTCGCCTGGTGTCGATCGGAGAAACCACGGAAAATTGCAGATCAGAGTACGGGTCACAGAATTCTCTCCAGGTAGGACTGAATTCGACCTAGCTGAAAAGCTAGTGTCGAAAATCCTGCCGCCGTCAGGACTGGAACCTAGAACCTCCCGGTCAGAGGCGCTGCAGTGACATCAGTTGATGCACTGAGCTACCGCTCCCGGTTTACTTCTTTACAAAACCATAATGCAACCACTGTTTTTATATGTATAAATAGTATGTATTATCGCTGCCAAATCAAATACCAAAGAAGGTCAAATAGTCAAAAATCAGTTCCTCCTAACACTTGCAAATGCTCCATGGTTCACCTCAAGTTCACAATTTTACGAGAAATTACATTTTGAACCATTAACGAATCACATTATTTTTCCAACTACTTCTTACAAAACATCCCAAATATACTTAACCTCTTTATTGATATTCAAATTCCACATCAGGAACAATTCCTTTCTCACACCTTCCTGAAGGACTACTCTGACCTCGACTCAAATTAGAGTTACCTTCAACACCATAATAGTAATTATTTTTGTAAGGTAACTTTTATTTTTACGTCAAAAACAGTTAAAAACTGTCCGTGAAGTGCTACGGGGAGATGTGAATTCTGTGCACGTATTCATTATTCTGTGATATCTACACTAATGTATATACTAGATAAATTTTGGGTACAGAAGAAAGGAGCGTTTTTTGCAAAGATTGTTAACAAAAGATTCCTCCGATGTAATAAAATCTAATTTCAATTGTAAATCAGCTATAAAATTGGGCTCTTATCCCTCATCATCTCCTTTGTCAAGGAATAATAGTTCATGCAACGACCTGCAGAACGATAAATTGAATAACTATATTTCCCACTGAATTCTAGAAGACGTGCACAGATAATTAAGGTTCATTTGTGTCCAGAAGCAAGGGTCCATCTCCACATTTGCTCACAGGATCAGGGAAACTGAACGAAAAAGCCTGATAGAAATGGGGGTCATTGACCAAGACACTGTGGTACAATACTCCTTACAGGATGTTTAGAATTATACAGTGCAAATGGTAAATAATTCATTAAATATCGTTGTTAAAATTTTCGTTATTTTCGTTTTGATGGTCAATATAGTCTCTAATTGTATATAAACAGTTATGCAGCAGAAACCATTATACTTGGGATTTAATTTTTTTATCGTATTTATTCGTTTAATGTCATCTGGTGAAGTGTTATAAACAGTCGCGTCCTGACCGCCGAGTTGGTCGGACGCTCCGTCCGCTCCAGGCGAAATCAAGTTGGGCGTGCGTAGACCGACCCGGTCAGTTTTATGTAGAACGTGGTAAGATGTGGAGTTATTAAGTGAAGTGATATTATTTAAATAAAATAAATAACTGAAAAGTTATTTATTTTAAGACCAACAGAATTAATTACGCTAAAGTTACTATGCAATTTCTTTTTCCCAAGAAACAAAATGCTGTAATCATGGGCTCGGCAAATAGTGCGCAAAAAGTAGAAATCATTGACGTGTTATCATCTAAAGTTAACTCTTCTCATATTAAGTTTGCTTCAAAAATATCGAACAGTGTGTGTACCTATCCAGCAAGGAAATCGCAGATGACCTTGTGTACAACCATAAGAACATTGTTGTGTCAAATCAAGTTTTTCCCATAACACCACTAATCTCCAGGAACAAAAGAATTATTCTGTCAAACGTTTGCCCAAGTATCTCCACATTAAGTGATTGAAGAAAAATTATTAACATTCGGTGTCAGAACTGCAGTACCGTTCGCCGTAATTGTTTGAAATTAATTTAAATGTGTATTCAATTAATATATTTTAGATATTAGTGCTCGTTGGTACTCTCGCATTTCCGTTTCCAAAGTCGATGAGGTTTCATAACAAAGAAGTTTGAAGAAAATATTATTAATTAAATCACTGGAGCAATTAAATCGTGTATAGAGTAAACAATTAGTTCTAAACATTTATTAACTATGTTCTTAATTTTATGTGATTGTGCTCGTTGGTTCTCTGTATTTTCGAATTTGAATATCTGGTTTGATTCGATAACTGCCATGCAGTTTCAATAATGTTTATATAATTCACGGCAACGTTTATCAATCCATCTTCAGTGTAATAAGCTAGAAATGAATATGCATTCAATTGTTATTTGATTTTAGCTATTTGTGCTTGTTAGTACTCTCGAAATTCTTATTTGAGTGTTGTACGTGGTTGCATAAGGACAAAGTTTTAAAAATTATTCATTTTGTATTGGCAAGAGCAATTAAATTGTGTATAGAGTAAAAAATTAGTTCTAAACATCTATTAACTATGTTCTTAATTTTATGTGATTGTGCTAGTTGGTTCTCTGTATTTTCGAATTTGAAAATGTGGCTTGGTCAGTTAAATCTGATGCAGTTTCAGCAATGTTTATATAATACACGGCAAAAATTTATTAATTATCTTTAGTGTAATAAACTAGTTCTGAATGTGTATTTAGTTATTTAATAGATTTTAGATATATCTTACTCGTTTGTACTCTCGCATTATCTATTTGAATGTCGCACGTAGTAGCATAACTACGAAGTTAAAAAATGTATCATTTCATAAAAGAGAGGGGCAATTAAATCATGCATAGAGTAAAACAATAGTTCGATATGTCTTTAAACTATTTTCTTAGTTTTATGTGTTTCTGCTCGTTTGTTTTCTCTATATTCCATTATTTTTTATTATGTTCGGTGTTGCGTAATGCCTGCTGACATTGACATTGATTATTTTAGACTGAAAATACGTTATTATTAATTCCAATTTGTGGCAATTAATTGGCAATTAATTAGCAATAAATGATTTGAGGGTTTCCGTTGATCTCCGACTCGAATTTAACTTATGTGTGTGCTGGCTTGACGTCAAGCTAGCACATACCCGTTTTCTCCACGAAAATACGTGGCGATTAATTCAAAATTGTGGCAATTAATTAGCAATAAATGATTTGACATGTTTCGTGTTGGTGTGCTGACTTGGCTGTTCCAGCTTGACGCACCTCGCTTAACCAATATGCAATTGTTGTTTCGCTTGATATTGAAAAAGCTTATGAAATTATTTTTTAACCTCGATTATACGTAATCTCACCTCAATAAACTTTAAAGGTAACTTATTGCTTTTTGGAAAAAATTTCCTTATCATAGATATTTGCGTGTACGTATGTTTGATAAAATATCAACACGCAGGGAAATGGTGGATGGGTTCAGTTATTAGTGTACTCCTGTTTTTGATCGCAATTAATGAAATAAGTAGTATCATAGAACCTCCAAGTAAATTATTTATCTTCGCGGATGATATTTCCATGGAATGCTGTGGTATAGATCCCCGCATAACAACTAAAATAATCCAAGAAAACTTGAACAAAATTCAAACATGGGCAAGTTCTTCTGGTTTCTACCTTTTAAGAACTAAATGGGAATTCATTATCATCTCCAAAAGCTCAAAACTTTTAAATGAAAATCCTGCCCTCTGTATTGGAGCTTTTGTATTGGAGCTCTGTATTGGAGCCCTCCGTATTGGTAACTTTTTTTTGAAGCAACTATTCAATACTTCTCTTATAACTATTTAGAAAAAAACATACTTAAATGTTCCGTTCACCTTTACAAGTTTCTAATGTTAATCTATAGATGTTAAATGCAAGTTAATCTACATTTATAGAGGTAATAAATGGTTGAGTGTTTGACTAACGACTGGCACGAACATATTACGAATTCTAACGAACTTATTGTTGCTGCCAGGCTGAACGTGCTCTTGCACTGGCGGATGAAGGTATTTATTTATTTATTTATTTATTTACTTTATTGTACTAATTGCTTTTGTTGCCGACTATGATGAGTAATCACATGTTATTTTATATCGAGTGCTAGTGTTTCATTGTAATTGAATAATTTCTTCTAATGTCAGAAGCCTATTATTTATTATTATTAAAACAATTTTCTCACATTCATTGTAGCCTGAGGATGAGGAAAAATCCACTAAGTCAAAACGCTTCCAAGACACTTTGTTTACTTTATATTGTCCTCTGTTATAAGGTTCACTTAAATTCGGTTTACTGATATTTCGTCCACTTCTTTTTCTCCATAAATAATTCGTCCCCTATATACTATATAGTCCATTAATTCGTATGTCCACAACTATTGTGCCCGTTTCCTTTCGTCCACATTTTTCCCTTATTCTTTGAAGTCCACAGAATTGTATGTTCACAATTTAAATAATGTACTGTGTTGTGGTTACAGCGATATTGAATAAGAAATTATTTTGGGATTGGAATCTTTACTTCTTCTAAAAACAAAGAAAATTATTTATTAAAAATATATGTATCAGTTTAATTCCTTGAAAAGAAATGGAAAAAAAATCTTATTGACGTTGTGAAAATGGATATATCTGCAATGCCCGTCTCGTCACCAATAAAAATGTAAATGATCTTATCCATATCTATAAAGAAGGTCAGCATACTCATGTGGAAAAAGGTACTGAAGTTCTTGCAACGAGAATGGTGACAGGAATAAAAAATAAAAGGGTCGAACAACCCCCAAATGAACCTCCTATATGCATAATAAAAGAATAAATACAGGGTATAGAAGGTCAGGAATACTGCTGCATTGACCGGAAGGAACTTCCTTATTATGCAGTGTCAACCGATCACAGAATGTAGGTAGGCATCCACTGCCTCAATCATTTCAAGAGTGTACAGTAATTCCACCGTTCGATGTTAGCTTAAGCGGAGAAGCAGTTTTACAGTTCCACAGCAGAGACAATAACAGAATACTTACTTTTAATAAAAAGGATGGGTTATGTAGAAACAGGACAGTCTTTTTGTGACGGAACGTTTAAAAGTGTTCCAAGATTATAATATTCATTTTACACAATACATGAAAAAAATACACGATTTGGTTTTACCATTAACTTGTTAGTGTACCACAAAAAGAAGTAACTTCTGTATTAATCTCTGAACATCTTAAAAATGCTGCAGAGTCAGGTGAAGTTTTCATGTTGGACTTCGAAATGAGTGCTATTACCGCAGTACGAGCCGTATTATCTAACAGCACAGTAAGTGGATGCTCATGCCTTTTGCAAGCTATTTAGCGGCAAGTTGTTAACTCAGGGCTGAAGGTACGTTTCACCGAAGATGTCATAAGAAGTGACTTTCAGCTGCTGATGACCTTCCATTCGTTCCCTCGACAACATGGCAGAGATGTTAGAAATAAGTTACGGCGATGTGCAAGACCTTTGAAACAATGTATCTGAGGGGACGATTTGCAGAGAAAGGATGATGGCAGAGCCGTCTCGATTGCGTCCGCAATTATGGAATGTGTATGAAGCGAGGTTAAATCGAGCAGAAAGAACAAATAATTTTATTGAGGGCCGACACTCGAAATTTCAGAAGCTGATTGTGGCACATCATGCAACAAAATGGAAAGTTTTAGACTATAAATAAAAGATCAAAGGACATTAATTGCAACTTCGCTGACAATCAGCAGGCAACTGATATCCTATTGCTATAAATTAGATACTTGCAAATTGATTGAACCATCAGACTGATACCGTGATAACAAAGTGGGGCAATGTGGGATTTGGTAGCTTGCGCTGCAGAGAAATAAATGCACATACCAGGGCACCGAGTACGGCTACCGCCGCAAGGGCCCATCTTCGGCATGTCCATCACGGCGCCGGAGCCCGGGAGCAGGCGGCCTCCGCGCGTTCCATATCCGGTGAGTCGCCTCCGCCTTCAACCCTTCATCAGGGCAACTTGATTTTCTTATTTCACTTTGCTTTTTTAAATTTTTTACTTTCTCACCCTTACGAAGGTATTTCGTCAAAAGAGAAAGTTATGTAATCGTGTCGGAAAGCGGTGGGTTTTTTCTTTTTAATTAATTTATTTATTTTCATTTTTTAGTTATTTATTTTTCCTTTTATTCCTTTATTTGTCTTATTTATTTATTTACTTTTCTTTTTATTTATTTATTTTTATTTCTCATTTATTTATTTTATAGTTTTTATTTTTGTTTTACTTATTTTTCTTTCCTTTCTATTCCTCTCCGCAGTCCTCCTGAGAAGGCGGCAATTTATTTTATAATCTCTATACACTGCGATATTTCATAGCTTAAGCAGCTAGATGGATGATTTCTTAATAAATAACTAAAACTAAATTAGTTTTAATGAAATCTAATTGTATAGTTAACGTGTATGCACTTTGGCATTCCTAACTTGACTATTTTTTTCTTAATACTCGGTAATGTTCGTTCTTAGTTTCTGGGAGTAGGTGATACAAGAGCGTCTCCACAAAATGTATACTGGAGGAGTCAATATCATCGGAGGAGTCAATATCAATACCATTTATCTCCAGAATATGGGTATTATGTGAAAACGATGAAATACCCTGAAAAGCCGTGAAAACGATGAAAACGTCATGCACACAGTCGATAACATAGACTGATGATATTTAGGTTCAACATATCCTGTCTTTGCCCATTTTATTACAAAGATGTTGGTTTCTTAAAAGGACATAAAATATTGGCGAGGCCTGAAGGCAGAAGAATACGAATTCAATCACGTGCAGAGCTTCATATTTTAGCAGGTAGTTTTTTCAAATACTTGTTCTATATACAATGTAGAAGAGATTACCATTGATGTGACCCTTTGGCATTGGGCCTTTTACTTGTTTTCACTGAAAAGGAAACCCCACAGTCCGTGTGCGTTAAATAATCTGAAGCCAATATTTTATGTAAGCTTCCATTTAAAATCAAAATTCATCTAGAAAAATTAGATTTGTAAATCATAATTAGGACAATCATAAAATGCGCAGAGACGAAAAATGGTAAAATAGTAGGACAAAGACGAAATATGATGACCTTAGATAAACCCGGTTTGTACTATCAATTTTACAAACGGCATCTTTATGACATTCGTGGTTTCGAAGTTAAAAGGGTGTTACGTACAGAACGAGACGAATACCTATCACACTGGTTTATCCTTTTAGAGATAGGGAAAGACAAGTTTTAAACAACTGTTTAATAACGATAAAAGTAAAATCAATTTAAAATAAATTTTACAAGATTCCTTTAAATATTATTATAAGATTTCTTTATCTGCAAACAACCTAATTTAAATTCTTGAAATAATCTCTTGTAGCTGGCGACTAATGTTTACCACACGGTGATGACGTGAATGTCTCACTATCAAGTCAACTATCCACACGCTTCGGAAATAAGCAGTTTAGAATAAACTTGATGTATTCAGACCAAATGTGTATGTTTGGTCAACTTGATGAAGTTGGAATATTTGTAGTTCCAACTTCCTCAAAGTGTCTGCAGCGAAGCAAAACAAACTTCCAAATATACCAAGTCTTCTACAAAGTACTTCGGTCTGAATAATGTAAACCCAGAAAAAGCAACGATAGACCACAGTCGACGAACTGCCAAACTATGCGGATCATTTTCGGAAACTTCGAATTTCTCCATCAGTGAACAAATAACCTCGGCACTTAGAAGTACGCAGTATCCAGTACTACAGATTCTTTTGTTTAAAACTTACTTTAAGTGACTTATACTAAGACCTTCCTTCAAAATGGTTACAACTAAAAGCAATGAAATTTTCTATACGGGCTGATTACGTTACTCATCACAGCAGATTTGAATCTCGACTATGGCAAAATAGAAATTAAAATGTAATATATGACTTTAATTTCGATTAATAATATTGACTCATAAACGAAATAACATAACGCTTTTCTTCTACATTTTTTACGAAAATATTTCAAAATGGTTAATGAAAATGAAAACCAACGGGAGATTTTTTTTGCAGATTCCAAACTAAATAATTTTCACATTTTTTATATGAGTTTCGATATCATTCGTCACCGCTATTTGGCCGACAATCTGTAGAGATCAAACAGCGACTAGCGTCTTCCAAAACTCCTAGCGTCAGAGTTCGAAATTCTAAACATATCCTTACTTACAGCAACGTTATATTCACTTCCATTCTGAGAGAACTTCTCACAAGTTTCGTGTTTTGATATCTCTTTCAATCTGTTCCCACAAAAATGTATAACATTGCCAATTTATTCTTTACATTTTTACATAGTATTTTGTGCGCCTCGATTTTGTTTTTGTCGGATAGCATATGTTACTTTGAACAACTTGCTTTTTCTCGTACGCTTTCACATCCGCTTTCAAAACAGTCAGTGAATAGGAGACTCAGGTAGCTAATTCTGTTGGTGCTTAACAGAGCTTACGGTGCTTAATAGAGGATCTCTGGAAACTAAAGGACAATATATCACCACAACAGAAGTTAAAATATAATTCAATGTTGTGACTATGTGACGAAATCCATTCCTTTCCGAGCAAGTCGCAACTAGTACCTAATAATTTGAATCGACTTGATTTGATTGATTAGTTATTCCTGCGGGAGGTCAAGGAAGTGTAGTCATGCTTTTTCCTCCGTAAGTGTAGTGCATGTTTTTTTCCTCGGCGGGTGCCGGTGATCCTCCCCCGCTGGACGAAAAGATCCGTCGTCGTGTTTTCCCTATGCAGGTATCTCCCATCAACTGGGCACCGCCTCAGCCGGGTAGCTCAAGCTTCCGACCGGTCTCCGGGCAGATGTGGTAGCATGTAAGTGTGCGTAAATAGGAGGTGAAGATAGGTCAGAAAGAGGAAAGAAATATCACGCGCAGTCCGTGGCCCTTTTTTTAAGAAACTGCTCCAGCATTTGCCTGGTATTAATCGGAGAATACTCGGAAAGCTACCAATCAGAGCAGCCGGCCGCTGGAATTCTCTTTCAAACAGCGATTGAATTCGACCTAGTTATCTAGTCAGTAACGAAAACCCTGCCACTGTCGGTATACCGTTTTGAGTATACTCAAACCTTACAACTCCCCGTGAGAGGAATTGCAATAAAATAATTGATGCCCTGAGCTACCTCTCCAGGATCTAATGATTTGAAAAGAAATTAATTATTCTGTATAATGATCTCAATCTGTTTGCACTGAAACAATTAACAGAACACCATAAACGATTCTCTTGTATTGCAGCCATACCATTTGAGTTCTTTTCAATGCAGTACGTTATGCCATTCATGTAAATGGCGTCGGTCAGAAGGGTCTCAGATCCTCGGTCGGAAAAGTCACGGGTTCCAATCCCACCATGGTCATTGTTGTTTGTTCCTTGCCTTTCATGCAAGTATGTTGTCGCGGAAGGCCTTGTGAGCCTCCTTACCAAGGAGCCCACAAGTGTGGCTAGTGTAAAGATTAATGTATAACCCCATGGGGGACGAAGTGGATACCCCGCGGGTTGTCGAAATCGGCATCCCCTTTTAAAGTTGGATAAAGCTCCCGGGGAAAAAAATTCTATATATTTCGAAAGGACAATTAGTTCCATGGCCACAAAAGGTTGGGAAACCTCTAACTGCAGATATCTTACAGAGTAAAATGCTAGGGCTGGATCAGTCTCGCGAAATATAGTGGAACCGCCATCACACTCACTCGTCCTCCATCTAACCGCTGCCATCACGGAATTGGCTGCCTGCGTGTGACGAGGATGCTCGGATAGTACAAATGAACTATCATCAACTCGATACCCGTCACATTGTGACACCACGTTGGACAGCAGGGAGAAGATGCAGTGACAGCCGATGGTTACGGATCGGCTGAATAGGTGAGGGCAACAAGCGTTACCACTGCAGCGTTTCTGACCGGAGATCCTACGGTTGATTCCCGACAGTGGCGGATTTCGACATTGCTAGATTCGCTAGATATAATTCGAATTCATCCGTTGCCTGGCGGAGAATTCAATCGACTGACTGCTCTGATTCTCCGATCAATATCAAGCGAAAAACGAAAAAAAATGGTCCATGATTGTGCGATCTTTCCTTCCTTATCCTTGCCATCTCCTCTCCTCACGCACACTCACACTTATATGCTGCCTCACATGTCGGGGTACCAGTCGGCATCGTAGAAGTTGTCCTAGCTCAGAACGTATCTCACCTGTAGAGATACTCGGAGGAGGAACCGTTTTACGTTCGCATGCCGACGTGCCGCCTATATTCGCATTCACATTTGCATTCGGTGAGCACCGAGCGTATGCTCACCAAATTGTAGACACAATGGCTTACACGCAGAATATTGGGGCGCGTGTTCAAAGCCGGCAAGGACAGCGTTTTGTTTTAAATTTGCTGCAAAACAAACATCAACAAGCTTTAAATAGTCCAGAACCAATCCCTTAACGATGACAAATGATGCTTGGTTTGTAACAAATTTGTACCTCCACAAAGATTTCCAACTTGACTCAATACACGGTCAGAAATTACATTAAATTTAATGTAGATTAAATGTACGACTGTAAATATATATTAATGTACCTTGCACATTAAGTGGTGATCAATCTACTTGTACCTTAAATGTAATGCTTAAATTAATATCAATGTAGATTTAATGTACAGTACTGGAAACATAAATTGATCGCGTCCGTCTGCGGCTATGTTCAGCGTTTGCACGGCTTGGCCAGCCCTTGTCATGACGAGACGTCGCGGGCGGAGCCTCACAAACCATCGTAGCCAATCTCAACGTTGGGGGGAGTTCCCTAACAAAATTACGACGTACAAAATGGCGGGCGACGCTAGTTCAGATGTGGAAGTATTTTCAAATAAAAAATACATGGAAGAAACACTTGTATGAACATGAAAGTAAATTCAGTGAAATATATATGAACACATTGCACTTAAACACTGTTAACACAATTCTTTTTAGAGAAGTTACATTGATATCAGATAAAATAACACTAATTTTAGAACAATTACGTTTTCATACACATTTAAATTCCAAAAATCTTGTCCAACCACAATTTATGAACTTTATCAAATGACCAGTATACTAGATTTTTGCGATAAGAAACGATTATAATTGCATATTTTCAATTGTTCATATGTATATTACATTGGCAAAACGCAAAATACTGTCTTTCTCGAATCGTTAGGGCTGCTAGGAAACATTTCAGTAAAGAAAGAAAATTCAAAGACAACTGTTTATTTATCATTAAAGTAACAATTAAACTAGATATTAACAATTAATTTGCATATCATGTCAAAATTGTTATTTCTAACATCAAATCAGGGACAATTTGGGGACACTCTCGGCAGGAATAGCGCACACTTCGGAATTGTTTATAAAATTGTTAATTGTTGCAAAATTGTTAATTCGCAGTTTTTGGTTCTGGAACATCAGAAAACCCTTCCCACTTTAGAATTGCAAAAATTGGAAATTGTTTATAATTTTACAAATTTTGCAATTCTTTTTTATTCTCTCATCTCAATTCCCTTCACACAAGATGCAAAACTCCGCAATCCAACCGGATCTATCGCCTTTCGTTTTCGTATTACGCAATTCTTTATAGGATCTTAACGTCTGATGCCAACCCTCGTATGTTTCCAACCCCCAATCCATTCGATCTTGGCACTCAATTATAAAATTCAAATAGTTTTGCAGTGTCTTGCTTTGTGCTGATTAAATTGTAATAACGATTTGTGACTTACGACAAATCGGTGGAAATTGTTGGTCATGAGCTTTTTTTTACTTTCGAAATTTAACTTCTATTCTTCATGTATCGTTGAAAAAGTAGTTTAGTTATTTTGATTCGTCTGTGTTATAAATAAATTCTCTGGCAAATTTCAAAACGCTGGCCTGCAAACTGTTGGCCTGCAAATTTAAAGATTTCTTTGTGGTTGGATCCATTCTATTCAGTGATACAAAGTGTATGCCAGTATGTATAACGTCTAGGGAGGAAATTCATTATCAACAAATTATTTTGCAAAATGCTTTTGGACAGAGCGGTGGTATGATAGATCATTTTCATATTTATTCCTCGAGGCAAGTTTTAGGCAGCAGATATAATCTGTGTATTATTTTTAATTTTGGTGAAATTGAATCACATGTGAATTTTGAAATAGAACCACACATTTTTACCAGTAATGAATATATCAATAGAGGAATTCAATCATGTCTCATTTGTTAATAATTTAAAGAGTAATAATGTATATTTGACATCGGGCTTGAGCAATCGTCAACTCTAAGGCAAGCAACGCTTATCATTGGCTCTTCTAGTAATTCAAGTGGCCTATCCTCGGAAGATTTTCCCATTCTCCTCGCCTTAAAAGGCATAAGAGGCGGAGTCTGTAGAATGTGGCACCAATCCAATAACACTTCCCTCCCCTGGAGAATGCTTCGTTACTCCCTTTCGTGGGAACACGTTCTTGTCGTGTATTAAATTGTGAAAAATAATTTAAATTCATTATAATAAACGAATAAGTGTTTTGTTTACACTGTAATGCTACACACACACACACACACACCACACACACACACATACATACATACATACATACATTGTGACCGCCCGTTTTCTTAGATTCCGAAAACGTGTCACATACCGCCCTAAGAAAGCGAGGGAAAAGAATATTTTGAAAAAGCCAACGCGGATGGATATTTGGAATGATAATTAGAATTTAGAACAAGAGAGACCGCCACCTTATACCAAGGCGAGCCCGGGAGGTCGGATGAAAGAAAAAGTTCTTTCTGAAGGTAGCAGCTGAACTGGGCGGACGTATGGAAAACGGTACCCCAGGAAGTGACATTGCAGCGGATTTCAGATTTGCAACTTTTTTGAGGAAAACTCTTCTAGAAGACCAGAAGAGGTAATTATTCTATTATAAATTGATTTAAACATAATCTTAGAAGAAAGGTAATAAGAAATGTTATGAATTTATAATGGAAGAATTAGAGAGAAGTTTTGAATATATGGCAGTAATTAAGCTTGCATCATTTCTCTTTCCAGTTTTTTTTCTCTCATGCTTTTCGTATATTTAAATACTCTTGAAGTTGGTGCTCATATAAAAGGGGTGATCTCTGGATTCATTTTCACTCTGAATATCCAGTTGGTCATTAACTGTAATCGAAAATAAAGTAAAATTATATGAAGTATTCAAGCATATAAAACTTGAACGAGAAGAAGAAGGCGATTTCTGAGGAGCAACGGCGTTCTCAACCCGAGGACACGACGCTCAAGGCCGAAGCAGCTCGGTGAAAAGGGTAGAAGGAAGCCCAGCGGACTGCTCTACGCGGCCGAGAACACAGTAAGGTCGTTCCAAATAAAATGTTTGTAGGATAGGAGTGATTCAGTTTAATAAGAAAGCTCATTCTGTATCTATCACGTAGAAAGAAAAAGGGAGGGTAATGATTTACCACGCTAAAAGATAAGAAAAGTAAAAGTACATTTGTTTCCGACTTCTAATACGTGAGAACAGAATCAATCTTTTCTTTAAAAAAGGATTTCAAGATCAAATATTGTAATATAGTGATTAAGAGTTTGTGTAAGAGTATAATTATAATAATAGTAATTCTCTGGATTTTAGAGAAGAAAGAGTTTCCTTTTGTTGTAAAAGTAATGTTAGGGAAAAGTATTAATTTTGATTTTCAATGTGTGTTTCTTTCAAATTTTGTAAAGTAATATTTTAACGATTCTTTCGAATTTCTGAAAGTGTGTTTGTTAAACAATTGGGTTGTAGATGAAAGTAGGAAATTGTGTATTGTGTTATTATTTTTTTTTTGGTCAAGAGTATTCTGTATTTTTTTTTTCTTATGTGCCATTGTTGTATTTGTCAAAGCAGCCAATATTTTTAGAATATATTCTGAATTTAGTGAAAAGTGATTTCACCCGAGTTGTTTGTAATTAATCCATAAACGATCTTCACGACCCTGCCCCCCCCTATTTTTTTATTTATTGTGTCCACACTGGGACGTCTATACTGAGCTAGTCGACCATCTGGTGAATTGTGTTCACCACCCCCCCAAGACGTCTCAGGTCGGGTGCTGGCCTTACGGCTTGTACCGCACACGACTGTGGCTCGCAATTGGCGCCCATAAGCGCTCGATTATTGGATGCATTTACGACAAACTCGATTTGGGAATAACTGAGACCAAAATTTGGTGTAACTAAAATTATTAGTACAATTGAATCACAGTTCACTAAAATTTCTGACAAGGTTGCAGAGTACAAGTGTGTTGAGTAAAAGTGTGTTATTTCAGGAGTGTTTTTTTTGAAAAGGATATTTATTATATGAGAGTTTTATCAGTTTCAAATTGTGTCTGGTATTTCTGTGTAAAATATTTTGTGAGAGGTGTTTTTTTGAAAAGGATATTTATTATATGAGAGTTTTATCAGTTTCAAATTGTGTCGGTGCAATAGGGAAACTGGGGGACAAGCACCAGGTACGATGATCGGGAGGAAACGACAGGAGTAGAACTAGGAGCGGCAGGAGAAACTAGTGAGACGTCGCCGACAGAATCACAGCCAACGCCAACACGAGATCAGGATGAGGAAGAACGAAACCTCGAGAGGGCTAATTCAATGATGCAACGGTTAATAGGCAATTTATAACAATTAGATGTGAGGTTAGTCATGCAGGAGGAAAACAGAGGAAACCATAAAAAATTAGGGTTACTTTGAAACTAAATTAGAGGAGAATAACTCAATAAATACTTTGGAAACCAAATTAGAAGAAAATAACTCGGCAATAAATGCATTGGAAACTAAACTAGAGGAGAACAAGGTTACTTTGGAAACCAAATTAGAAGAAAATAACTCGGCAATAAATGCATTGGAAACTAAACTAGAGGAGAACAAGGTTACTTTGGAAACCAAATTAGAAGAAAATAGGAAACTAAACTAGAGGAGAACAAGGTTACTTTGGAAACCAAATTAGAGGAAAATAATTTGGCAATAAATACTTTGGAAACCAAATTAGAAGAAAATAACTCGGCAATAAATGCATTGGAAACTAAACTAGAGGAGAACAAGGTTACTTTGGAAACCAAATTAGAGGAAAATAACTCGGCAATAAATGCATTGGAAACAAAATTCACGGAGCTGGGACTTGAATTAGAAGAAAAGGTTGATCAAGTAACGAAAGAATATGAAACTAGGATCGAAACACAATCGGATCTTATAACCGCCGTATCCGACAGGCAGATTGAGGTAGAACAAGGAGTAGAAAAGTTCCAGAAATTAGTTACTGAACAAGTTCAGGTTCAAGCTAATAAATTAGATAGTGGAATAAAGGCTCTTTCTGAACAGGATGGCGTTCTACAACATCAAATTAATGCATATAAGAATAGAGCCGATTTTACAGAATAAGTAGTAGAACTAAAAAATCAATTAGAAAATTTACCACCGAGTGGAGGAAGTGTTCAGCCCACGTATGTTCTATTACCGTGTACTCCTAATTTCAGTGCAGTGGAGATGAAAATCCATGTGTATTTATGAAAGAGGTAGATAATTTTTTTTCTTTAAATTGTGTTCCGGACAGTAAGAAAACTCGAATCGTTTATCAGATGTTGCAGGGTAATGCACGAATCTGGGCAGATAGTTTAGAGAGTTTCCCAAACTATGGCTGAACTCAAAGAAAAATTTTATTCGAGATATTGGAATAACGAAACCCAAATCAATTTTAAAGTTAACGTAATGTATGGTAGTGGAAGAAGGGCACGATGTCCATGCAGGAATATGCAACGGAGAAATTAGCTTGTTTCAAATTATGACCTCGACGATACCGATGAAAAAATTTGTCTGTTTATTAATACGTCATTTTCCTTCCTCGACGCAAAATTTGCTTAAGAATCTCTTACCAATGTCCACTGAAAATTAATAACGCAACTAGATTGTATGATGCCACTTTCGTGTATAATGAAAGGTTACAGAAAGCAAGGCAAATGCTAATGGTCCGGTAAATGGTCAAGATAGCAGACAGCAACAACATAATAAGCAAAACAGAAACGGGAGAAACTTACAAACCGAAACATCACCAAGAAAAACAAACTTATGCTAGACAAGACAGGACCTCGTCTGGGGATGAAATAGAAAAATTCTATTGATAGAGGAGTTTTCCAACCCAGAAATACAGGACCAAGTACATCTCGCGGACATGAGTCGGAAAATTAGAAAGGTTTGTTTCTGACACGCCATCCCGCCGCAAACCAAATAGAACAATCTAGTGAAGAAGAGGTGGCGATATTATCAATCGAATTAATCTCATTTGATGATGAACTGTGCAACGATAATCTCAATGCATATCAGAAAAACAGTTAACTGAAGTATTACTTAGGAATCAAAAGGTGTTTTGCAAAACAAGAATCCAGTAAAGATTTTCAATTCGGAAATAGAATTAACAGATAAAACACCATTCACGGGTTACCAATATGTCATTCCAGAAAACATAAGGAAGAGGTGGATAAGCTCATTGCTACCATGGTCAAAGATGATATCATCATGAAGTCCAAAACCTCTTATCTAAATCCGATAGTGCTCGTAGAAAGAGTAATGGAAGATAAGGTTGTGTTTAGATGCAAGGCGATTGAATCAAGTTCCCTTTACCGTACAGAGACAGACCGTTGCGTGTAGAGGATTTAACTAATCAATTATCCGGCATCAAGTGGTTGAGTTCAACTGACTTCACTGCATCGTATTGGCAAATAGCGATAGCACCTGAATGTAGACAATATACAGGATTTATTCACCGGGGAATTTCGTATGTCTTCAAAAGAATGCCATTTGGACTCAAGAACAGTGCATCTGCTCTTGTACAATGTCTAGACAATATCATTGGCAGAGAGATGTCCAGCGATGTTTTTATCTATATTGATGACGTGCTTGTGTATTCTAAGACATTTGAAGAAACATGACTAAGCTAGATATTTTGTTGAAACGTCTGATTGAAAATAATTTACAACTGAATTTGGAGAAAAGTAATTTCTGCACTAAACAAGTTAAGTTCCTGGGTTATGATGGACAGTTAACGGAGTTAAAATGAATATGGAAAAGATGCGAGAGATAGATAAAATTGCACCGCCAAAAAACACGAAACAACTTAAAAGTTTGTTAGGTTGCGTCAATTATTACGCCAGATTTTTTCCCTAATTTCGCCATGCACATTGAAATATTTCTTCCGTGCTGCGAAAGCACACTAGATGAAAGTGGGAAGACAATCGAAAGTACAATTTACAGTTTGCGACCATTTAAAGAATGAAATAAGTGGCAAAATGATGAAACAAACAAACAGATAAAGTAACCGACAAGAATCATGTAAAAAGAAAAAAAAACAAGAGGGAGAAAGAAGGAGGAAAAAGAAGAAGGAAGATGAGGAAGAAGACAAGGAGTAGGAGTACAAGAGGGAAGAAAACAAGATTGCTCGACGTTCTAGAATCAAGAAAAAAGAAGAGCATAAATTTTAGTGAAAGATTTTACGGCATATGAAATCAAATCCCATAAAATCTTTTTTCGAAAGAAGGGGTTATGTGACCGCCCGTTTTCTTAGATTCCGAAAAGGGTCACATACCGCCCTAAGAAAGCGAGGAAAAGAATATTTTGAATCACGCCAACGGGGATGGATATTTGGAATGATAATTAGAATTTAGAACAAGAGGACCGCCACCTTATACTAAGGGCGAGACCGGAGGTCGGATGAAAGAAAAGTTCTTTCTGAAGGTAGCAGCTGAACGTGGACGTAGGGAAAAACGGTACCCCAGGAAGTGACATTGCAGCGGATTTCAGATTTGCAACTTTTTGGGGAAAAACTCTTCTAGAAGACCAGAAGAGGTAATTTATTCTATTATAAATTGATTTAAACATAATCTTAGAAGAAAGGTAATAAGAAATGTTATGAATTTATAATGGAAGAATTAGGGAGAGAAGTTTTGAATATATGGCAGTAATTAATAGCTTGCATTCATTTCTCTTCCAGTTTTTTTTTCTCTCACATGCTTTCGTATATTTAAATACTTTGAAGTTGGTGCTCATATAAAAGGGGTGATCTCTGGATTCATTTTCACTCTGAATATCCAGTTGGTCATTAACTGTAATCGAAAATAAAGTAAAATTCATATGAGAGTATTCAAGCATATAAAACTTGAACGAGAAGAAGAAGGCGATTTCTGAGGAGCAACGGCGTTCTCAACCCGAGGACACGACGCTTCAAGGCCGAAGCAGCTCGGTGAAAAGGGGTAGAAGGAAGCCCAGCGGACTGCTCTACGCGCCGAGAACACAGTAAGGTCGTTCCAAATAAAATGTTTTGTGGGGATAGGAGTGATTCAGTTTAATAAGAAAGCTCATTCTGTATCTATCACGTAGAAAGAAAAGGGAGGGTAACAGATTTACTACGCTTAAAAGATAAGAAAAGAAAAAGTACATTTGTTTCCGACTTCTAATACGTGAGAACAGAATCAATCTTTTCTTTCAAAAGGATTTCAAGATCAAATATTGTAATATAGTGATTAAGAGTTTGTGTAAGAGTATAATTATAATAATAGTAATTCTCTGGTTTTTAGAGAGAAAGAGTTTCCTTTTGTTGAAAAAGTAATGTTAAGGGAAAAAGTATTAATTTTTGATTTTCAATGTGTGTTTCTTTAAAATTTTTGTAAAGTAATATTTTAACGATTCTTTCGAATTTCTGAAAGTGTGTTTGTTAAACAATTGGGTTGTAGATGAAAGTAGGAAATTGTGTATTGTGTTATTATTTTTTTGGTCAAGAGTATTCTGTATTTTTTTTCTTATGTGCCATTGTATGTATTTGTCAAAGCAGCCAATATTTTTAGAATATATTCTGAATTTAGTGAAAAGTGATTCTCACCGAGTTGTTTGTAATTTTGCATCCAATCCATAAACGATCTTCACGACCCTGCCCCCTATTTTTATTTATTGTGTCCACACTGGGACGTCTATACTGAGCTAGTCGACCATCTGGTGAATTGTGTTCACCACTCCCCCAAGACGTCTCAGGTCGGGTGCTGGCCTTACGGCTTGTACCGCACACGACTGTGGCTCGCAACATATATATATATATATATATATATATATATATATATATATATATATATATATATATATAAAAGAAAGTCGTGTTAGTTACAATATTTATAACTCAAGAACGGCTGTACTGATTTGGCTGAAAATTGGTGAGCAGGAAGCTTAGAGCCAGGACACGGACATAGGCTACTGTTTATCCTGTTCGACAGCGTTCCTGTGGAGAACGCATGTTTTGCAGTTTTCGCGTGATTTCGCATGTTGGGGTCATTGTTGCCTGTTGTAACCCTTTGTTGTAACGCCGCACTGATAACAGAAGGCGATAATGATAGCCGCCTTCGTTCCCCGCTAAATCTATATATAGTCGTGCCAGTTACACTATTTATAAATCAAGAACGGCTGTACCGATTTGGTGAGCAGGAAGCTTAGAGCCAGGACACGGACATAGGCTACTGTTTATCCCGTTCGACAGCTTTCCTGTGTGAGGACGCACGTTTTTGCACGTTTTCGCATGATTTCGCGGGTTTTCACACCTTTTCGAGGGTTTTCGCACGTTTTCATATATCGAATATCCGTTTTTCCCATGGTCAATTATATGTGGCATGTTCACGGGTCGCAAGATCATCTGCGTTGTTTGTTTTAAAACGAAAAATGTCGTGTACCAGAAGGTGTTTAACTGAAGAGTGCAACCTATGAACCAAAATACAGGAACAATAATGAATGACTAATCTAATTAATTTTTTTATTTGTATTTTCTAATAAACAATTTAACTTAATAAATTCCAAAATCTGCTTATTTATTGCCTTTAACAGTCGGTCCCTATGATTACAGCTTTGTATTTCTCTCTTAAACAAAAATCAATTTAAAAAAACGCTCTGCTACATAATAGATTTTTTAATTATCTATTTAATATCAGAGCGTCTTTTTTGAAATTCTTCTTTGTTTGAGAGAAAAACACAAATCTGCAATCGCTTTATTATCACGAGTGCAACAAGGATAGTACAGTTTCTCACAGTGAGTGCGACGCGAGAAAAAGATGGGACTGGCTGTTAAGGCGGAACAGAGTTCGCCGGGTCAGCTAGTTTATAATATTTGTAAACTTTGTCCATTTATCGGCATAATCGGTATCCCAATGGGAACGACTATTCTTCGGAATTTATAGGTCGAAAAGTAAATATAGTATTTAGGTAAAAAAAAGAAAGAGATTGTATTATGTTTTCGAAAATGTTACGAGACTGACGTAAAAAGAGAAAACTATCACAAATAGTGAATTCACATTTCTTGTATGTTGCACCAATGAATAGTGTCAATTCCACAATTAAAATATATTTCCGACCCACCAATAACAAATGTGGGTCTCTTGAACGTGGAAATCTTTCGCTTTATCGGCGATAACATAATTCACCGGAAAGTGTACGGCATTTTATCGACGAATGACAGAAAATATAATTACAATAGCCAGTAGGACTTCTGATGAAGGCAATTTTTTTTTAAACTCCAGACATTTGTTCATCATTTCTCTCTCATGGTATGCAACATGTATTCTCAATTTAATGTTGAAATATTTAGTATCACTGGAATCCTAAGATTTAAGTAAAAGAAACCAATGTGACCCTGAAGATTTGGTTACGAACCCAACAGCGATAGCGCAGATTTCTCCTTCTTCCCGACCTTGCATTAAAGTGATCGCCGAAGAGTGCGACCAAATGTGAATGAATTATGAATTTTGAGGTCATTGTGTTATTATTTAGATTTTCTTTGTAAAATCGTTTCTGCGTGAGATATACTATATACGAACACAACCTATCAATCAATGGGCAGAACATTTTAACGCGTTACATTATAATATAGTAGCAGTGCGTTTCAACAATAATAAATATTTTCGTTATAATTTTAAAATTCAACTTTAATTCATATTATAGTACTTTAATTAAATTACTTTATAAAAATGTATAACTTGAATGAAATTTTTCCCAAATCAAAAAAAATTGCTTATTTATTATTATTTTGTTTACAATATTTATTAACAATTCATTAAAAATTATAAATATGCAATGCAATATTACGGAAGATGCGTTAAAAAACCAAATTTTTTAAAAAAAAAATGTAATTAATAATTTTAAGAGGAGGATACTAATTCATTTTCTAACGATTATCGTGATACAGATTTCCGAAGTTTGACAAAATTTTGAAGCAATATTAACAATTAAAATTTTTAAATAATTTATGACAGGAGAATCTCTAGTGATCTTAATGGATTAGCGAAAACAGTGTTTGGTCGGCTTATCTAGAAGAAGTGGGTGTAACATTCCGATGAAGTGTAAAAAACTTCACACATGATTTTTAATAGTTGCGGCAAAGAACTCCATGTAGAATGCAATCACCCTAACGTTATATTGAAGAAGTAATTAATTGTGATCCCCAAAACAAAAGATCAAAAATCATTCATTTGCTTACAGCTGCACTTACCTATCATAATGTCTGCAGTAGAAAACTTTCATTGTGACTAAATGAACTTGAAATACTTTTAGTTTATTTAGTATTTTACATATAAAAACTATTTTATTAAAATATTAATGTCCGCGACCTTATTAACTATATTATATTTTTTAATTCGGTCATCTGAGAAATTGATGATGAAGTATTTTACAACTGAAAGCTGTTATCTTGGAGATGTTTGTGCAACGGACTCTAAAACATATTTCTTAATTATTAATTTTCTAATAAAATAACTTGTTAGACAATGCATAAAATGCATTTTATATTAAATATTACAATAAAAACGATTAAATGTAGACATGGAGCAAATACTCCATATCCAGTGTTATTGTTTGCAAAAAAAGCGGTTTATAACAGTTTTAAAATATCTTATTACTGGGAAATGGCATGACTTGATTTATGTAATTAAATGTATATACAACAATTTGTGTAAAACTGTTGGTTGATTTAATATTTATATTCAAATATTTACTATAATATAACTCTATGATCCCCGCCATTTTGTAATGTTCAAGATGTATAGCCCTGCCTCCTGAAATAAAGCTAAAGTGCATTGGTCAGCCAATCCCACAGGACGGGGAGGGTCAAAAAACTCGTAAATTCGGCTCAGGACATCGCCCATTTTGTGCAAGCGATGGTACATAGTAAAATATAAAATTCGAACAAAAATTACATTTAAAATATATTATACTTTAGTGCATACCCCTATATAACATTTCATTAAACCAAGTTATATTCACTCATACCTCAAATTTCTCATCTAGCTAACGTCATGTTTTGGAATAATCTCCCTCACAGAACCAGAATTAAAGATAGATATCCATAGCAGGCATTTCTATTCATATTTTCGGATGTAGAGTGTTTTAGGGGTGTCTGAAGAAGATTTGTTCACCCAAAGTAGTTTGTAATTTAATTTTAGTTAATTAGAAAGTAATCCTTCACTACATAGTCTACAGTATAAAGTCTACTGTATACTGATCTATGTATATTCTTTAAAAAATTATAATAAAAAGTAAACGAGAGTATGCTCGCCAAATACAGAGTTGGGGAGGAAGACTCGTTTGTTCTTCGCCAAGCGCTGTAGTGCTCGTCCTTCCTGCGGCGTATCGGTCTTTCATAGCACGTCACAGGAAGCCAATGTTCAAATTAATTGACTACTCGACGGGAAATGAAGTCGCTGGGTACTCGTCGATTATCGAATGTGTTGCGCCGCCTTTTCAGTACCTCGCGGGGAATTAACAGCAGTAAATCGAAGGTGTTTCGAAGATCAAACTCTATAAACTGTAGCATTAATTTCAATTTAGTTTACGAATAGTTCTTAATCTATTTTTAACTTTCTTAACATACACCAAAGATATCCCCTATCAAAAATAATTAAATTATAAAGTTAATTAAATAATAAATACAATTTCATTATTACATCCAAACGACAAATTTTGGGGCTGATCATTTCAAAACGCATTACATTTTGTCTTGAATAGAGATATTTTGATCTGCTGCTCCTCAAATTATGTAATTATTATTTTCAAAATAAGTGTGGCTGTTCAGGTGGCTGGAGCCATTCGTTATTCGGTGAGTAATGAGCAACCGCTCGCTGAATCCCAAGTAGTGTGGATGAGTTGCTAGCTATTTGACGAGCGACGAACATTCAGTGCTCGCCCTACCCCACCGCGTGTCGGTCTTTTGGACACATCAAAAGAAGCAAATATTGAACGAACACATCTGCTGTTTGCAATTGAGCAGCTCGTTGCTTGGGGAATGCCGCCTATACGTTTTCCCTTAGCATGAAAAGAGAACTAGCATAAACTTCTAAGACCCAGAGAGTTTGGGACAAACTGAACTCGACCATCGGCCCGTGGCCACGTGCGCGCTGCCGCCGAACGGCGTGGCAAGTAGGGATACGACTTGGATCAATGTCGATGTTTTCAAAACATCGACTTTTTATAGAATCATCAATGAATTTGACGTAGATTTTATGAACCCGATGTTTTTGCAAAATCCAGGTTTTGTTTTCGTTGTTTTATTTTTGAATGAAAAACAAGCCATCATATTAAAGTCTGTAATGATTTTCAGATATTCATAAATTAATCATACTTCAGCCTCAGGTGACCAAAAGATAAAAATAATTAAAAGCGAGAGTTGGTTAACAAATGAAGTTCCTGTATTTTTTTAATTGCCCAACCAGATAATTTACGTTTGAATTGCCCTGATCATTATTTACTATTTTGTTAGTCTTATATCAATTAATCTGCGATCATAATCAAATATCCCTCCGGCGTTAACAATTATGATTATTAATGCAGTTTTAAAATCATCGATGGTTGAAAAAATTGATGTTTGTGCCGATGTTTTGTAAACATAAAATCGTTACCTTAATTTTGAACATGTTTAGAAACATCGATGTTTTGGGCGCGATGTTGTATTAACGTCGGTCCTTTAATTTGGACACCGATGTTTAGAAACATCGATGGTTTATTAAAACCTATGTTTTGTAAACATCGATTCTTTAATTTTGAACATGTTTAGAAAAATGGACGTTTCGAGGCGACGTTTTATTAACGCCGATCCTTTCATTTTGATCACCGATGCCTTTACAGCATGGATGTTTCGTTGGCGATGTCGGCAGTTGCGTGGCGAGTGCGTGAGCGCGTGTGTGCGTGTGCGCAGAGAGCGGCGAGGGTGGTGCCGAGACCCCTCGCTCGTCGCCCGCGGCGTCGCCCGCGCGCTCCGAGGACAGCTCCGCGCCAGGGGAGACACGCCCGCGCCCGCGCCAGCGCCCGCGCCAGCGCCCGCGCCAGCGCCCGCCCAGGCCTCGCCCACGCCCCGCCCCTGCAGCCCGCGCCCACGCCCACGCCCGCGCAGCCGCCTCGCCGCCGCTCGCCCACCTCGCGCTCCGCACAGGTACGCACACTCACGCTCCCACGCTTCAGCATTAAATGCTGAGGAATACAGTGCGCCAGGAAAGTCTCTACGCAGTGGCACCTTGCTGGTGAGAGGGCTAGCAACAGAAATTATGCTTGAGCACGAGTTGCAGCTTGTAAAAAAGAAAACGTGAATTGCGTACTCATCACAGTCATACTAGATGCTGGAACTGTTGTCTCCTTCACTTGTTTCCCAGTGATGTAGTTGCTACCAACATAAATGCAATTTTTAATAGGAGGCTCTGACTCTCCTGGGTGCGGAAATATTTTCCTGTCACACTTTTCTTGTTGAGGTATACGATGTACTCATGTAATCAATACTACTGTGAGAATCTGCAGTCATGCAAATTATATTTGTGCCCATTGAGCAATTTGAGAATTTTATTTTGAAGCAAGAAGCTAGTTTTCTAGGGTTGCTATGTAAGATACGCCCGAATGAAGACCCAAACAAAAAATAGTTTATGAAACTAGTTTATAATGTTAAGTTTATTGTGTGAGTACATGTTTTGAAACCGAGGGACGTTAGGTGCAAGGTTTCAAATTTATATGAATGCAATAAAGTAACGTTATAAACGAGTTGTATAGGCAATTTTTTGTATAGCAGCATTGTACATTTTTTTAAGAAATTCAAACTTAATTTTGGGATACAAAGTTATTGCGACGTCACTAGAAATTGACATCTGTTTGAATAAAAGATGGTCGCCTGTTCCGTTTACCGCTACTATCTCATGATTCTCTCATTGCGATTGGCTCAATGTGTGATGACGCAATTATTCGTACTATAAAAGACGAATTCTTCATAGTCTGTGCCGTAAGATATATTTTCGTGAATAATTGCTTGTAACAAAAATATCGCTTACAATGCTGGAATACAAAAAACATATTTAATGATGTGGACGTGCTTTTAATTAGAATTATTACATTTAGTTTACTTTCTTTTTAAGAATATAATATTTCTTCTCAATGTATTTTAAATGACCTCAACGACACTCAAATTCGCACATCTGTGACTTCCCTTAGACATTTTGCAAATTACACGTACGTGTCTTTGTACTTTTCACCACGACAATATGGTTATCTAAATTGTAATTCTGTTCCTAACAAAGGCACACAAATCTCAACACATATTAATAATAGCCGAGAATATAAAATAAACAACTAACATATTCCGAGAGCCAAATATGACGAACAAATATATTCGTGAACAATTTAATCCAATATATATATATATATATATATATATATATATATATATATATATTTTAATTTGTGGCGTCCACTCCTTGACGCAACGCGTCTCCAAGCCCCTTAAGGGGTGTTGAGCGCTTTTGCCCTTGGGAGTAATCCTCCATTAATGGGCATCATTATTTTTAATATTAGTCCAGTCTCGTCACGTCGCAGTCAGTCAGTGCCTTTTTTCCCTTCGGCCAGGGCTCGACGTCGTTAGATCCCGGGGTTCCTGGCCGGTCCCCCAACCACGAACCCGCGAGTCTCGAATGCGCTTAACCTTCGTGACTTCACGGAGTGTAGTAAACGCATTCGGCTAGCGCTGCCGGCTAATTCATATTCATTTCGATTTTAAAGACTCGTTTCTTTTTCATTGACTAACAAGTGTTGTTAAACCGCTGTTTGTGTGTCTTTAATTGAGCCGCCTCCCGCAGCCGCTGTTCCCGAAGGCGCCGCCCGCCGCGAGCGCGAGCGACTGTTGGTGCGGTGCGCAGGTGGCGGCCTCGTCGTTGGACATGCTGGCGCGCCTCTTCCGCACAAGAAGCGCTCCGTGCTGGAGCTGGTGCTGCGGCGCTGCGGGGACGACCTGCCGCGCCATCGAGCAGTGCGCGCCCTCCGTCATGGGCGCCCGCGGCCGCGCCCACCGCCTACGCCCCGGGCGGGCGGGGGCCTGGCGGCGCCGGGGCTGCTGGCGGGCGGAGGAGGAGCAGGAGCGCATAGGGGGCCGCGGCGTCGGCTCGCCGTGCCCCGGCAGCGGCATCGGCGGGGAACTGTTCACCCGACCACACGCAGCCGCCCACAGGTCGGTGGCGCCGTTGTTTATTTCGGGTGTGGATTGAGTTGATTGATTATTTAGCGTTTCCGGGTGCGGCCACGGTGATGGTCGATTGTCCCGAAAGTGTAGTAGTAGAACAGGTAGAGGTTCGCGGCGGCGATGGTGAGCGGTTAGCGTATCGGATCTGCTATACCCAAGTTTGCGGGTTCAACCCGATCGAAGCCGTGGATTTTTAAGGGCGAAAAAATCCTTCGTACGCCTTCCTTCGGAGGGGAAGTAAAGCCGGCTGTCCCATGTTAGTACATTTACTGCATGTAAAAGATCCTCAAGCCTAAATGACGCCTCTGAGCAAAATTCAAATCGCCTGTTTCGTCGCCCAAGTAATACCTTCTTTCTCTCATGATTGGTGAAAGGAGTGTAACGAAATTTGCGTGGTCAGACGGAAGAGCAGGCCTTATGGCCTGAGTCTCGCCACGTAAAATAAGGCAAATTCAATTCAATTCAATTCAAGGTAGCTCGGGGCCTCTCAACCGCTAGGGCGCCAACCAGTGCAAATGAGCACGTGTTCCATTCTCACAATGGCACGGAACGAGGGTGCCCCATTGCGCCTTAACCTGCACTGAGGAGCTCGTCACTGCAGTCCATTGCACCGGGCCATTTTGAGGTTAGGTACGGAAATTATACACGTTGATTTGGATTCGTGGTGAAATTGTGAAGGATCTTCTGTCATGCAGGGACAACTTCGAATGATGGAGTATTTCATGTTGTGCAAGAAATGTCTTAAACTAATTTTTGTGACATATCGGAAGTTCGGACAACCAGGACTCTTCGACTACAGCTGGCAACAGCACCAGCAACACCCTAAAAGACATCATCGACGTCATCAAAAACAACAATATTACCAGAATCATCCAGACAATAAAAGACATATCAATATTTTTAAAGGACCCGAGGACATTCTCACGAAACTATTGACTGTCGCGACCAAAATATGCAAACTGTTTTAAACAGGCAGAACAACAAACAACACTACTACAACAACACTACATGACTAGCATCCTGGAATGCTCAAGGCAGACTACACGACAAAAAAGCTTCAATCAGACAGTTTCTTGACAACTACTCCATCGGGGCACTTCTTATCCAGGAAACCTGGTTGAAACCTAACCAACCTTTCTCCATCCCCAAATTCCTCATATACAGAACAGACCGGCTAATAACCATGGACGGAGGCACAGCCATCTTAATTCGGAATACGATTCCACATACCATCCTCCCGACTCCCAGTACCTCTTTCGAAACTACCTCCATTCAAATAGGAACAAAATTAGGACCAATCAAAATCGTTTCAATGTATAACAGACCTCACTGCAGACTGAAAGCAGCAGACTTGGACCAACTAACCGACAGACGCACACCCTCGATTATAATAGATGGTGCGGCGGGGCGACTTGAACGCTAAACTGAGGAATTGGGACGAGAACCAACCGGGACGAGATCTACATAGCTACTTCCTAACGAGACCTACCTTAAACCTTCTCGTTCCTCAGGAACCTACCCACATGATAAACGACGACGATCGGGAGCGGTAGCTCAATGCATCATCTGATGTCACGCCTCTGACCGGGAGGTCCTGACGGCGGCAGGATTTTCGACACTAGCTTTTCAGCTAAGTCGAATTCAGTCGCTGTCTAGAGGATAATTCTAGCGGCCGACTTCTCTCATCGGTAGTCGGCCACGAGCCGCGTGCGATCTTTCCTTCCTCTTCCTTGTCCTATCCTCACCCCTTACAGTTACAGGCATTCAACTACCACACATTCCGGGAGACAGGTCAGGGGCTTAGATATAGTCCCGTGAGTGGCGGTGCGACGCTGGTGGGTGATACCTGGTTAGGGAAAACCTCTAGCCGATCGTACGTCGGTGCGGATCTCGCAATCCAGCAGGGAAGGAACAGCGTCATCGCCCTAGGAAAACATGCCCTACACTCACGGAACTAATGTCCTTAGCACTTGACGCGCTCGAAATCAACTATCAATAACTATATAACCACTAACAATCAATCGATCGATCCGAAAGCGTAGTGCATGTTATATCTCGAGAGGTGGTGTTGTGCCTCCCCAGGTGGATCGTCAGATCCGACGCTGACCCCCACGACTTGAGTGTTTATCCACTCCAAGTTATCACTCCGCGGGCATCACTCCAGCCGAGACCAGCTCTAAGCTCCCGACAAGTGAGGTAGTGGAGAGAATGCTTGCTAGTGGAGTTAAAAGATAAACGGACCAATTGCGAAGAGACGACATATATATATATATATATATATATATATATATATATAAATTGTTTATGAGAAACGCGAGAGGAGAGAACATGGATGTGGAAGGAAAGATCCCGTGCAATCCTGGGCCCCGGATCAGCGACGCTGCAGGGGCAATGACAATCCTATCACTGAGTCATGGCATCGGATTTCAAATGCAAAATAATATCACAATAACCATAGTTCCTCAGCCGGTAACTCAATACGACCTTGTATTTCCTCGAAGAGCATCAACGATTTTATTATATCATGATGGTATGAGAGAGTAGATATGGCGAATAATAAGTATGAAGATGGAGGTATTGTTGAAATGGCAGGCAGAGAACACAGTAGAATCCCCATTAAATATGCAGAGAAACTTCTTTGTTCAAAAATTCCATTTGGATTTGTGAGATTTGAACTCGGCCCAAGACAATGAAAACATTCCACTGGGTGAAATGCCCCATTCTCTCCGCCCTGCCGCCTTCCCCTCTTCCCCGCCCCCGCAACCCTTCGAACAGGGTGAGAATGGATGAGAAACAGAGGGGAGGAGGCGGAGGTGCTATGGGCCTGTAGTTTCTCGCAATGGCTACTCATAAAAAGGAGACTCACGGTAAAGCGAGCCTCGCTAATCCGAGATTTCGTGCAATCCGAGATTACCTTATTTGCGCCAAGACACCAAGCAAGCAAACACGCGGCGTTATCAAGAGATGGCTCTTGACGGATTGGCAACACTGTGTCGAAAGATCACGTGAAAGATCACGATCAGTGCCAGTGTCAGTCTGCCACATTGTTGTCACCGGTTCGCGCTCATGAATGTAACTGTAATTTGTCAAAATGTTGAAGCTGAATAGCCAAATGTCACGTTGTTTCTGGTGTCTACTGGACAATATAGTCTTGAAATGGTTACGTTACAAATTCATATTATGAAAGCGACTCTGTTTAGCTCACTGCCACTGTCCCTGCATGAGACTCGACCGGCAGGTCCTAAGTTTCGAAGCACAGTCGAAGCACATCGTTCAGTTGCCAACGGAAGAGGAGCCTCAATGCAGCGACGAAGTCATTTAGAATTTTTATATTTTCATAATAATTGTATTCCATAATTGACATCAAGTGTCTTATGACTTTGAAAAATGTGCACTTGAAATTTTCAGTTGCTGAAAATCGTGAAAACAAAAGGTTCGGCTTCTTTAATTTTGATTTACCAAACATCACTTGCTTAGAGAGATTAAAGAAAAATCAAATAAACGAAATTTGCCAGTATTCACGTTATTAAAGATCAAGCTTTTGAGATTCCAATAAAATGTTTACAGTTCAGTCACAGAATTTGACATTAAGCATCATAGAAAAGGCAGTCATGTACTTACCAACGGTAATTACATAAAATAATTTCTATACTTAACATATTTTGCGTTCATGAGATTCCAGTACCAAAAAAGACGACATGCTCCTTTGAAATTGAACATACCTCGAATTAAAACGTGTTTTAATGGAATCATTCAAAATAGTTACAGTAAAGACAAAGATGAAAGTTCAACAAGCACGAAACTTCAAGCTGTCAAGTTAATGATATTCGAAAACATCAAGCCATCATTATGTAGCGCAGAAACATGCAAAGACAGCTAGCAATATTTCAATTGCAGTATATTTTTAAGTTTGTAAGGGCATAAATTGCTTTTCGTTATCTTCAGAATCATTATCGCTCATGAAATGCACCATAAAACCATCCACCACGTCCATCATTCGTTCGTCCATCCATATCACATCCATTTCATAATATATTCTCCATGTTGTTAATTTGTTGAGTCGAGTTTACCACATCGATTGACTGCTTGCTTTATTATTTCTCGTTTTTAAGTCGGTCTACTGCTAAGGACCTTCGTCTCGTAAGTACAGTGCATTTTCTATCTCAGAAGGTGGCGATGATCCTCCTCTCCTGGTACTTGTGTTCCGGGACGCGAGAAGACATCAGTGTGTAGGTATTTCTCACTTCAGGTATTCGCCAATAGTACTCCTCCCGACAGGGACAAGTTCTAGGCTCCCATATGTGTGGTAGTGTGTGTGTGTGTGTGTGTGTGTGTATGTGTGTGTGTGTATGTGATTGAGTAAGTAGAAAGGAGGGGTTAAGAGTTTGGAAGGAAATATTGCGCACGGTCCATGGCCAATATATTACGGTAGAACTTCAGCATTCCCCTGATATTGATAGGATAAACCACAGAAAACTCGGAACTGAACACCCATTGCCTAGTCAGTAAGCGGCTGAATTTGTTCTAGCTATAGGGTCAACTATCCTGTCACCATCCGTACTCGAACCCTAGGACCTCCTAGTCAGAAGCACTGCAATGACAGCCTTTGTTGTCCTAAGCCTTGGAGCCGTTTTATCACAGACCTTAGATTACGGCAAAGGGCATGGATAAGTTAAAATGATACGTTTATGTCCCCGTCCCCGTTAAAAGATTGAGTGCACTTGTTAGCCTAGCTTGTACTGCGGATTGTAAAACTGCCTCAGAAGCATGTTGCGTAAACATATGAGTTTAAGGCGGCTCCACACATTCAGCATTCGCCGAGCAGCGAGCTACCGCTCACCCAATCCTGAACAAAATTTCGCCATGATTTTAGTTTTTCGCTTATATCATCAAAATTACGTTTCAGCGAAACAACTGTTATTACAATATTAAAGGATATAAAATTTCTACAAAATTCATATATTACCTTTAATGTTTTGAGAAACTGTGCCAAAGCGGCAAAATAGCTTTTCCCAGTAATCTTATTTCGCCGCGGCACTTATAATTTTCACCATACCTTTCGACTGAACTACAAGCCATGTTCGCGAACGAGAAGGAGCGCTTGACAGTGTACGGGCCGCTAATACCACGACTCTTAAGGCTCATTCACAATGCAACATATACATAAGCATGGCGTTAACATAAAGTTAGGACTACGTCTATAAGCGAACTCATTCAAAATGCCTTCACATAGTTTAACACGTAAGACGTTAATTTTAAAGCCTGCAATCCTCAACATCTGTGTTGGAGGGTTACGTAAGAAATAATAAACCTACCAATAGGTAACTCAAAATACTATATCTAAAAGGATCAAGTCGAAAGATCGAACAAAAGACTTACTCCCTGATGGTGGTTGATTTTCGGCTGTCTTCTGCTTTTTGTAGCGTACGATCTTTTGGAATTTAGTTTTGTGCAGTATTCATAGGACTTAGTTAGTTGTATTCATGGTAGTATCATTTAGTTCTCATTTTTATTGATATTGAATATAAATAAAGACAGAAAACATTTTTTAGGTAGCTGTTTTTATAATATATCGCATGTAATATATTGATATAAAAAAGTTACACTAAAATAATGTTTTTGTCTTAAAATAAAGGACCAAAATCAGTCGGAAAATTTGAAAATCTATAGACAGAAAAAAAAATAATAATTTTAGTAGTATATAAAAGCGGTTTTCAGACCAGATTTCTCAACGCCCTCTCTTTCTTTTCTCCTTTTCACAATTTCGTACCAAAATGCTTCCATACTAGCTTATTTTTATTCCAATAATTACAATTTTATCTAATTTTTTCAAACAAAAAATCGATGAGCATCGTTGAAATGGGTAGACCATTGGGTAGATTGGGTAGACCATTGGGTAGATTGGGTAGAAATGGGTAGATTGCCAACATTGATTTGAAAATCAAAATCAACGGAAATAGCTATATTTTCTTTTCAAAGATGTCGCCTCATCATTGAATCAAAACGAGGCAAACCCATTGGATAATTTCTAGATCTTAAAGCTTTTGTCGTCATTGATCATGACATTTTACTTTCAAAAATTTCCCATATAGATTCCGTGGTATTGCTGTAGATTGGTTATGCTTGTACTAAACAACGATCTCAGAGTGTTGAAATACCTTACTGGGTTGATGGAACGTTACGTACGCACCTTTCCGACTCTTTGACCATTGTACGGGAGTTCCTCAAGGATCGATTTTAGGCCCTATTCTGTTCCTACTTTACGTAAACGATATGCCCTCGACGATTCGAAACGGAAGAACGGTTCTCTTTGCAGATGATACGAACATCCTTTGCAATAATGAAACCGAAATAGTACAATATCAGATGTTTCAACTTGGTTCCGAAATAAATTAATAGTAAACGAAAAAAAACGGTTTAATGCAGTTTCATTTCAATTAAACAATTTGTGCTCCATTAAAATGAAAGGTGTGCCATTGACTGATGTTATGGCAACAACATTTTGGTCTCTCAATTCAGTCAAACCAAATGGAACGTCCATTTAAATTAATTGAACACAAAATTAAGTTCATTATACTACGCGTCCAGAATTCTTGCAAATTCAGTCAGCCTTCATACTGCCCGTTGTGTATATTTCCGAATGTTCATTCCCGCCTGAGATATAGCATAATATTCTGGGGAAATACATCTTATAGCTCCCAGACTTTTAGATTTCAAAAGAGAATTGTACGAATAATAAAAAATAGAAAAATCCCACCCACATGATTCATGTCTCTTCATTAATCTAGGAATTTTACCATTACCTTGTCTGTTTATTTACGAATCAGTGGTTTTGTCAAAATGACTTGCTTAAGGGTGGCAATATATTTTAGAAAAGGCCGGTGTTATTACTATAACACTCGACGTAGAAATCATATTCATTAGGTCACAGTATCAACAGCTCATTACAAACAGTTCGCATACAATACATGTACATTATTTTACAACACTTTGCCAGATGACATTAAACGATTAAATTGACAGCAAAGTTTAAATCCCAATGAAATCGTTTTGCTGCATAACTGTTTCTATACAATTAGAGACTATACTGAGCATAAGAAAAGTAACATTAATTTTAACAATGATATATAATACATTATTTACCATTTGAACTGAATAAATGTGTATAAACAACCTGTAACAAGTATTGTATTGCAGCCTTTGTGTCAATGACCCCCATCTCGATCAGGTTTTTCGTCCAGTTTCCCTGATCCATTGAGCAAATGCTGAGATGGCCCTTGTTTTGCTTCTGACATAAATGTAACTTCATTTTCTGTGCACGTGTTTTAGAATTCAGTGGGGAAAAACAATTATTCAAATTATCGTTTCCATATTGTCGCGGCAGGAAGTATTATTCGAAGGACAACAGGAGAAGAGCCAAATGTATTGCCTTTTTTCCTGAAAATAGATTTTATTACATGGGTTTTTTCTTTCAAAATTTATAGTATATGACTAGTATAGGATCACGGAATTTTGAAAATGTGCACACAATTCACTTTTCCCCATACCACGTCATACGCAGTTTTTAACTGTTTTTTTTTGACGTAAAATAAATAAAAAATAAATAAACATCTAATGTTACTTCAAATAATAATAAACTATATTATGAACATAAAAAAGAAACACATATTCTCGCAATTCCTGTAGGACAATATAATATTGAACATTGAGAGAATGTTATACAATCACAACCTCCATTTAATTCAACAAATATTAGTATTAAGCCACATCGTATTCTCGATAGAATTGAAATTACTAGCGCATTTAAAGTAAATTTCGATGCTTTTTGATTCTATTGGATCATTATTAGCTATCAAGATCAAATTGTTAGAAAAAATGAACCTACTATTGGTAAAATATTCTAAATTTTTCCATTTGAAACAATTTATGTACATTTTAATTGTGCTGAAGGTACGCTTCTAAACGAAAATGAAGAATTTCATAGAGAAACAAATATTTTAACATCGTTTAAACCTCAACTCAATTTTCAAATGCCCATTATTTATAAACCTTCTCATCTATTATTTGTACCTGTATGTCATAAAATACAGCGTCTGTATGTTCGAATTACTGATGAAGAAAATAATGAAATCAATTTTAATGATGCTGTGGGCACTGTTATTTTACAATTAAAAAAATAATTTTAGTTTTTATTTCCTCATAAATGGACAAAGTTGAAAGGTATCAATGGCAAACCTTTCCTGCTACAGAGAGGAGTAAAAATAATATAGGGAAACCAAATCTAAGTAGTGAAATATATATGAATGTAGGCGATGGATGGATGCATATAGAAAGAGCTGAATTATATATAAATTATCGAATTATTCATAAAAATGGATCTGATTATTCAGCTTATAGAGGAAGATCGAATGTTAAATTAATTGATAACTTTGTACCTTATCTATTTTCGTCTGTTAGTGTTAAGAAAAGAGGGCATGTTTTATTTAGACCTGATTATCCGGGTATTACTTCTACTGTATTACAAAAATGCACTTTTTCAACAAATGAATTAATTCGATTGGATATAGCTGGACTTAGTTCAAGTGGTAAGCTTCAATTAAAAGATGAAGTTATTTATCCATTGAGATTATTGGGTGGATTCTTTAAAGATTACAAAGAAATTATTTGGGAAGGAGATTTTACCATTTCATTTACTTCGTCTCCATCAATGAATGATGTCCTTTTTAGATGGGCGACTAGAAAATCATATGGGAGTTTGGATGCTAGTACTTTACCAGGAGAAGGACAAATTATAATTAAAAATATTGAAATTAATGTTCCAGTTGTATATTGTGAACCCTCTTATGCAATAGAATATAAGGAAAAATTGATAAAAAAATCCTCTCTGTGATTTCATTTTATGATTTGCAGACGTTTGAATTAGGTGGGATTACTGGAAAAAAGAATTTTGAAATAGATATTACTAATTATTATCATTCTTTACAATAAGATATGCCCTATTTTGTTTTTGTTGTCTTTCAAACGAAGAGATTTAATAATCAAGAAAGGGGTTCTAGTCAATTCGATCATTGTAGTCTTCAAAATATCTCTCTCAAAAATGGTAGAAATGAAGATTTTCCATCCGAACCTTGGAATTTAAATCCTCCTCGTGTGTATAAAAAGGCATATCGTACACTTACAGAATTTAAAAGAATTACCAACAATAATAAAAATTTAGAATTAGCTATTTCACCGATTATCTTCATTAAAAGCTCTCTTATTAACACCTACATTCGAAAAAATGTGGATTCTACACAAAAAACTTTAATAAAATTATGTGCTACATTCCATAATCCAATTCCTGAATATACTATAGTTATGTTATAATGTAAGGTAAGAAGAGTCTCACTTATGACTTTCAACATAGTCAAATCGAAGAAAATTGTTTATAAATGGATAAAAACGGATGCTGGTATCAATTTATCCATAGTTGCTTCAAATGGATCAATAGAATTTTACAAGCTATGAAAGTAGTTCAAATTACTAAATTGTAAAAATTATTGTAATAACTTACCCATATTGATGTAATCTCTAGGCCTCGTACTCTCATACTGAGTTGTATCGCCTTGATACAGCCTTTATACAGCCTTATTTCCCTTGCGCAACACCTATTTATTCTTATCTGTAATTAATTCTTAATTTATTCTTAATATTTATGTAATTTATTTTCTTATCTTATCTTATTGCGTAATATTGTGCAACACCTCTGTAATATTCTTATCATTTATTCTTAATATATTCTTGTAATTTATTCTTAATTAATTCTCTTATCTCATTATTGTTATTCTAAAATTTGTAAAGGATCCTCCCAATTTACACCACCAACTGAATGGTGGGACAACTCACAACTCTTTCTATATGACTATTTCTTCGATTTACCTGTCTTTACGAAGGAATGTTACATGAAGATTAGGATCCTTTCGGAATAATCTTACTACTATCCTCAATACAGTAATTACATGCTTGTTGATCTTCTAACTAGGGCCCTTCGTTAGAGGAAACATGACATACGAACGTTGAGGTTCAATTCCATTTGAAATAACTTATTTAAAGGACATTGTATACTTCGGTTGCAATGGATTTTACCTATTTTTAATCATTTATTCACACATATCTAAAATATTAATGCAATAACAAGTTAATAGTTAAGCGAATTAAAATTTAAATTTTATCGTTTATATTTTTATAATTTATTCCTATTATTACAAAATCATTTAGAGCGATAAAATGCTGAAACGCAAAAAAACGAAGAGTGAGCGATTGATAGAGAGACAGAATAATGACACCTGTCGCACTGTCGTTGAGATAAGCACCTGCGCGCTTATTGTATAGAGATATGGGGCGTAAACGGGCATCTGGTTTAGAATGACGATCAATTCTTCACGTATTCAGTGTTGAGATTTAGCGTTGAAAATCTGGTCTGAAAATTACGATCAATTCTTCACTTAAAATTACACGATTCAATACTAGGTCATTATTTTATTACGTTGAGATTATAGTTGAGAATAGTTTAAAATGACGATCAATTCTTCACTTAAAATTATACGATATGTCGATTCGATACTAGGCCCATTTATTAGAATATTTTTTTATTAGATTCATTTTTTTATTCGTTGAGATTCGGTGTTGAGGACATAGGTTCTACGTGTTGAGGTCATCTGGTCTAAGAATGATGATCAATTCTTCACTTAAAATTATACGATTCAACACTAGGTCATTATTTTATTACGCGTTGAGATTTAGCATTGAGAAAATCTGGTCTAAAAATGACGATCAATTCTTCACTTGAAATCATACGATATGTAGATTCAATACAAGGTCATTAGTTTATTAGATTCATTTTTTATTCGTTGAGATTCAGTGTTGAGACATAGATTCTGCGTTGAGGCCATCCGGTCTACCCATTTCAACGATGCTCAACGATCTTTTTGTTTGTCAAAAATGAGGTAAAATTGTAATTATTGGAACAAAAATAGCTAGTATGGAAGCATTTTGGTACGAAGAATTCTTGGCTGTCCGGGGATTAGCCGCGTCATGGTCGATGGAGCTGACGTTTCGGCCATCTTGCTGTGGCCTTCAGAGCTATACTGCTACCGAGATTTTTTTAAAATCATTTTCCCCTCGACAGTATCCCTGGCGAGGCGGGAATTTATTCAAAATTAGGGAGTACAATTTGCTCCAATCTTAAGATTTCTGGAGCTTGGGGAGGGCTTTTATCTTAAAAATAATACTTAAAACTATCTTAATCTAGCTTAAAACTATCATTGCCACTTTGGGCGACTGTTTTACTAATATAAATTCTTAGATTGTAGTTTCAAAGTTCATAGGGTTGTTCATTCATCTACTTTTTTTCTTTTCTACCGAGAGGCTAGCGTGTCGCAAACCGATTGGGCGGGTGCGCGAACGATTGGCGCAGCGGCGACCAAGGGGAAGGACAGGTGGCCCGCGATTGGCGGAGGGATAGGAGCGCTAACGGGAGACCAGATAATGTGAGGGAAGGAGGTAGGGCGAAAGGGATGAGGATGAGAGCTAAACAGAATGCATATCTGAAAATGAGTCTGCGTCGCCGGGGACGGAGAAAAGCCGAAGAAGCGGATCAAAATCGCGGTCACGTCATTGGCGGTCCGCGGGATGTTCCCCGCGAGTCGCTACCACATTGACGAGAGCGGCGGCCCGTGTCCAGGTGTTGCTGAGGCGGAGCCCATCGTCTCTGTTGAGGTTTGCGGGCCTCCTAGAGATTTGTAGAGCCTCCTTGATCTAACGAGGCCACCACCGGTCTTCTGTTAATATAGTGCGGGTTTCGTGGTAGTTGACGAGATGACCCGTTTCGGCGGCATGTTGGGCTAAGGCAGACTTCTGGATATTTTGAAGCCTGTCATGTTGCATGTGTTCCCGCCTCCGCTCTTCTACCGTGCGCCCAATTTGGCCAATGTAAACAAGCCCACAGCTGCAGGGGATTTCATACACGCCAGGATCTTGAAGAGGTCCCGGCGGTCCTTCCCTGGACCAGGCTTCCCCGATTTTGTTGCGAGCATGAAACACCAATCTTGTCTACCAATCTACCAATCTTGTCCGTGACACCTTTGATGTAAGATAGACGAGCTGTCTTGCGGGGCGGACTGGAGGGCTCGTTCCTTTCCCTCGGTGTTGAAGAGTCGAGCCTCGATAGAGCATGATGCACGTCGGAACTGCTGTATCCTAATGGATACAGCAGTTCCGCCGTGCATCATGCTCTATCTGCTGGCTAATGCCAGGAAGGTCTCTTTGAGTAGTGCTTTCTGACTCAATGCTGTTGAGGTCGCATATTAGGAGGCACGGTGGGTGAGGGTGGAAAAAACACCCCGTTTCGTGGCAGGGAGGTGGTGTGAGTCGGCATGTAGGTAGCGGTTGGTGTGAGTACGTTTCCGGTATACAGAGTGGTCGAGTGTACCATCAGGGCTCCTGGTTACTAGGACATCCAGAAAGGAAGTTGTCCGTTCTGTTCTGTTTCCATGGTAAACTTGATGCGCGGTGGATGTTGTTGAGGTGCGCAAGGAAGATTCCAAGGAAATGGTGCCATGGGGCCAAATGACGAATGTGTCATCGACGTAACGCAGCCATAGCGACGGATTGAGGGCGCGTTTTCTAAGGCCTGTTCTTCAAAAGGGTCCATGAACAGATTAGCTACAACAGGAAATAACGGCGAGCCCATAGCGGTGCCTTCTGTCTGGGCGTAGTACCTCTGCCTGTATTGGAAAAAGGTTGTTGTTAGGCAGATCTCCGTGAGTTTGGCCCACTCCCTCGGAAGATGATGTCGAAGAAGGTTGCCCTCCACGATCTTGATCGCGTCACTGACGGGAACCATGGTGAAGAGGGAGGTGACGTCGAAGCTAACCAGGATATCATCAGGCCCAATTTTGGTGGAGCGGTTGAGTTCGATGAAATGTTTAGAGTTGAGGACGGAGGACGGCATATGGTCTGTGAGAGGTTTCAGTGTCTTGGCTAGAAGCGAGCTAAGTGTTGGGTAGGTGAGTTGATGGCACTCACAATTGGGCGGAGGGGAGCATCGGGTTTGTGAATTTTGGGTAGGCCAAATATGCGGGGTATGCGGTGGTTGTTGGCGAACTTCAGGGCTTTCTTGTTTTCGTCACGGATGGAAGATGCTTCGTTTATGCTGGACATGACTTGTTGTCTCACCTTCCGCAGACGGTTGTGGTCAGTTTCCGATAGGTGTCATTGTCACTGAGTATGCTGGTCATCTCTTCATTTCTCCTCTCTTTTCACAAATTTCGTACCAAATTGTAGAGTCGTAGGCTTCCGCGGCCGGAGTCGCTGAATTTTGGCTGTCCGGATTAGCCGCGTCATGGTCGATGGAGCTGACGTTTCGCCATCTTGCGTGGCCTTCTTCAGAGCTATACTGCTACCGAGAGGCTAGCGTCGCAATATATTGGGCGGGTGCGCGAACCGATTGGCCGCAGCGGCGACCAATGGGACAAGGACAGGCAGCCCGCGATTGGCGAGAGGATAGGAGCGCATGCGACATGACGGCTTCAAAATATCCAGAAGTCCGCCTAGCCAACATGCCGCCGAAACGGTCATCCGTCAACTACCACGAAACCCGCACTATATTAACAGAAGACCGGTGGTGGCCTCGTTAGATCAAGGAGGCTCTACAAATCTCTATGAGGCCCGCAAACCTCAACAGAGACGATGGGCTCCGCCTCAGCAACACCTGGAGACGGGCCGCCGCTCTCCGCCAATGTGGTAGGGCCCCGCAGAGACACATCCCCCGCGGACGGCCAATGACGTGACCGCGATTTTGATCCGCTTTCTTTCGGCTTTTCTCCGTCCCGGCGACGCAGACTCATTTTCAGATATGCATTCTGTTTAGCTCTCTATCCTCATCCCTTTCCGCCCTACCTCCCTTCCCTCACATTATCTGGTCTCCCGTTAGCGCTCCTATCCCTCTCCGCCAATCGCGGGCCACCTGTCCTTCTCCCTTTGGTCGCCGCTGCGGCCAATCGGTTCGCGCACCCGCCCAATATATTGCATCACGCTAGCATCTCGGTAGCAGTATAGCTCTGAAGAAGGCCACAGCAAGATGGCCGAAACGTCAGCTCCATCGACCATGACGCGGCTAATCCCGGACAGCCAAGAATTCAGCGACTCCGGCCGCGGAAGCCTACGACTCTACATTTTGGTACGAAATTTGTGAAAAAGAGGGAGAAATGAAAGATAGAGGGTGTTGAGAAAATCTGGTCTGAAAGCCCCCTTTTATATACTACTAATTTTAAAGTTTATGTCTGTGCGTTATGCTTATGTTTATGTTTGCATTGTGAATGGGCCTTTATTGCGCAGCACACCAGAGCAGCCTGCCCTTCATGTCGTCGCTGCTGGCGGCAGGCCGCCTTCTACCTCCGCCGGGCGTGCTCTACCCCGCGGCCGCCTCCGCCGCGGCCGCCGCCGCCGCTGCCGCCGCCGCGGGCCGCCGGCGGCGAGCTGCTGCCCCGCCGCCGCCGCTGCCGCCGCCCCCGCACCCGTTCCTGCGCGCCGCACCTCTACGACTCTCAGTCCTCCGCCTCCGCCGCCGCACGCTCGGCCCTTCTCGCGACTGCCACCCCGCCCCGCCGCCCACCGGGCCGCCCCCGCCCGTGCCGGCTGCGCGGAGTGCAAGCCGCGGGGCTGCGCGACAAGACGAAGATGACTGTCAGTTGAAGTGCGGGCCCAAGTGGCACTGGACCTCGACGAATTGAAATATTCGTGGAGTCTGTTTCTGACGCAAGACACAATTCTAGAGACGTTCACCTTACTAATACTTTATTCGCTACTAGATGGACTGTGTCTGCTACAGCGCGCTGGATTGCGTATCAAGAACACTGGCAGTGTAACATCCATTCCCAAATCTGAAGGTATACTAGCTGAGATTGAAATATTGGCGGGTACTCCTGATACACAGAGGCTTAGAATTGAGAATCGATTATCGACTTAGGAATTTCTCCGTTCTCTACTAGATGGGGTTCCGTCATTCTGCTGACACGCGCAATACGACCGAAGTGAGAACCAGTGAGAACATTTCCGACCTAAAATATTCACGGAACATTTTTACACAAATATGATTAGAATTCCAGAAAAGTTTGCTTCAATAATATCTCTGTTCGCTGTTAGATAGCAATCGCGCGACGGTTCTACTTCTTGAAACAAGTCTACTGCGAAAGAAGCGAAACCATTGAGTTCCTTGGTGGCAGCTGGAGTATTGTGGTAATCCATTGTAGAGTTGGATTAATGAAATAATCTCTGAAATAATATACTAAAACATTAAACAACAAAAGGACCGATCCAGAAATTTTTTCCCTATCATCAATGGATCTATAACAAAATTCTAAAACCATGGATTAAATACGTGATTCAAAAAACTAACTTATTGTGGCACCTTCGACGGTTATTTTCGTGTCAAAGGTTTTATTTATGTTTGATACGTTAATGAAGTACCCTTCTAGAGACAATGTAATCACAAGTCTGTGGCCTACCGGTCATGAGTATTGCAAAAAAAACCTAACAATGGTGGAAAGCAAGATATCTCAGCGCTGAATATCTTCCGCTGAAGAACACTCAGTGAATACATAAAATAACACACATAAACATCAAACAAGAAGAAGACATTTTCTGGGAAAATGTGTCTTGATCCTCATTCCGATTTTTCGTCAAGGGCTCCCAAAATAAACATTTTTACTAACGGTATTGTGACTGCCCAATTAATATTTGGTATTTTAGAGAAAATGAGAAACATTCTACCTAAAATATTAACAATTTCACAAGCTTGTAATGTATACTTTAAAGCATCTCTGTCGAGAACGAACTAAAATTCTATAAACCCATAAATTATTTATGTAATATTTGTATATATTACATTTGCAATATTTTTATTTTCATGAACACACTTAATTTAGAATCACGTTTGCGCACAATTGCACACATTCTTCATGCAAAACATTCTCATTCATACTAGTTTCCATGATGGTTTGAAATTCCACCTTGGTTATCTTGCAAAAAAAACTTTTGGACAGAATATCGATGGCTTAGAACACACATATTGCATATCCAGTATTCCTCGTTTCAAGAAAACCAAACTTGAATGTTCGTAAAGGTGCAGTTACTTATGGAGCAACAACGTTTGCTTTCTGGAAAAAAGCATGACCTCTTTAATAAGGTCATAGAATCATGGTACCTTAGGTAGATAGGAACGACAGGTCTCCAAAAATGATATTAACTCAAATTTACAATGGGTTGACATACAATGTTGGTGCACTAAACCATAGATATGGACTTCTGAATGTTCAAATGTAAGGATATTTTCGGAAATATTTTCCTCGCCAAATACCAGAAGTGAATGTGAAATGTGTCGTTTCGAAGGTGATGTGAAATGTGTCGTTTCGATGCTGTGAAAAGTTCTTGTTTAACATCTCTCATTTACCTCGTGTTGTGGAAATTCCAAAATTGATACTAATTCTTAATCTGAAACGGATATAAATATTTTATTTTAGCGCGCTCTAAGCGAAACATCCCTTAGAGAGAAAAGGGGATTACATGAGGTAACACTGATCATCACTATTTTGTCCCAAATATAACTTTTCAAAATAGATATTATATCATAAGGGGATTACATGAGGACTAAATAACACGAAGATAAATATATTTATGGACAAAGAAATTAAAATAAAAGACAATGTGAAATCCATCATTAGGTTTTTCCAGTTTCAAAACAAACTCATAATGTATAAAATTGTATATGTTGTACGTATTATAAGTTTGAAGTAGAAATAAATTTGTTCATAAATCTTGTAGTTTCAGGCCATACACACATAGCGGCACTGTATTACATGTTTGAGTAATATTGAGTTCCTGAGCAATACTGCTTTTATTGTATTAAATAAATAAATATATAAATGTACATAAAATGATGAAGAATATAGAAATGTTATGTTGAATGTTGTTTGCATTTAATTTTTATTTCTTCCCAATAATACGTCTGTGAAACTTTGTATCAGTAGAAATCAATTCTCCACTACCCCTAGAAAGGTTATCACTTCAAACAAGATATCCAGAAGAAATTGTGCGAAGGCCAGGGAAAGATTATCCAATCGTGGTATTCTCCACCTGAAGTCAGAAGCAACCAAAAATAGCAACTACGATGGCGTAATCGATAGATTTGCTAATATAAAATCAAGAAAACATTTCAGTAATACACTATAATAATTATGTTTTAATATGTAATGAATATAAGAGAAACTTAATAGAATTTTTAAACATACCTCCAAACATTTACTACTATTTTTAACTGTTAACAATTTTACAATCTTAGATGCAAACAATATTAAGAAAACTATAATTTTTATTATAAACGCTAACCTGAACAATATAATATTTTTTCAGTGATTGATAGAAACGCCATATCAATACAACAAACAATCTCGTCAAAAAAAACACATTCAGGGCCAAACTGTTGATTCAAATGATGAAAAAAACGCCTTTTGGCGGTTCCACGTATTCGTTATTCCGCGAACAGCGAGCCGAATTCGTAGAGTCAACACTCTTACTTACTATTTGCGGTGTGCCCAACATTGGGTACTCGCCAAACCCACCACGTGTCGGTCTTTTGCACACAAAGGAAGCGAATTCGCCGAACATATCAGCACACAGAAACACAAACATCAGCCCCCATGTCGGGATTAGGCGAGGGTAGCTCCTGCTCGACGAATCCCGAAAGGAAATAATTTATATGTACTCGTATCAATATTTTGGGCCCCTGAATTTTAGTTTTGATGATTTTTCGTTCATGGTAAAAATATTATGATATCGTGCACATTGGCCTTTAAAATAAAATTCGTTTTTTTTTCTTAGTTTTTAAACCCAAATTTTTTTATCTGCTCTGGTTTTGGGGTTTTGGTCCCTCATTTAAAATTTCCAGCCCGCCCCCTAAAAAAAACCCCAAAAGGCATAAACTTTAATTTCCCGAAGAATTTTACTTTTCTTAAAAAATTTTGACCTTTTCAATTGCCTTTTTAAAAAATTCAGATTTTTTTCCCATTTTTTTTTAGAACCCACTTCTTTGCATAGATTTTAGAAAAACTCTCTATAATTAATAAAAGTATTTTTACAATGTTATTTTTTTTGGCAATTAATGATAATTTTTTAGAGTTAAACAAAACTGAAATCCGCTATTTTTGGTGTCCTGTCCTCTGGGAAAACTATTCAAGAAAACTTTTGGGCCTTTTTAGAAAAATATTTAAAAATTTCCCACTTTTAAAAATTTACAAAAAAATACTCTTTTTAAAAAATGTGTTTATTTAAGTATCTTTTTTTAAAAGTTTAAAAAAAATTCGATTATCAATATTGTATTTTTAAAATTTTAAATTTTTTTCAAATTTGCAAAAACCCCGGTTCCCAAAAAATGGGGATCAAACAATTTTTTTTTCCAATTTTTGCTTATCTCTAGACAAAATTTAAAAAAAAATTGGGAAAACCCTTTGAAAAATAATTTTTTACTTTCTCCCCTTTTAAGAAAAATTTGCAAAAATTTTTTAAAACCCCCGACAAAAATTAAAATGCAAGTTACGAAAAATCAAGGTTTTTAATAAAAATGAGTCTTTCAATATATTTTGAGCAACCCCCCGCTATCCGACAAAAAAGTTTAATCACAAAATTTGGAGCCTTTTTTGGGGAAAATGTTTTTTTAAAAAAAAGCGTTTGAGACCGAAAAACACTCCCCAAATTAAATACCCATTTCAAACTCACGGGGGCTTTGTGACTGATCTTTTGGGCATTTAATTTTTAAGAAAATTGTCAAAACGGTTTGGGAACTGACGTTCCCACTTTTAAAACTTTTTCCGCAATCGATTGTTCAGTATCGGGATCCCAAAAAACGCCACATAACGTTTAGAAAGTCTTTTTACTACTTAAAAAAAACAATATTAACCCATTTTTTTCATCTAGAGCCCCCAAATCGGGTTTTTCTTAAAAATAATCGTTTTCCCCGCTTTTTAAATTAATTCTCTTTACTACGGGTTGGTATTAAAGTCCCCAAAGTAAGTAATTTTTTAGGGTTTTAAAATTTTTTTGTTTTCCTGGTTTAAAATTTTAAGTCTGTAAATTGCTGTCAGAAAAAAATAATTTAGCATTTACCAATTAAAAAATTTCCCTTAGTCATTCTTAAAAGTTAGTTGAACAAAAAAAAAAAAAAAAAATTACGCTATCTCAAAACCTCTTTTTTTGATAAAAACTTCGATGAATTCTATTTTTCTAAGAAACTGAAAAAGTTAAAAGAAGCCGAAAGGGGAAATATTTATTGACAAAAAAGACACCCAAGAAATTACCGATCTCATTGGCGTTTTGAAGATTTGTCTTCTTTTAAAGAAAAAATATTATACCGATCCAAAATATTTTAAAACAAATTATAATTTGAATAATGTACATAAGTTAAAAATTTTCACGTTTTTAACGCAATTAAAAAGTCCAGACTTTTTAAAAACCCACAAAAATAAATCACGAACCCCGATCTTACGCGGCTCATTTAAAGGATTCCCAAACCCAAACCCACTCTCCCTCCTCCGCAAGGAAACAAGCCATTAGCAACCGCGGGAACACAGTACCCATCGCGGGCAAAAAAAAGCCCTATTTAATGTTTCAACCCGGAAAAAACGGGCGCGCTCGGGGACCACGATATCCCCCCCCTTGATAAAGAGCCGCGGCCCCCCTCGTCAACGGGGTTCCGCGGGGTGCTCCAGAGAGGAAGGCGGCGGCTGAAAACGGAAAGAAAGGGCGAGTGGAGGGGGGATCGCCAAATCCAGGTTAGGGGGGGGGTACCGTGTATCCCGCACATGTTTTTGCAAATGTGGTACGTTTTCAAGAAAATGGTTGTAAAAATTTTTGATATTTCATACAGATAAAACCAGTGTTATTAATTTGAATTTTTTTGGAGTCGATTTTTTAGTATTTCTTCTTTAAATATAACTTGCCTACTTTTTGAGAATTTTGGACTAATTTAATTTTTATATTTTTGATTTGAAAATGTTTATTTAAAATTCAATTTATTCCCAAATACTAAAAAAGAATGTTCCCTCAGATTTCAATAAATTGAGAACAATGAGAAAAGATACATTAATTACCTAATAAGTACTTTTTCCCGGGAAAAGTCTTTTAAAAGGTTGTACTTCCCCTGAAGAGTGCTTATTCTGCCCCGTATTCTGATTCATTTTTCGGGAAAAGCCCAATCCCAAGCGTATGGCCCAAGGGTATTTTTCCCAGTACTAACCCCTTAAAAACCCCAACATGCGTTCAAAATTTTTGAAAAAATAGCCATATTTTCATAAATTTTCAAAAAGGGGGGCTCCTTATGCCCCACAACTTTTTAAAAAAAATTAAAAGGGGATTTTTAAGCGCCCCAAAAAGGAAAAGAATTTTTATTTTTGGAAAAAGGAAAGGGGTTTGAACTATTTATTTACCCAAAAAAGGAATCGAAAATTTTGGGCCCGTTTCAGGGGCCTTGGGAAAGCCAGACCAGGACAAAGGTGTTGGAAAAGGCTGAGGATTAATGTAATAGTTCTAAAAAAGGTGCCGGGCCCCAAAAGTTTGTGCGAAAATAATTTTTTCCCATTTTTTTTGAAAATATAAAACTCCATTTTTTCAGATTCTACGATTATGAAATTCTAAAAACAAATTAAAATTATCTGTCAAAAATTTTTAAAGTTTGGGAAAATCCTAAAAAAATGTGGGGTACCTGTACTTTTGCAGACTACTTAAAGCAAAGAAATTCCCAGTTAAGTACTTAATTCTTCACAAAAAGGGAAACTCACACTTTAAAAAAAGGAAAACGTGAACCAATGCTGAAAATCCTTGTTCAGGTAGACATGTTAAAAACTGAAGAGTGTGTCGCAAGTCAAATATATTTGGGGCCCATGGACTTTGGAGCATACGGATTTTGGAGAAAAGAAAAAGATTATAATTTTACCTTTCCCGTCACCTTTTTGGATGCGATTATGCTTGGAGAACAGGTTACGCAGTTAATTAAACAAATTTAAATTGAAACCATGTTCAGAGTAACTGCATTTCAATAATTAAATTTTTTTAAAAATTAGTCCCCCGACTGGGATTCGGGTGCAATGGCGAAATTGCAAAATTGCAATCGGCTAGGGGCGGCTGGGATGGTTAAAAAAATGCTGACAAAACGGTACGATGTCTCTTGAAAGTGGGAGGCAGTTTTATACTTTGGGAAATTAAAACTAACGAAAAAGACAAAATGTGGGTTTTTTGAAACAAAAGGTAAAAAGAAAAAAAGAAAAGTACTAGGCGGATGAAATGTGTCATCCACCCAGTGGCAAAAAAATAGGAATCTCCAGATTCCTTCAAAAAATCAGCTATCCTTCTCACTTGCTTTCTTTTTCCCCCCTTTTCACTTTTGGCACCCCCAAAAGATAGTCTATTTGCATGACTGGTGTTACACAAAGCTGTCGGGGGAATCGGGCGAAGATGTTGACTAAAGAGTAAAGTGAAAAAAATGTTCTTACCACGGTGGAAAGGTTCTCAAGGGGATGGAGAGCACGGATAAAACATCAAATTTCCCGTACGTAGAATATAAAATAAATTCAGAATATTTAGTCCTTCCATACTTTCCCCTCTTAGTAATGCAATTAGTTAAAAAACCCTTTTTTAAAGTCGTTTCCCTAGTCATTAAAATACAAAAGAGTAAGAAAAAAAAACCATTTTAAAAGGGGGCTTTTGTTTTTTTTCTCTTGCCCCCTTCCTGTTCTAAAAAAACTAAAGTGAACTTCCCCCAACAAAAAATGTCTCGGCGAGACTTTCCCTTTTAACTCACCCAAAAAGGAAAAAACAAAAGCGGGATGAATCCTTGAACCCCCGGCAAGTGCGATAAGGGCCTACATTCAACAGGGCTGTACCTTCCGGGAAAGTTTCCCCAAAACCCTTTGGCCCCTTACCACGGTACCCAATCGGATTAAAAACGACCAGGCAACGCGGATGGGCTGGGGTTTTCCCCATAAAAAGTAAAATACATCCACAGTGTTGGAGCAAAAGGTGGCCCTCCTAAAATTCCTCGTTCCTAAGTTAAGGGGAAAAAAGTATGATCGGAAAAAAAGGTTGTTTTTTAGATGAAACCCCTTTATATACAAAATACCTTTTAAAAAAAATTTAAACCCTTGCTTTCAGGCGCAAAAAACCCCTTTTAAAAGGGTTTTCAATAAAATATTAATTTGAATAAAGATACCCTTTCCCAATGGTAGAGGGATAAGACAAGGTACGAAGTATACCTTTTTATTAATTTAATTAGTTAAAAAATTATCCCCCGCCCGGAACTCCCCCCGGGTCTCTGGTATACAGGTGCTCTAACTACGGCGTTATTCAACACCAATTCTTCGAACAGTTTTTCCCCAAATTTAACATATTTTATTGTCTCACCTGACATTTTTGAAAAAGATGCAATCCTGTCAAACGATCATTTTTCCCAAAATTAATTTTCTTCTGTCCCGAGGGCCCGCGGCCCCGCCAAACCAAACAGCGGCGGGGTCGGTTTTTCCCAGGGGTAAGACCACCCCGATCGATGGGGATACCTTTTACACCACCATATCGATTGGGCGAAATTAGTGAAAAAAGGGAAGGGGTTGCTTTGGGCAACCCAGAGGACACGGAGATGGAGTTGCGGCATTGGGTTGGCCGCGGGGGTAGTCAGGGATGAGAAGAAGCCGAGAAAGGGGGGGAGTGCCGGGCAGAAAAAAGGGCGGCGGGGATTTCGTAAAACAGCGTGGGGCGGTGGAGGCGGAAAAAACTAATTGCGACTACTGCCCCCGCGTTTACCCGGGCTAAAGTAATTCGGCTCGTTGCTAATGGAAAAACCAAACGCTACCGGCCTGTAGCCAGCGATCCATCACCCCTGAGTTTTTTGGCTGCCGCCGCCCCGCAGGGGTTCAGGGCGGGGGCGGGGGGCGTATTTGCCTCGCTGTCGCAAGTCAACAGTCATTAACGGCGGTTTTCCCGCCGGCAAAATGGCGGCAGTGGGGGCCCGGTGGTGGCGGTGGCGATGGCTGAGACGGGGCGGTGGCGGGGGGGAAAACGGGGTGGGGCGGTGGGGGCGGAATCCGGAAAAGGGCAGAGGGAGGTCTGGGAGGCCGGCGGAAGTTCAGGCAGAGCTAAAACCGGGGTGCTGGCAGGAATGAAGACGGGTAAAGATGGAGGCGGAGACAGCTGAGATGGAACCGGAGTGGGGAGAAGGCGTAGATAAAGGCAAAAGGCCCCTTTCTGATGGCGGGGTGGAGATGAGGCAGGCGGGGTCGTCCCGGTGGCGGGGTCTGGGGTGCCCCGGAACGGAGCGGTGGGTAGGCTGGGGGGGGGGGCGGTGGCGAGGCGGAGGCAAAAGGTGGAGGCGGGGGTAAAACCGGAATCCGGAGAAAAAGGGGCCCGGGGGGTCTGGAGGCCTGCGGAAGTTCAGGCAGGGCTAAAACCCGGGGTGCTGGCGGGAATAAAGGCAGGTGAAGAGGGAAAGGGGGGGGCACCCGGAGATGGAACCGGGTGGGGGGGAAGGAAGGCGTAGAAAAAGGCAAAACGGTCTGATGGCGAAGGTGGAGATGAGGCAAAGGCCGGGGGGGTCGTGGCAGTGGCAGCCCCGGGGTGACGGGGGGCGGGCGGGTGGGTGGGGCGGGGGCGGGGGCGGTGGCGGGGGCGGAGGCGAAGGTGGAGGCGGGGTAAAGCGGAATCCGGAAAGACGGGCGGAGGTCTAGGAGGCCGTGGGGGAAAATTCAGGCAGGCTAAAACCGGAGGTGGGCGGGAATAAAGCCCGGGGGTGAAGATGGGGCTGGGCGGCGGCGGAACAGCTGAGATGGAACCCCGGGGGTGGGGAGAAAGGCGTAGATGAAGGCAAAAAGGGGGGCCTGATGCAAAGGTGGAGATGGGGCAGGCGCAGGGTCGGGGCAGTGGCAGTCTGGGGTGACGGCGGGCGGTGGGTGGGCTGGGGCGGGGCCCATGGGTTTTTGCGCAATGTTTAACCGTACCGCATGATTTTGGGGGAAAATTTCCCAAAAATAGAAAAAAAAAATTGAGTTATGGCGCGACCGAGTTAGTGTACTCTCTTATCCCAAGGGGCCTTCTTCTGTTATGTGTGATCATCTATTTTTCAATCAATGAAAATTGAAAACCAGATCTGCTCTTTTTACTAAATGAAAAAAATTCCCCAAACCCTACAACATTTTTGTTAAAAATGAGAGATTTTTATTATATTGTTCCCAAACTAACTCTTGGGGTTATTCAATTGGTATGAATAAAAATGTGCATATTTTACTCGCGTTTTCAGAACTGATCGGTAGCTATTTCTTATTAATTTTTCACTTCTTCCTATTCTTTCCCCGGATGGGCACTAACCCCAAAGACTGTCACATTTACTTAACCCCGATACACGAAAATCTATTTCTTCTAATTAATTCTTAAATTTTTAAGCGATGAAATAAAAGGGTTCATCCGAAAACTACAAAATGGGTCTCAAAACCTCTTTTCCCCGCTCTCATGTCCTTTTTTTTTCAAGTCCAATATGCACCCCAGCCCAAAATTATTAAAAAAGTCCCAAATAGAATTATCCCCAAAAATATTTATAAGTCCCCCAAGCTAAATTTTTCCCGAAAAATTCCCCAAAAGCCCCACATCTATCTTTTTCAATAACCTCTCGTACGTGCGTACGGTACACTTCAAAAACCTCATCTCCCCAATATTACAAATTAACCCTCGATAACTTTCATACATTTTTCTCTTTTTTTAAAACAATCCCCAGTTTCCTTCACTCATACCCCATTCCAGTTTACCCCAAATCCTACATGCCCTTATATCCCCAATTTTCCCCTGTCCTTTACTTGCCGCGCTATGTTTTTTACTCCGCTTCCCAGTTGAAAGGAACGCCCTGCCTGCATGCCCATGCCTTCAACTTTTAAAATTTTTTCCCCCGGTTTAATACTTTTTTCCCAATTCCATCAAAATATTATTTTGACAGTCTGGTGTGCAAATATAAACACCCTAGGAATTTAATTTTTTTTTAAATTTGCTCAGGCTTTGGGGAAAGTGTTCAAAAACAGGCAAACCGTTCCAATCCCCAATAGTTCGTTTCCCGCAAAATGAATATTTCCCAACGTCCTTTTCTGAATTCTTGTTTTAAAATTTTTGCATGTGATCAGCTCTCCCGAAATATTATTTTCCCCTAATTGAATTTCCCTAATTTCTTTCCACGCTCAAACCTATGTTGCCTTTAACATGTATAGAGACTCAGTTTCCCATTCTCCTTCTTTAAAATCTCCATACCTTTATTCCGGTCCTCTAAAGCAAATTTTGATGCCCCGCTGGCCCTTTTTCTAGATTTCTTTGCTACAAAATTCTTTGGGTTAACATGTCGCGCCATATTCTAATAGGTCGCACTAATGAACATATGTAGTTCTTTGGCTCTCCTAAACTTTTTTTCCAAATTCGCATAATAAAATAAAAAGATCTCAGACTTTCCTTAAAAAAATTTTAAAACAAAAACACTTTTATTTTTCTATACCATCTTCTTTATATACATTCTTAAAATAACTATGATATTAGGGGTTAATGTATTAATAAAAAAAAGTATTCAACCCAAAAAAGGTAATGCATGTTAGGGGGACTGCTAGGTGAATGTTTACCGTCCTGAATCGGTGAGACCCCAGAATATAAAAAAATTCAGACGTTTAAATTCCCAATCCAAAACTTATTTAAAAATAAATGTTTTTGGTTTTTTATCCCACGATGAATTACGCCATACCCAAATCAGAAGAGTTATAACAGGATTTCCCCCTGGGGATAATTTTACCCCTTAGATTCTTTGGGGAACTGAAACAACGCTTCCGTTTTTTTGCCCCACTACGGGGAAATTTAAAACCAAGATCAAAAAATATTCCTCAAAAAATAAAACATTAGATATCGGGGAATGTTTTGAAATGCTTTGTTCAACAGCATCGGCAGCAAAAAAACAAAAAAATTAAAACAAGTTGTATAACAGCGTGAATGGGAAAAAAACCCGCTTGGCTGAAAATGAAAATGTTCTCAATTTGTCAGGGGGAATCGCCAGTTAACTTTTTTGGGTGTACAGAATGCGTAAATTTTTTTTTTAAAAGGCGGGAACTAAAAACTCTGTGGTATGTTTTCTCTGCTTACAGAGAATCAAGTAACAGTCTAGCCATGGGGGAAATAATTTTTCCCACCATGAGTCTAACTAAAGCACAGCTAACTCTATGGACAATCGGTTCCCGTAAATTTTGGCCCCAATATGTCACCCAAACCTGCTGGTGGCTGCCAGTTGCATAACAACGTCATCGAAAGTAACGGGTTTAAATTGGTGCGATTGACTCGTTCCGGGAAATGAATAAAATTGAAAGAATTTGTAATAAGGGTTCTTTTTTTTTAATAAATAATAAACTTAATTATAATTTATTAATTAATTCTTATTATACTTTGAATTTTATAATTTTGCGATTTTCGTTTTTAAAATTTTTGGAATGACTTGTGTCTAAGGAAAACTTAGCCTATCTTCTTAAAAGAATGAAAAATTGACAAAATTTTTCTTTATAATAAAACGTAATGAACAAACCATTAAAACCCTAATTTCATTCATGAGTTATATAGTTTTCAATGTCCCAAAAAAACTTTTACGTTTTGGTTGTGATAAATGGTAGGGAACTTTTGCATGTAATTTTTTTCTGACATGTTTGATAAAAACTCCAGATCATGCTCAATCAATTCCAGGATTTCTAGTGTCGATTGTTTTGTTTTGCATCTGGTTAAAAAGTCCTATCGTCATACCCCAAAAAATAGTTTTTTTTTTTTCCCTGAATACCCCGGGGCACACAGCCCAATTTCCCACTCTGAATCTCAATGGTAAAAATTGCCCTGATTCAATCAGTGTTCAACCCAAGTGGGGCAAAGTCCGTATCTTCAGTCAAAATAGTTTCGCTGACAATCAGTGAATAGGGAACCCCCTTTCATTAACCGCCAGATTTCACTGGTTTCGGGGGAAAGTGCCGCGCCACCATAAAAAACTGGTCAGTCTTCACGTGCTCTGTTGTGTATGTAAGCAAAATCCCAGGGGGAAAGATGGAACAGGGGGTTTCCTGTGAAAAACGATTGTCTGAAGATTTTTTTAAATTTTGCGTTAGGAAAAGGGGTTTTTCCTTTTTCGGCAGTTTTTTGCCAATGGGAATTTTTTTTTTACTTGGTAAAACATTTAGCTAAAATTAAAGAAATAGGTTAGGGGCACTTAATATCACGTTTTTGGGTTTTTTTTTAAACAAACTTTTAGGGCCCAAGGGTTTTAATTAACTTTTTGGGGATACAGGGGAAATATCGACGTGCAATAATTTCGTTGATAAATTTTTAAAAGCCCCAAAATTCTCGATTACAAAAGCCGGGCATGCCAAACAAAATTAACTCATTTTTTGGGTTTTTCCCAAATTTTTAGTTTAATGACACCAGTCTAGGAGTGGATTTTTAAAAAAGGGTGAAAGAGAAAGTCCCCAGCTAACGGGGGACTGTAACACAGTAAAATATTTTGAAAGATTTTTTAAATTAAAGACCCCTTTGTAATCTGATTTATTTTGATCAGTGTTCCTTGCTTTCCTTAGTCATTAAAAACTTTATATTTTACTCATTTACTGGAAGGGGCTAGTTTTGGGAATGGAGGGTGCAGATGGTACATAAAAATTTTTTGCCCCCCCTGGGGTTCCCAATCCAGACCTCATAATAATTCTGCCAGTTAGTATGATTTTTTAATCTGAAAATAAAGTAACCTTTTTTTCCCCCACATAACTTCTTGCCCTTCTATTTTCTTTTTTGGGGGGCTTTTGCATCTAAAGGGGGTTGGAAAAAAAACCTTCAAAAAAAATGCCCAGCAATATTTGATATTTTAAAAAGGGATAAAAAACTTTTCCCCTTTTTTTTTCCCAGGGTGATAGTTATTTTTAACTTTGCCTTTTTTTAATAATAAAATATTCCTTCACCCTTTTCAGCTTTTGGGCTTATTTTTAAATTAATAAATTCCCAAAAAATTTTGGGCATACTCAACATCATTAAAATTTTTTTCATTTTTAGCATTATATAATGATTATATCCTTTTTTTAATTTGAAAAAAAACTCAGTTGGGGTTTTCTAAAAAACCCCCCCTCCTGGGGAAATGAGCAATTTTTTCCGCAATTGTTCAATTTTTAAAACCCTTTTACCATTTTAGATTTTTATCATAAAAATTTTTGATTCTTTTTCTTTCGGTATTGATTTATAGTTGATTTTAAAAGTTTTTCCCCCAATTAAAGTATGGCCCAATTCTCAAATCATCAAATTTCTTCATATTAAAGGTGTTTTTCATTTTCCCTATGTACAAAGATCCCCCTTTTTAATTAAATTTGTCTCCTGTGTGGGTTGAATTTGTTTGTTGTCATTATGAAGTTTTTTGTATTATTGGGTGCTTTTTCCTCTCTTTCTAAATCTTCGCCCTGTGCTTTTTATTTTTAATTCATGTGGTGGGATTTTTGGGTTTTTATCCTCAAATTAAGTATTTTGTTAAAAATTTTGTCACTGTATGCTCTTTTTCGCATTTCTCCATAGCTTTTCACAATAGTTTTCCATAGCAATACTTTTTGTCATTTTCATTCATAATACATCTTATTTTATTCATTTTAAAGTCTGGTTTAATCTTTCATTGGACCATTAGAGAAAAGCGCACCCGGGCCCCAGTAAAAATAAATTTTTATTTTTTTTTCCAAAAATTGTTTAATTCTTTTGATTTTTTCCCTGGATTTGATCCTTTAAAGTAACATCGGGAACATCAGGGTTTTTTGTTTCTTCCTCCAGTTATTTTTTTGAAATCATCAGCATTTTGTTTTTTGATGTTAAAATAAAAGCATGTTTTTTTAAAAATGGTAAACCAGAAAATTAAAAGGTATTTTTTGTTGCCCGAGGATTAAATAACCTCAGATGGTATCTATGAAACTTTTCTTAAATTTTGGATCACGTTGCTTGACCCTAGGTGTGACATTAACCCAAAATTTTTTGATTTTCTTATGATTTATTTTTTAAACCCAAATTCACCCAGTTTCACAAATCTTCTCTATGTTTATGTTTATTTTTTAGTGAAAATATGTTACTTTATTTATTCCCCCTTCCCCAGATGACAAAAAAAGTATTGTGTACATAAAGTAATTTTTTACTAAATTCTTCTGATAATAAAAAGTTTTTCTTTTTTTTAATTTTATAAAAAATTTCATTTTAGTTTTTATTTTTTTGTATTTTGTATCTTCTTTGATCCTTTTTTTTTCCCTTTTCACTAGATTTACTTTTTTAAATATCATCTGTTTTCTTGGGGCTCTAGGGCTGGATCCTTTTAAAAAAATTCCTCTTCTTTTTTTCCGGGATTATATTTAACTTTAAAATTGAATTGGGACAGATAGTATGTCAAATCATCTGTTCTTTTTTTATTTTTTTTTGGGTTTATAGGTAAAAATTCTTTTCCCAAAAGGGGAATTTCCCAATATACCCAAAACCTGTTTTATTACCAAGCACCCCAAAAGAAAATTTTTTTTCCTTTTTAAAACCATAATTTTAAAAAATTTGCCACTTTAAATTTCCCCAAATTTTTTGTCCTTGTTTTTTTGCCCCGATTCTTTTATCGTCGTTCTTTTTAAAAGGTTCCCTTCTACTGTTTTTTTCAAAATCATACTTGAGTACCAATCATAAAGGGGAAAAATTTTAAATTTTCTCTTCCACAAAACAGCGTTCACCTTTTTCCCTTCGTTTACCCCATTGGCATGCGTTGAGTTTTTTCCCCATTAAATATATTGATAATAAAATCATTAAAACTTTTTTTTTTATTTTGGATTTTTTCTTATCTTCAAAACTTTCTTTAAAAATTTCCCTCAATTTTTTAAAATTTTTCGGGTAGTTTTTTTCCTTTTTTCCTCTATAACCCTCTTTTTAGTAGTTTAAAATTAAAAATTTTTCCCCCTTTCCAAATATATTTTGATAGATTTTCGAAAAAGAAACCCAGTTTTGACGATTCTCTTTTTTTTAAAGTATTTCTTACATCCCAAATATTTGTGTTATAAATTTTTTGTAAAGGGTTTGTGTTTTGGAGTTCATCTGGTAAGCCTTTTAAAAGTTTTCCCTGGGGAATTAATAGCTTGAATTTTCTTTTTGGTCCATCATTATAAATTGTCTTCCCCCTTTTTTTTGAAATCAGGGGCCGGGGTGCCTCCAAAAGGGGTTTCAGGTATCAGTCATTTGAATTGCTTTGAATTAAATTTTGAAAGCGACCCCTTTAGTTTTTTTTTTTCTTTATACACACACACACACATATTATATTTTATTTTGTTATGTATATGTACATATACATATATAAAAAATATATTTAAAACAAAGGCATGCAGTGCTTTTAACTTTTTAAATTTAATTTTGGGAAATGCTGCTGTTTTAAATTTATAAAATTATAATTATAGGGGAAGCGTTAAGTTCCCCCTAAAACTTGAAATATTTTTAAAAATCCCAAATTTTATTTGTTTTTTTCTTCAACATTTGACAGTTTTGTCCTCAAATTTTTTTTTATTGAAAAGTCACATAAAAACCCTTTTAAATTTATTTATATACATTTAGATTAAAAGGGCCCTTTTCTTTCTCTTTCCCCCCTTTCTTTTCAAATTTTTTTGTTTTGCAAAAATTTCAATAATATGTACATAAAATGAAAGTGTTAACTGCGGGCCCAAATTTTTTTCTCCATAGTATTTTAAAAAGGCCCCGGGAACATATTTCTTCCCTCTTGTATTTTTTAATTTGGGTTTTTTAAATAAAGACTTGTATTCACCTATCTCATTAAAAAAACAGTACCCCCCCAAATTATTTTAAATTTCCCAACATATCTTTTTTAAAGTTTTCCCTTTTTCTTTTAAAAATTTTTTGAAAGTAAATGATGTAAAAAAACTCTCCCTCCCCAAGGGGATAGTAATTTAAAGAAACAAAACCATAATCAGGCCCATTTTTTTTCTTGATAATGTTAAAAGACAAAAAAATAAACAGATTTTGGTTCTCATATGAAATAGAATACAAACTTTTATTACCTAAATTTTAATTTTTTTTTGGGAAAGTTAAAGATTCTGGTGACTAAAATATTTTTGCTAAAATTTATATTTCTATTGTATTTTTTTTGTAGTTAGAATTAAAATTATTTTTTTCAAAGTAGATCATTTTCCCATAAAATCCTTAAAAAAATTTGTCCCTTTTTGGGGCTTTCTTTCAATTTGTGCTCCCCTGTACTATTACTGCACAAAAAATTCTACTAAAAGGATATAAAAGGAAAAAAATCTTCAAATACAGATATAAATTATTATCATATTTAAATTGTATTTTTAAATTATTATATTATTATTATTATTATCATTATATTTATTGTATTATATTTTTTTAAAATTTTTATTTTTTTTGGTTTTGTTTGCAATCAGATTTCTCATTTTTTTGGTTTTTTTGGGTTTGTGCATTACAGTATTGGAGAAGCGATGTGATTTACGGGATTCAAATGGTGAAGCCTTCCACTTTTGGGGGCAACCCAATTCCCCTGGTTAAAATTAGTTTCTCAGATTTTTTTTGATTCAAATGGTAAGTTTCCCCAATTCAAAATGTGGATCCTTTTTTCAGGGTTGTTCAGTTCAATTCACTGATTGCCAGTGGCGGGGTTATAATTTACCACAATCAGGGGTCTCAAAATCAATCAGTAGTTTTCACTGATTCAGACTGAAACCGGCTTTCAAAAATATTTCGTCTTCAATTTTATATTTCGGAAGCTTTCTAAATTTTTTTCTCTGAATGCTCGAACTAAAACTGAACCCCCTGCGCTGCAATAAAAGCAACCCAAATTTAACTGTTTAACGGAGCTAAATTGCGCGTTCTTTAACGGAAAGTTAACAAGCGTTAAATTTTAATTTGGGCCCGTTTTTTTCTCTAACGGACCGTTAAAATTTTTCAACGTCTAGTTGGCGTTTTTAACAAGCATTGGTAAAAGGACCTAAGTTGAGCAAACCCCATTGGTCGAAAAAAAAATATTCTCAGAATGAATGCTCATGCTCGTGAAGATAATCAGGCAAAATGCTTCTTTTTTATACAACCACCCAGTATAGCCTTAACAAATTTAAAAAAATTTTGCTACTGACGGTCAAAATAAAGAGATCTTTTTTAAACTAAAACTAAAAATTGAATATTTTTTCCCCTACGGGCGAAATTCTCATTAGGGGAAATATACTATCGGATAATCATTTTTGGTTTCAATTTCACCCCAGGAAATTGTTTTCCCAAAAAAATAATATTCGATAATTGGCTACTTCATTGGTGAAAAAACAAATTTGGTTTACATTAACCATTGAATCCATTTCCCCCATAAGGCCCCTTAAAAAAAAACCTTTTATAGGTTCTTTTAAAAAATTTATAAATTTTTTTACTCATTTAATGACTTTTTAAACCGCTATGATCATATGCGAGCACTTAATATCATATTAGTTTTATAACTCGGGAGTTAACAGAACAATCACCCGGACCGGCATCCCTTGGAGCAGATTCGAACCCGTCACCCCCAAAAAAAGGGTAAAACCCCGAAATTTTAGCAACATGGGTTTACCCGGGCCCAGGCTATAAATTTTATTCTACTCTGCTCTCCAAAAACCCGGCTTTTTTTGTAACATATCACCAGCTAGCAAAAGCAATTTTAAACAAGGAAAGGGCTTTGGGGATAGGAAAGATTGCTAATAGCAGGGGGGTTCCGCGAGTCCTCCCCTTTTCCCCACTGGACTACAATCGGCCACCCCGCACCTCCCTACCCTTTTTTGGCTTTCTGGGCCCCAGCGGCAGCTACACCAGTCGCCTACAGAGGGAAGCGTCAGGACACATAAACGCCCCTCCTCCCCCCCCCCATCACACAATCCAATAAGCTGGAACAAAACCCGGATTTTTTTTCCTATTTAATAATTTATAGATATTTTACATTTTCATTAAAATGATATAGCCTCTGGATGGCTTATGGGCGGAACATTTCCCCCTTGATCAGTTTCGATTCACGGTCGAGGAAAAAATAGTTTGGCTTTGATTAAAAACCCTGTCCCAGTTTCTTGGCTGTTGTGAAAAAAAGCTCAAGCAGGCGGATCTTCCCCAGTTACGGTAAAGAGAACCTTTTTCCCCTCTGTTCTCTTCCCCCCAAACTAAATTTTTAACTGGACTCAGGCATGGGGGATTCCGGTGGTTTTGGCCCGGGCAAAGTCGGCCTACCCAATAACCCCAAAATCGTAAAATTAAAAATAATGGACAAAATGAAATAAGTAGACATGCTGGTTATTAAAATAAAAGTTTAAAAATTAAAAAACCTTTCCCAAAAACCCAATAAAGGACAAACCCCCGTGATATGTATATTAAATATCTCAATATATATTGGCTGGATAAATAAAATTATATCTAGAATGAGATAAAACCATTCATTTTGAAATCTTGGAGATAAATCAGAAAAGGATTGTTTACAATACCCTTCCCGAGTGCAAACCCTTTTAATAATGAGTGTTAAAGGCAGCCCCATCGGCATCATGTTGCATCCCCAGTTCGGGGCCCCCCGTCCCAAGTCCCCCCGTCGTGGACCCCCAAAAAAGGGTGTATCCCCCCCCCTCACCACCCTCGGACCACCCGCGGCCAGCCGGGGCCTCTCTTGCTTTTTTCCGTGCAGCTGCCTCCACCACCGCTGCCGCCCCCCTCTGCCGCCATTGGCGCTGCCAGCCCCCGGCCGCCACCGCGAAAGGGGGCGACTTCGTGTGTGTGTGTGTGTGTGGGGGGAAATCAATATAAAAATTATTTGGGATTTTTTCCGTTATTCGGGCCCCGTAAAACTGGGACCTACTGCTGGGGTTTACTATGGCAGAACGACAACGCAAACAATGTGGCTTTTTTAACTCAAACAAAATTTATTTTAAATAAATTATGCAATATACTATACTATCTAAAAAAAGATTAATAAGAAAATATTAAAAAAAGGGTTCCCAAAAAAAAGAAAATTTTCCCCCCTTAAAACATTTAAGAAAAAAAAAAATATTAAAAAAAAAGTCCTTTGTAATGTTAAACGGTGGCGATGGTGTGGCGGTTAGCGTATTGGACTGCTATCCCAAATTTTGGGGGTTTTCAAACTCGATCAAGCCTTGGTTTTTTAAAGGGAATTGAAAAAATCCTTGTCGCCCCTTTCCGGAGGAAGTAAACCGGCTGTCCCATGTTAGTACATTTCTGCATGAAAAAAGGAATCCTCAAGCCTAAATGACGCCCCCCGGGGCTAAATTCAAATTGCCTGTTTCGTCCCCTAATTTACCTTCTTTCCCCCCTAGTATTAAGGGAAAGAAAGAAATTTGCTTAGTCAGACGGACGGCGGGCCCCTCATGGACTAAAGTCTCCCCACAAAAAAAAAAAGGCCAATTCAATTAAAATTCCTCTATTGACATTTTTTCAAGAAAAGGGGAATCACCGATCAGAATTCAACATAGATTCGGACTCCGAAAAAAAGGTTCAACATCTACAGAAATAATTTAATTAATCACTAGTCTTTACCACACAGAAGGTTTTTTTTAAAATGTAAATTTCGTTCGTAGTATATACATTTATGTTTTTGGATGCTGGTGCTTTTGAATAGTAGTACCCTGCAGTGATGGGTCTTGGAGAGGGAGGCGGGGTTTTATAGGAGGGATAACCCATATCATACTAATATATAAAGACAGAAGTGAGATGTCTTTTGGCAGTAACCCTCTGAATCTACTGAAAATCTGATGAAACTTTTGTCTAACTTCCTAAAAGGTCTGGGTACTACAGGCTATGATGTACAAATAAACCGTAATATATTTCCCAAAAAAATTTACATTTCTCGACTTTTTTGGCATTTTTTAAACCCCAAGATTCAAAAATTATCAATGTCAATAGTTTACTTTCCCAGAGGATGACGTCTAATACCAAAACCGGCTGTCTTTAAAATTCCCCGGTTTTAAAATTTTCATTGGATTTTTGAATAAGGTTTGTAATGCCCCATATGAACGGTGATAATTTTTAGTCCCAAAAATTTGGGTTGGAATTTTTGGAAAGAAATCCCTAAAGTGGTAAAGATGTAAATTTTTAAATCTTTTATTTTTACCCGTGTTATGTCCCTTTTCCCTCAGATAAAGGGGCCCGGCAAAATTCTATCTTCCCCCCCGCGCCAACAAATTTGGGGCCCCCTCGGCCTGGGGAGGGCGGGGGGGAACGGATTGACCAACCCTGGGGTAGAACCACAGTTGTCTGTGATTGGTGCAACACCCCAAAGGGTGGAAAGGACGTTGCCTCAGGGGAGGGCTGGTTTGTTTTTACGTACGAGGCAAAAATAATCATACCCGATAGAGACATTTTGCCTCCCTTTCCCTTTGGGACGAAAAAATATTCTAAATTAAGGTTTCCGTCAGAATTATTGCCCAATAGATCCTAAAATTTGCTTTTTAAACAATTATCTAACTTTTTAGCAATCGATTTAAAACCCCAGTCAAGTGCAATTTTCAGATGCTCATTCCGGGCCCTTTTGGGACCCTCCCAGTTTCCGCATATTTCGAATTTTTTTATAAAATTATAAATTTTTGCAAAATTTTAAATTTCCCACAATTTTTGGGTTTTGGGCCCTGGGACCCTCCTTTAGATTTGCAAAAGTTGGAAATTGTTTATAAATTTCAATTGTTGAAAATTTTTATTGTCTCATCTGAGTCGGGGTTTAAACCCCGATAAAAAAAATTCAAATTCGATAAATTTTATCATATTTCGTTCTCGAGATATAAATTTTTTATAAAAATTAACACCCGGAATTTTTTTTTCCCCTTAACACAAGCATACTGAAAAAAACCTGTTCTCAATGTTCCCTTTTTGCCCCTCCCTGAAAATTCATTAAACAAAAACAAATTCTTGGCCAATTTAATTACCCCTAAATCCTTTTTTTAATAGTATGAATATAACTTTTATTTTTTTTTATATTCTTTTTTAAATGCCAATTTGCAAGTGGGTTATTTTCAAATAAATTAAAAACTGATTATATACAAATTTTTTTTGAATGTCTTACATGAAATGAGTGTTTCTGTTTTTCTATAAAAGGGATGTTGAGCAACCAAAATAGCTGTTTTTTTTTTTTCCAAGGCTCCCCAAAACCCGGGTTAAACATATTTTCTCTTATTTACCCATTACCTTTAAAAAATAAAAATACTATTATTTGTTTCTTTAAACTCTATTGAATTGGAAAAAGGGAATTTTAAAATTTTTTCAAATAAAGAAATATTTATTTTGTGTTTTTAAAAGATCACATGGTGGATTCACACCCCTTTTTTACATAAGTATAAAAAATTTCCCTAAATGAACCTTTTAAAACTTTAAGTTAATATTTTCAATTGAATTTTATTAAATAAGTCAGGATCTTTTTTTCTAAAACTTTAATTTTTTGATTTCTTTTGTATAATATTCAAATCAAAACAAAACCCGAGTACTAAATCTACGCATTTTAATACATTTTTTTAAACAACATTAATATATTTAATATACTTTTAAAACTTTTTTAGTTTGGGGAAAACTTTCAATAAAATTTTCATAAAATTCCCTAAATGCTTGAAAATAAATACTTTAAATTAAATTTTTTAAAAAAATTTTAAAAAATATAACAAACTCACTCCGGTAAAACGAGTTGATACTACAAATTAGAAAGCAAAACATGTTATAAAAATTTTCAAAGAGATTTAGCTTTTTTTTACAGTTTAAAAAATTATCAATGCTCTAGCTTTTCCCCTGTAAAAATACATGGAACGGCGGTGGTAAAGTGTAGCCTTCCCAACACAGGCTACATTTCGGTATCGTCAGAGTTCGAAGGTGGTTTTTTGGCCGCTCCCCCATTCTCAAAATCTATAAAACCTTAAATTTTTTCCGTGGGGTTTTTAAACCAAGACCATTCAAGGTATCTAATGTGCAATTTTTAAAATTTAACCTAAAAATTTATAACATTATAAACTTTATATATAAACAATTAAAAAACATTATAAACTATCCCTAAAAAAAAATATCAAATAAACAATGTTAAAATCCCCAAACAACATTGTTTTTTCCCTATTGAATTTTCCCAACATCCCCACACCCCAAATACAAAAAACCCTTTTTAAAAGGTTATTAAAAAACCCAATTCAATAAATATAAGCATTTATTCATTTATTTTTTTTTAAAACACTCAAATATCTCGATTTTTTTATTCATGTCTTTATCGAAGATCTGAGTTTAAAAAAATTTGAAAAACAGAAAAAAAAGTAATTTGAGTGATTGATGAAGTTAAAATGATCAAATAAAAAACAATTTTTCTTTTTCCCCTTTTTATCTTGTTTCACAGACATGTAATTACATTCCACCTATATTTAAATATCCAAACAAATAAATTTAAAAAAAATCAACAATAAAATGTTGATTCACCCAAAAATTTAAATTTAAAATTAAAAAATTAATTTAAAATTAATTAAGTTAAAATATTTTTAAAAATATTTTTTTGAGTTTCCCTTGTGCTCCTATTACCGAATAACAAAATAAACGTGTTCTTATGACCCAGTTTCTCAGAATAATAAAAAACCTGTGGACACATACACTAAATATAATAGTTGTCAAATAGTTTTTAAACATGAGTATCGAAAGATATCTTTTTGCAATACAAAGGGGAAATTATCAAACAAGACTCTTTGGAAACTTTTAAAATTGAATTTGTAATATAATTTTACCATTTAAAATATCATTAAAAAGTAAGACCTTTTCAAAATTCATATTGAACTATAATTTTGTTTAAATTTGACTCCTTTGGAAAAAAATATGTAAGAGTCTTATTTCTTTTTCTTGGGGGTTTTAAAAATTAATTTTTTTTGCAGTGCAAATTATTTTTTTTTTTAAAAAACATTGATATACAGAGTATCGGGAAAGGGAAACGTCGAAATTTTTGAAAAATGGCTTTTAGACAATTTTTAATCTTACGTTGTCTAAAAAACTACATTATATTCTGAATGGCTGGCTGTTCCCAGCAAATGTTGGTTTAAAAATATGGTTTCTACGCAAAAATGTGCTTTTCTAAATCTTATAAACGGAAAAAACATCAAATTTTATTTTTAAAAAATATAATTTAATATATTATTCAAAAAGAAAAATTAACCGGGGAAATAAAAAAATCGAACTGTAAAAAATTTGGGGTGTTTTTTTTCTAGGTTTTTTTTTTCTTTCTGATCAAATGTATTCATTTATTTTTTTAATAATAAAAATTTAGATTTTAAATTAAAGTGTTTATATGCTTCTAAAACGCAAATAGTTGGCTAAAAAACTACCCAAACCAACTTTGAATGTTTTTTTGCGGCTGAGCCATTTGGAATACCCCGGTGGTTTATTGGGACAAAATATGCTTGGTTTTTAAATGGCCCAAAAGATTGGGCTTTTCCTCCCAATACCCCCTGTATACTGTGAAAACCCGTTTTCTTAGACTTAAAAAGTGTTCACATGCGACCTAAGAGGGGGAAAAAGGAGTTTTTTTGGGCCCCAAGCAGGGAAGGGAAAAAGGAATGCTAACTAGAAATTAAAACCCCAAAGAGGGCCCCAACCATAGACCGAGGCCAGACCGGTAGTAAAGATGACAAAAAAACTTTCTTTCTGGGGGTAGCAGCTGAACGGGGGTGGACGTTGAAAACAGCACGCCAGGAATTGATATTGCAGTGGACTTCAGTTTTTCGCTTTTAGCTATTACAAAAATCTTTAAGCTTTTGGAAAATTGGGGGGAAAGGGGTTTCCCCTGAAACTCAAGAAAGCCTGCGCATATGTTTTTTCTCCCCTTACGTCACATACAGTTTTGACTAAATAAAAAAAATTTAAAAAAAATAAAAATAAAAAATAGAGCATCACCTATATTTTCAGATGAAAACATTTCTCATGAAATAAACATCTTCAGATGGAACTACCTTCGGAGGTCCCTGATTCTGTCTCCATTTTCTGGTTTTCGTGATTAATTTCTTTTCGGTTTTCCCAAAAAAAATTTTCTGGTTTTCAGTTGAAGATATACATGGTTTCCCGTTTTGTAGTTTGGTTTAATTTTTTAATCCTTTCGTTCTCCTCAACCCTTTTTTTCCCCTTTGATGCACCGCTTGGATATGTGCGTTTCGACATAGTAGAAATAAAAGGGAAATAAATAAAACTCTAGAAGAAAATACAAAAACTTTTATAAAATTGGTTTATTTACAAAATCTTTTTCCATCGTCAAATTCCCCAGTTTAAAAAGCAAACATTTTCGGGATTTTCCATTTTTATAATGTCCTTTACATTTAAAAATTGTGTTTTTAATCATATTATTTTTATTCATTTCCCTTTTTTTGTTATCATATTTGTTTTTTAAAATATATTTTTGTCTAAATGATTGTTTCCCTTTAAATTATATAATTTTAAATACTTTTAAATTTTTTTAAATGAAACTTTTTTAAAAAATTATAATATAAAAAAATTCTAAAATTTTTAATATCCTTTAATCAATGTTTATTGTTTTTTGCTCTTTTTTTAAATTAATTAATTATAGTGTTAAAAATTTTATTTTATTTGTGAATTAAAAAAATTTTTTTTTAAATTAAAATAAATAAACATTGTAGTTAACAAAATTATACTTTTAAAATTTAAAATTTAAAATGTATTTTAAAATTTTCCTTTTAGTTGTTCCGTAGGTTCAAATGATATGATAAAACCCTTTCAGATTTAATTATTAAAGATGTTTTTTAAAATTATACTTATAACATTAACACTGTATTACTTCTCTTCTTCGTTTTCCCTGACTGCAAATAAATTCATTTCAATATTTCCCGGGTTGCCAAGCAATACGAAGGTCTTTTGATAAGTCTAGTAAATTTCTATGAAAGAGGGCATTGTTAAAAAAGAACGATTTTTTTGTGGACAGCTTTTTTGATTTCCCGACAGACTGAAAACTAGACGTCAAATTAAAAATTGACATTTTTATTAATCTCTCGACATTTGTTCCATTGATGTTAGAAATTATAATATTACTTTAATCGTGAAAAATTTAAAATTCAGATGCAGTCTACATTGGTTCCCTCAATTTTTAAAATTAATCAATAATATATATATATATATATATATATATATATATATATATATATATATATATATGAAGTAAATATTAAAATTTTTCCCATTTTTACATATTTTTTTTTATTATCTGTGGGCCCTTTGATCATGGGGGGCCCTGGGCACAAGGCCTCGTCTGCCTGTGCCAAAAGATGGCCTGGATCCATCTGCGGGTGATAGTGCCCCACAATATAACGTCCCAGTAGATAGCAGTTTTCGTCTGCCCCTTGTCCGGGAGCGGTAGCTAAATTGCATCAACTGGGGCCCTGCGGCCCCTTTGGCCGGGAGGCCCTGGGTTCGCGTCCTGACGGGGGGGGGGATTTTCGACAATGTTTTTTCACCCGGGTCTAATTCGCGCGCCTGGGGAAGTTCCTTGGGGCGTAGCGGATCAGTAGTTTTGGGGTTTGTTTCTCCGTCAGCCCGGGCCCGAATGCAAAGGCAGTACCCTAACAAACGGGCCACGGACCGCGGGGATTTTCCCCCTTCCCGTTTCCCCTTGTCCACCTTTTTCCCACTCCTCCACAAACATGCACCCTCCACATTGGGGGGCCGGTCGGGGTTCATTAGTCCCTGGGGCTGTCCCCTGATGGTGGGAAGTCCTCGTTGAAACTTTCACTAGCCGACGGTCGGCGCCGGATCTCGCCACCCAGCGGAAGATCCCAGCCATCTCTCTCGAGAAAAACACCTTTACTAACAAAAGAGTTGACGCGCCCGGAAACCAAAAAATAATCAATCGTCCTTTTTTGGGGCCCCCCATGCAAAAAGGACACAAAGGTTGGTATCAAAAAATCAACAAGATGAAATTATTTATAAAATAAAATCCCCCAAATATTTTGCCCATCAGACAAGCAACATTTTAAAGGAAATTTAAAAATTTTTTCCCCAAATTTCTAGAAACATAAAAAATTTTAAAAAATTTAAAGGTCCAACCCCTCTAAATTTTCGTAGCATAAAAAAATATTAAAATACAAACTCAGAGAAATATTCACTCTTTAAAAGATCCATCAAACCCAAAAACTATTTATTTATTTAAAAACTCATCAGTAAATTTTGGAACTAAAAATCCCCTAATTTAAAACAACTCACCCATCAATAAAATTTTTTCCCAAGACTACTAATAGACAATAATTCAGCTTCTGTTTTTTTATTTGAAACCCTTTTAAAAGAAAAAACAATGTCCCCAACAAAACCAGAAATGAAAACCCCCCGACTCTCAATCCCCCCCCACCCCTCCCCCAAAATTTAATCAGAAAAATTTAAAATTCCCCCCAAAAACCAAAACCTCTCCGGAAATTTACCCCCATCCCCAAACTCTAGAAATCAGACCCAACCCAATCACAAAATTCTAACACCCCCCCAGTCCTCTCCCCAAATGATTCTGAATCTAAAAATCAATTATAAACACAATAATCAACAATCACCTCATGTATCATTAATTTCTAAAAACTTTAATCCCTACCATCATCCAAAAATTCAAAACTCTGTCACCCCCCTATCTAAAACCCAAAAATAATTTTCAGTTCAAACAATAATAATATATCATGATGAATTGGGGTTTAAAGCATCAATAATAAAAAACAGAACTAATTTTTTCTGCATCATCTTAAAATTTCCGCATGTTTAAAAAACACACCTCAATAAAAAAAAAAACTATTTATTTTAGGTTACAGCACTTATGGGAAAAGGGTCGAACCCGGGAAAAAAAAGGAGGAGGGGTTTTCTTTGGCCCAAACCCTTATCTTTTCCCAAACCAAAATTTAAAATATCCAAAAATCCAAAAACAAAACTTTTTCTATATATATATATATATTATTTATATATATATATATATATATATATCTACAAACTTTTAAGCCCCCCAAAAATTTTAAAAATTTCCCAAAATTTTTTTAACCTACCAGAAAACTTTGCTGTTTTGGGTGACCTTAATTCAAAACATAAGCTAGGGCTGTCAAAATAATAATCCCAGGAAATTTTTAAACTCAATAATAAACCTTTCAAACCTAAAATCTCCCCCCTCGGGGGGACATCCACCCGGGGTCGTCTCTAAATTTTTACTCCCTTTACCCGGCATCATAAAAAATAATACTTTTCTACTCTCCCCAACCAACTTGGATCATATCCGGGGAGTGGGACTACATTCCAAAATACCGCCCCCGCCTCTAAAAAAAAAACTCCCAAAAAAAATTAATTGGGGGAAAAATTTAAAAACAGTAATAAAACCTTACCCAAAATAAAACCCTTTAAAAACCCGTTGAAATGGGGGAATCCAACTCTCATTTCCCAACCCAAAATTTTTACCCCTACTCTAAAAAATACAATTCTTCTTAAACTCAAATACAACCGGGACATAAAAAACTATCCAAAAAAATAATTAAAACAAACAATTTAAAAAAAAAACCCAGGGCCGATTAAAAACACACAGACTTAAAAAATAAAAATAAATTAAAAAAATCGTAAAGGGCATAATCAATTTAAACAAAATATCTCTTAATCCCGTCGCTCAGCGTGGGAAAAACCTCCTTTGGCAATTCCGAAAAAACTTAAGAAAAAAAACACGGTTTTTTCCTTAACCCCAAAAACAGAAAAGGCACATCCTATCAACCTCCATCCCCGCAAGTCAGAAGAAAAGCAAGCTTTTTAATTCATTTTTTCACTGTCAACAACACTAAATTTTTTATCCTGGGCCATCACTATAACCAAATCAGCATCAAAAACAAAAATAGAAACCCCCCAAAAAATACCAAAATTTTACCATCTGAAATTAAAAAATTAAAAACTCCTCTTAAAAAATCACCCCACACGACAATATAAATAATATCATTTACATACAAAGTACCCTCACAAACATCTACAATTCATGCCTCAGAACAAAATTTTTTCCTTTACAATTTAAACATGCCCATCATTTTCATTTTTAATCCCAAAAAAAAAATTCAAACGTTGACAGTTATCCCCGATCAGTCTATTTTCCATCCTTTTCCAAAAAATATTCGGGGAAAATTTGCCAAAAAATTAAGCAGTCACCTACACATAAGAAAATAATTTCCCAAATAAAATTTGGATTTTCAAAAAAATTTTCTACCCAACACCCCGTTACTAAAAATATCCAACATATATACACAGCATTCCCGAAAAAAAAATTTCCCACAATAAAGGGATATTCGGGTATCATCCGTTTGGTTTGGGCGTGACACCAAGCTTTAATGTATAAAAATCAAACAATTTTAAACCCCATATTACATAAAATCAATTATTAAAAGCTTTCCCCCAATGGGCTTTTTTAGTGAACTAAAAAATCTTTTCCCAAACCCAACTAATTAACCAAAAATTCCCAAGGGCCACTTTCACCCCCATTCAACTTATTTTTGGGTCTTCCTAAATTAACGAACATAAAACCCCTTTGCGGGATACAGCTATATTTTTTTAAACAACTCTTCATTGGCATAAATGGAAAAAACTATACCTCAACTTAAAGATGGGTGGGCATCCCAAAATTAAAAAAAAACTTAATCCCTCCAAAAACCCGGGCCAAACTATTTACCCACCCTTCCCCAAACAATAAAAAAACAATAAAAAAAACTAAACTGGACCCCCAACAAATTTTTAAAAACCTCGGATTAAACGTAGATACTAAACTGAATTGGGGGGCAGCATATAGACGAAAAAATTTAAAAAATTTAAAAAAAAACCTGCAATTTAAAAAATTTTTGATCTATAGAAAAAACCCATTTTCATTCCTCAGTTTAATTTTAAAAACCCTTCTCGACCTCATCTGGAAAAATTGCAAAACCAATCTAAAAAAATTTCAAATCATTTTTAAACCAATTTCTAGAACCCATTACCAAGACCCCGGTTTTTTCACCTCAGCTTCATATAGAACTCATTTGGGACATCACATCTTAGCCACCACTTTTTTATTTTTCCTCAAATCCCCTTTTAACCTTTTGACTCGAAAAATTCAACCATATTAGAATAAAAAAAAGATATCCTTTTTAACATATTCCTAAAAACCCTTTTCCAATTTGAACCCCGAATAGAGGACTCCCAAAAGGGCATCCTCAACCTTATATTAAATTTTAAATCTTAGGAAAAAAAGTTTTAAATATAAATTAGCATTAAATCCATCAAACATATCTAAAATTTACCTAAAAATTTTTTACAAAACAAAATCAATAAAATTTAAAAAAAATATATTCCCCCAAATTTTTGCTTTGCTAGTGGGACCCAAATGAATTTCCAAAATAATAAAAGAGAAAAATTTCTCCTAAAGGAAAAATCATTTAAAAAAATTTTGTGTTTTTTAAAAAAATGGTGATTAAAACATTACTGAAATGAAATTTAAACTCCTTTTCACAGGAATCTATTGAGTTTTTTAAAAACTTCTTTTTAAGTTCTGAAAATGCAAATTTTTTATTTCTAAAAAAACTCTAGGTTTTTAAAAAAACTTATTTGACATTATTTATAACATACTCCTTCCTAAATATAATAATGTGAAGAAATCATCTTTATTGTTTTTTTAAAATTTTAAAATAGTATATGACTTAGTGTGGATCAATTTTTAAAAAGTACTTTTTTTTCCTTTTTCCCCCTAGCACGTCATACGGTTCTGCTTTATTGACGTAAAATAAATTTTAAAAAAAGTAAGTTTCAAAAGACAAGTAAAAAAAACATTTTTGAAATTCTTGAAAAAACAAAAAAATCGCAATATTCTTTATATAAACCCAAAGGTTTTTTGGCACCTTACCATACATTTAAAAGAAAAAAATTTTGGGGCTTTTTTAAAAAAAACTTGTTTTTTCTATATTTTAAAATTCAAATTTAAAGCACTATTGCATAAAGGCAATTTTTTAAAAAAAATCCAAAGACCTAATTAAAGAACTAATTTTTTGAAGAAAAAAAACCATATTTAATTTTGTAAATTTTAGGAAGACACCGGAAAAAAATTTAAACTTTTTCAGTTTTCGAAAATTCAAATTAACCTTTATATTCTGACCCTTTCCACCTTTATAAAGGGGCATTTTGCTTTAATTTCGAGAAAATTAAAGAAAAATTTTGGAACCGTTTTGGGAAAAAATTTAAAATTTCTTGGTTTTTGTAAAGAGTACTCCGGGGGTTTAAAATGTTATTCCAAAAATTTTAAAACTTCCCAAACCAAAAGGGTATCAGTAATTCTTCAATTTGGGGAAGGGGGGAACAATGGTTTTTGGCGTAAGTGTTCACAAACAGAGGACGGACAGGCGGATGGACGAACCCGGGTTGACAACGGACGGACCGTCGGACGGACGGACAAAGGGCGTTTTCCCCTTTCCCTTTGGTTTTTTCCCGGGAGAGATTCTGGCTACACCCGTTTGAAATTTTTTTCTCTTAATTTAAAATGGTTTTATGTACTTTTTTTGGCCCCCCACCCCAAAGTTTTTTTACAAAATCCCGCCTTTTTTCGCGCAGCCCTTACCCAACTTTTTTCTTTCTTTCCCTATTTTCTCCGTATGTATCGTGGAAATAAAACATTTTCCCCCAAAAAGTGGGGCTAAACAAGTACTAAAACTGTGAAACACTAATCACAGTGCAGGGGGAAAGTTAAACGCAGAATTTTGTTCTTTTTTTTTATTTTTCCCGTTTTTTTAAATCAAACATTTTATTCCGGGAAAAAGTAAACCCGGTTTTGGGAGGATTAAAAAGCGTTTTTATTGGGCACTTTTCTAAATAAAAAGGAAAGGGGTTTGGCATTACAATCTTTCTTCGATAAACGAAAACACAACAAAATTTGGGGACTGGTTGGGAGACATCCCTAATCCCGCATACATATTAATGAAGTATTGGGGGCGTCCTGCGACTGCCTGAAAAATTTTTTTGCTGCAGCTGGCCTTTAAAATCACGTCAAGTCCTCACCCAAAACATTTCTAAACTTTTTCTTATTCCTTTTTTATTAAAATTTTAAATTTCATGGGGTTTTCATGGGGCAGGTGTAGGTGACTACTACTGGCAAATTTAAATTTCAGGTGATTCTTTCCCAAAAGGTGTATTGTAAAAAAGAACCGATCTTTCCCCGTCATCGAGTAATTCACGTTATCAAATCTTCATTATATTCTGGGTTCCCTACCTGCAGCAGGTAATGAAAATTCAAGCTGTATAAAACATTACCCATATCAGTGTTATTGTTATCGAGGGTTTATTCCTTATTGGGTTTTATTGAAAAGTCAAAAGATTGGAAATTTTTCCAAAAAATTAAAAAATTTCACGGGTTTAAATATTACACAAAAATTTTTGTTCATCCCGTTAATTCCTAGTATTTGAAACCCTCCGTTTTTAAAAAAAAAATTAAAGGGTTTTTTACTCCTTTTTTTTTTTCCGGGTTTCGGCCCGATTTTTTTTTAGTAACGAACTGTCCCAAAATAAATTTTTTCAAAAGGCCTTCTTGTTTTACTTTGGCAGGACATTAGGCATTTCCAGTCCTCCTTTTTTCCCTTTTTTTATGTAATATTATTAATTTGAAATGAAGTTAGTAAAAAAAAAATTAATTAGTAATATTGTTGGCTAGTAAGTGTATGCTTATGTTCTTTTTTTTCAAAATGTTGTAGTTGACAAGAAATAATACATTTTTTTTAAGATAAGTAGGTAAAAATATCCTTGTAATTAAAAAAGAGTTTTTTTATTTTCAATGGGGAAAATTTAAAAGTTTTTTTTTCTCAACTATTTCAATGACGTCAAACTCGTATGCAGTTTTTTTTTTTTGTGAAATATTATTTAAATGAAACTAAATAAATGTGGATTCAGTGAAAATGAAGTTGAATTTTCGTTTATAAAAGCTTGAAATTATCCCAAAAGTAAGGGGGAGTCACCCAAGTTATTTGCCCCCCTTAACTTTTGAACGGTGAAGATATTGCAATCAGTTTTCACGAAAGTGCATGAGAAAATGGGCTAATTAATTTCGTGTATTTATTTCTATTTTATCATTTATTTTACGAGATATTTGAGGGGAACTTTTTTTTTCAAATGGAACTATATATTTTAGACTATTAAGAAGATAATCTAATGATATACATATTGTCATATGTTAAAAAAAGTTTTGAGTAATTTTTTTGTTTTTTTTTAAATTTAATTTTCCTTTGGGTTTTTAATGTAACAGACCCCCCCAGAAGGTCTGGGGCTCCATCAAAAGTGTGCGCTCCAGGAAGGCAAAGGGGTATTCACAAACTTTGCAGTTTTTTTTTGAAATCTGCTTTCATCCTTCCCCCTTTTTAAATATTTTATTCCAAAAGGAAAATTTGAAAAAAAATTTTTGGGTTTTTTATTTTTGAAAATAAATTTTAGAAATAAATTTTTTTTTATTTAAATTTAATTTAAAAATTCATAAAAGGGTATTAATGAGATCTTGGAAACTAAACACAATAAGGGAAAAAATTTTAAAAAACCCTTCGAAATATTTCATATTTTTTAAAAATAGTTTTATTGTTTGTAATATAATAACTTTAAAAATAAAAACAATGCAGGAAGATAATGATAAACCAAAAAAAAAAATATAATAAAAATACTAAATAAAAACATTTACATACTTTGGATATGTTTTTTTATCTTGAAATATAAATCCTTATTCTCCAAGGGGCTTGGGGCGCTGCGTGACCTTCTTGACGGTCTTTATATTTTAAAATATCCTTAAAAATTATTCATAAAAAAATCAAAATTACTCAAAAAACCTTTTCCTAACAATTGACAATATGTTATCATTTATTCCTCTTCGATAGACTGAAAAAAAATTTTTAGTTCCATTTGAAAAAAAAAATTTCTCCCAAAATCTCGTAAAATCAAATGATAAAATGAAATAAATACCGTATCAATTACTTCCCCCTTTCCCCATGCACTTCCGAAAAAATTTCATTCAATATCTTCAACCGTTCAAAAATTACAGGGGGAATTTTTTGTGACTTTTATTAAATTAAAAAAATTGAAAAATTAAAATAAATAGTTAAAAAAAAAATACAACAAAATTACACCCATAAAAACGTTTGTCTAATAAAAAATAAACAAAATTAATATCAAAAAACCATTATATTTGTAAAAAAAATTTTTTTCTAATTTGAATACCAGTAGGAAAATAAGGCTACACCCTCTACAATTTTGAAAACGTTTCTTTCCCAAAATTTAAAAATGAAATTAATTACAATTTTAAAAAAGAAAACTATATAAAAACACACCAGTTTTGGAAAGTATCAGGCGCGTATTTTCAATGAAATCCCGATGGAGGGGAAAAGTTTTGACAGGATGCCCCCAAAAACCCCGTTTTTCCGGAAGATAAGAAAAAAATACCGGATGTCCCCCCATATGGGGGATACACCCATAACTTTTAAACCATTCAGGGATCGACCTTTAGTTTTTTCTCAATGCGGAATCATGATTAAGTAACATTCCATATTGTTTAAAATTTTTAATTTTCAGAAATTTAATCATCCCCTTTAATTTTTAAATTTGAACTATATTTTTTCTCATCAGCAGTGGATAGATCATAAAAAGGGGGCGAAAAAACATTAAAACTTAAAAACCCGGGAAAAAAATTTCCTCCCAAAAAGAACATCAATTAAAGGGTCTGGAAAAAATTTCTCCCGCATTTATATTTTCCCAAAAATTTAGGGCAGTACAAAAAACAGTTAACATTGGTTCTTACATAAAAAAAAATTAAAAAAAACCCCAAAAAGTCAAACCATCCCAAAAAATTTAAAAAAAATTAACGGGTCTAAATAAAATTACTCCCATTTATATTTCAATATTCAAAGGGGTGTACAAGAGAAACAGTTCACATTGTTTCTTACGCGAAAAAAAAAAATAAAATATTTTTTTCCCCCTTAAACACCTTTCAGTTTTACTTTTTTTCTAAATTAATAAAATAAACATAAAAACCGGAAAATTTGAAAACTACCCAAACATTAAGATGGAAAAACCGGCTATGGAAAAAATTTCTCCCCGGGTTTTTATTCCAAAATTCAGGGCTGAACAAAATGAAATAATTCATTGGGTTTTTGGGAGAAAAACCAAAACCCCACCTCAGAAAAAATTTAAAACCCCACCAAACCCTTTCAAAATTTACGGCCCCAAAGGAAAAAAATTACTCCGCATTTATATTCTAAAATTCAAAGGGGTTTGCAGAGAAAAAGTTCTTTTGGTTTTTTATGGGGGGGAAAAAAAAAATTTTCATTAAAAAAAAAAGGATATTTAATATAATTTCTCTAAAAAGGGTTTTTTAATTTTTATGTTTTTGGCCGAAAATAAAATGTTAATTTTTTTCTTTGTACAGCCCCAAAATTTTTAAAATAAATGCAGGGTATTTTTTCCCAAATCGAAAATTTATTTAATGTTGGGGGGGGAAATTTTAAAATTTCGTTTTCTCGTAAAAATTTTTTAAATTTTTTACCCTGGGAACCCCAAAGTTAACTGTTTCTCTTTGTAGGGCCCCGAAATTTTTTTTAAAATCATGCGTGAGTTTTTTTTTCCTAGAATTTAATTTTTGTTTAAAGTTTAGGGGGGTTTTTAAATTTTTTTAAATCTTTTAAGTTTTTGGGGTTTTTTCCTAAGAACCAATGTTAATTGTTTCTCTTTGTACAACCCCGAATTTTGAAATATAAATGCAGGAGTAATATTTTTTTAAACCTTAATTCATTTAATGTTTGGTAGGAGTTTTAATTTTTTTTTTTTAATTTTTTTCCCCTATATTAAAAATTTAATTTTTTTTGCCCCACAATTTTGGGGAAAACCCCTTTGGGGCGGAAAAAAAACAGGAATAGAGCACTTAAGTAACATTTAATTAGCTGTTTTAATTTTTGGGTTTTAGTTTGAAGAGATTCGTTTCTGGGGACTGCCAACTTTAGTCTAAAGCTTTGCCCCGATTTTAGGAAAAATATTGGAAAATTTAAAATTCCCCAATGGGCCCCTTAATTTGATTTAATTGGGGTTTAAATTTTTGGGTATAGTTTGGTAGAGATTTTTTTGGGCGCTGCTTCCCTTTTGATGGCTCCCTATTTCCACTAAACACAAATTAAAAAGACATCCCCCGGTCAACAAGTTATATTTCTTTGAAATTCCCTACATTTTTGTGGAAAAAATCTTACTTAGCATTCATATGCATTCGATAATCCCTATGATATTCATAGGCTTTAAATTAATAAAAATTGGGACTATCATACAATATCAATAACATACTAAATGTTTGGGCACAGACCCCAAATGGGGGGATTGACAATCGGGATGATACCGAATTAAATCATTATTTCTTCTTGATTGTCAACATGTTTGCAAATAAAAGTATCAAAATTCTTTAGCCCAAACATTTATTTCAGCAATTTTCACAACGTTTTTTTAAAATAGTTTTGTTACATCCTCAAGGGGCTAAAATAATGGGGAAAAGAAACCCCTTATTCCACATATCAATTAATTTCCCAAATTTCTAGTATAGTAATATAAACAACAACACAACAAAACAAAATCAGACACTCACCTTTTAGTGGGGAACCCATCCCCTTGAAACCACCCCGTAGAACAATCGGGAAAAATTACGAAATAAACTCACACTCCTGGTGATATCAAATAATTTTAAAAGTTTGACCTCCATTTCAAAGGGAAAGAATGACACCCGGGGGGTAAAGAATATGCAGTGTCCAACAACAACTATACTGGATCAATTTTTCCGGGTCTTTAAATTTTAATTTTTTTATAACCCTTTTTCAGGGTTTATCCCGGGGTTTAAAAATGGCACAGTTTTCCCTTTTGGGTTCCCTTTTTTGATTCATTAATTTTTTCGATTCCTATTTTATAGTTGCGCGGTTCCATAACCTTTAAATGAATTATTTATTTCAATGTTAAATGGGAAATCACCCGACAATTTGTTGGCGTGGGTTTTGTGTATTTTCCATTTTTAAATCTTCTTCAAATAGGTTTTTTGTCTACTCAGATGGAAAAGGGGTTCATTTTCTTAAAAATGAGTGTTTCCTTTTAAAAAAAATTCCCAAAAATGAGGGGTTTTTAAGACCCAAAGTGAGGGCCGGGGCGGCAACCCGGGGGCCGAACCAGGTCTCAGGGGCAAGGGCCGGAAGGCCCTCGCAGGCTTGGGACGTTTGGGTCGTCAGGAAACGGCGTGCGGGAAACTCATGGACCATAGTTAAAAAAGCTTACCCACATTTTTCCAAAGGGGTTGATAAAACGTTTTTCAACATTGGCATTAAAGGAAATCTGATTTGAATCCAAGTGTTTCTAAATGGGTCTTTTTAATTTTCTGACCTCTTTTCTAAAATAAAATGGGGTTTTCAAAGTCAAATTTGTGAAAAATTTTGTCTGTGTCTGAATAAAGAAATTTAAATCGTGGAAAGGGGGCTTTAATTTCAGAAGGGTCTTTCATTCTTTGTTTTTAAATTTGGGGGCCCTTTTGGTTTTTCCTCGTATTTTAGTTTTTCCTTTTAAAAAAATAAGGTGTATACTACGTTCTCACGTTCATAAATGGAACTTTTGGGGTTTAACATTCCCCCTTTTCAAATTTCTGTTTGTTAATTAGTGTTTTGTATATGTGCAGTTTTAATTTTGTAACGGAGACAAATTTTCCGGGGCCCAAAATTTCAATTTAACCGGAAGGGGAAAGTCGTTGTTTTGGTTTTTTAACAATGTAAAAAAGTGATCAAGGAAAAAATTTGGGGTCTTTTATTAGTTTCTAGTTTTTAATCTCTAGACTATCACCCAAAAATTTTTGTGTCTAGTTTTTTTCCCCTTATGTTTGGGCAATTTGAAAAAAGCCTTGTTTGTATACTTTTATTATTTTTAAGTTTATTAGTGGATAATGTGGAAAAAATCCATAAATCGAAATATCTAGGGAGGGGTTATCGATTTTTTTAAGAAAAATAAAAAAGGGCGAAACTATTTTTGAACCTGTCAATCTCCCTTTATGTCTTTAAACAATATTTCAAAACTGGAAAAAAATGTCGTTGTGTAGGTTTTATTTCAAAATTTAAAAAGTGATCCCCGGGAAAAATGTGGGGTAACTTTTTTTAGTTTTTAATTTTTTTAAAACGTTCTAGATGGGAAAATTATTTGAGTGTCATTTCATTAATCATTTGGGCAATTGTGAAAAAAAGTCTTGTTCGGGCCCTTAATTAATTATCTTTTTTTTTTGGGTAATTGAAAAAAACTCATAAGGTCGAAATATCTGGCATGGGGAAATTTTCGAGTTTTTTGGGGAAAAAAAGAAAAAGCCCAAAATTTTTTAGGCATTTTCGAACTCCATTGTAGATGTTTTTAGAATATATTGGATTACCCGGAATAGAACTCGTGTAATTTAGGTTTTTTTACAAAAGGGAAAAAAAAAGAATTGAGGATTATTTTTTTATTTTAATTTTTAAAGGGAAAACTGCTAGCCCAAAAATTTTTTGAGTAACGCGTGTAATTAAAATTATGTGGACAGTTGTGAAAAAAAGTCTTGTTCTAAAAATTCATTATTTTTTTTTTTATTTCTGAACAATGGAAAAAATTCAAAGTTTGTAATATCATCAAAGCACGTTTTGGGGTTTTTGGAAAACGTGTATTTAAATTTGAGATAATTCGATTTCCCCGGGAAAAGAAAGTCTTAAGTTTTGGCTTTATAACAATTTAAATATTAAAGAAAAGAAAAAAAAGTATTAAAATTTCTTTTAAATCTTTCATTAACTAACATTTTGAATTGCTTTTAAAGGATGGGTTTTGGGTCTTTTCCCAAACCGTAAATATCGTATGTTGTGATTTCCCTTTTAATCTTTAGTTCTGGGCATGTGGAGGGTTCTCAATCCCCTTTTTTCTAAGGTTGAATTTTTAGTGATTGTACTCTTGTAGGTGAAAAAATTTTTTTGTTTAAAGACTACAAAGTATAGCGCATGATTTTTTTAGTAATGAAATTTCAGGTGGGTTTTCCCTTTTTCTCAGCTCTAGTTAAGGGTAGGGTTTAAAATTTTGAGTAGTGGCCCTTAGAAAAACATAATTCAATTTTTTAGAAAGAAAAAATTTTTAATTTTTGGAAATAAGTCAGGGTAGTAACCAACCTCCCCCATTTGTAATTTTTAAATTGGAGGGTTTTTTAATTTTCAAAAAAAATGTTTTTGGGATCCCAGAAAAAATTCTTAAAATATTGCCAAAATTTTTTAGTTTGGTATTTGGGGGGGTTTGATTTTAGTTTTTTTTATTAAGGTGTAGGTTTAGATTTCGAAAAGTGGCTCAGTGGAACCCAAAAATTTGCTGATTCACCTGTCCCGATTTAGGGAAGTGGGGTGCTTTACCGCATATTTTTAAAAACCCTTTATTTTCGGAGATTTAGGTACAAAAAAATTTTTTTGTTTTCCTGAAGAACAAAATTAATAAAAAAATTTGGGGCCCCCAATTTGTGAGTTTTGAGAATTTGGGGTTGGGTTTTAGTTTTTGTTTTCTTATTTGGGGTTTAATTTCAGGATTTCAAAATAGGGTCAAGGCCCCAAAAATTTACTTGTTTCAGGAATCAATTTTTTTAATTTTGAGTAAATTGGGGTGCTAGATTTACCAAACCCCAATTTGAAATTTTAATTTCAGGGGGTTGGGGGGTAGCCCAAAATTTTGAATTTGGGGGTGGGAAAATTTGGGTCAAAATTGGCCCCCAAAAATTTTGGGCAAAAATTTTCAGTGTTTCCGAAGTGGGGGGGCTAGCACCAAAAATTTATCCTTATTATTATGATTAATTATATCTACGTATCTCTTATAAAAAAACCCGGTTATGACCCTTAAATTAATTGTCTCCTCCATTTCGAAAGTTCCGAAAATATAGAACTCATAGGCCTCCCAAATTTGGGGTTCCTGTTAATTCCCCTCTCTCTCTCTCTCTCTCTCTCTCTCTCTCTCTCTCTCTCTCTCTCTCTCTCTTTTAGAATATATATATATATATATATATATATATATATATATATATATATAACATTTCAAAAAAGAATTCTATTTTATTCATTTAAAAATTTGATTATTAAATTTTCATCAAAAAATTGAAATCAGAGGGGTCTTTAAAAAAAATTCTCGAAGCTTCCATTTTAATTTAAAGGAATACTTGGAAAAAAAAGCAACAACATTTATTGAAAATATTTTCATGCTCCGGGGGAACAGTCAGGTTATTAAAATTCTGTTTTAAAACAAAACTATTCTTGAAAAACATTTCTCCAATTTTTAACAATGGTTTTTATTAATGAATCTAAAAATTAAAAGATTTATTGGGGTCTGCCTTTTTAATTTATCTAAAATCTAATTTAAACTTATCTTTTTTGCACTTTTTTTAAACCATACGCCCTCGAAATTCTCCCCGTTTTCGGATAAAAGATGTTTTAAAATTTTTGTGTAATTAATTTTTTTTGATTTCCATCTCTTTAATTTCTTAAAATGATTTCATAAACGTAGGAAGTTCCTTTTTCTTAAGTGGTAAATCCCATTACTCAGTCATCTCTTTTGAACGAAAAAGCAAGTTAAGTTCGCAATATCTCAACTTTTGTAAGACTATTGAAATACCCGTATTTTTTTTTTAATACATAAATTTGGGGTTTTGGGGGTCCCCCCAACTTCCCCCTTTCCTTTAAAATTTACCTGAAATTTTTTAAAACTATTGGGAAAAGAACATTAGATTTAGCTTTAGAAATAACGGGGAAAGGGAAATAAACCTTGTCGGCGACAATTACTTGAAAAATGATGTGTGTCTCATTGATTTTGTATTTTTTTATTAAACATCCCTTTCTTAAAAAAAATCCCCAAGCATAGACAGGGTTTTGACTTGAAAAAAAGAAAGGGTCCCGTCCCTCTCCTTATGACAAAATGCGATGGCATTTCTTGATGGGGCATGGCCTTTTCGGATACAGCGTCTAACAAATAAATAATATTTCTGCTTGATTGTCAATATATGTTTGCAAATAAAAATTTTCCAAAAATTTTTATGACAATCATTTATTTCTATCAATGTTTTCCGACATTGCAAACTTAACATATTTGGAAAAATAAGCGCCCAAAATTTTAAAAAAATGAAAGAGGATTCCCAAAATATTAAAAAAATCTTCTCCCCACAATTCTTTATCTGGGGACAGTTAAATTTTTCCCAAAAATTTTCTTTGGGAAACCCCTATTTTGACCACCAAAATCAAGATTTTAAAAAAATGGGATGTATTGCATTTCTTGTATAGGAAAAAAATGCTTTTGTTCCCAAAAGTAAGCCCAGTATTCCCATCAACCAAAAATTTGTTATTTTTCCCTATCCTGACCATTAATACAAGTTTCATGTACGTATTTGTAGGAAAACATGTTCTAATATGTGAAGCGACCTCCGCTCTTCAACTGCGCATCAGTGCCAGGTAGCTAAAAAATTTTTTAAATAAGTGCTGCGACCCGACCTTTGAAGGCAAAAACGGGCTTTGGGAAATTTGGGTTTAACATCCAAAAGGGAAAAAAAAAAGAAAAATAGTGGTTAAAATAATGGGATGATGGAATAATTTGGGGTAATGGAACATGTTTTCCCCGATGATTGCTTTTTTTGTGTGTATGTCATAAACTATATATATATATATATATATATATATATATATATATATATATATAACGGGAAAAAACCCAACAAATAAAATATAAGATAAATATAAATGTTGGGTTGGAACTCCGCTGTTTTTGGGAAAATAAAAGGTTTTTATTTTTCCCCCAGTCCCCGAGAACCCCGTAAACACCTCTTACCATCTTAAATTCAAAATTTTACAGTGTATTTTTTTATAAATTTTTCCCTTTTTCATATAGTTAATATTTTTAAAACAATTGGGGGGCATAGTTCAGTTGGGTTCCCTTAACCCATCTTCCCTTTCGTCTTGCGTTGCAGTCCTTCCTTGTTTTGGGTGCTCAGCGCGACCCCAAATTTCAAACAGCTAGCAACAGTAGACCCAAAAAAAACTGACCCGACCGGGAAAACACGACGTGCACCCCCCCTGAATCTTTCCGGAAAATAACTTAAAACGTGTTTTCAAAAAATGGAAGCTATTTCGGGCTAACTCGCATGAACATTTTAAAACAACCTTTTTCCCGAAATGCTAACCTCTTGGCTTTATTTCACTCAAATTTGGCCCAAAACCCAAAATTTGGGTTTTTAAAAAAACGCTCAATGATTCAAAAATAGAAATGGGAAAGATTAACATTTTTTTTGAAAATTTAACATTAAACCTTCAAACAAGAATAGTATGGACATAACTAACGTAAAAATTTTTTTAGCCCAATGTTCTTTTATTTTTTAAAAAACCCAAATAACAATTAATAATATCTCTATGGCAGTGGTATCCTCTTTTCAGTAAAGACAATCAGATCAATTCATATTTTAAAATAAATTTTTTAAATTTGGGATGTATGCACTATTGTGATTTTCTCTATCCTTTAAGAGGGTACCCCTTGCACAAGGGAAAAAAATTTAATAGATTCTGTCATTTATGATCTACTTTTCATAATAACATTATTATCTTAATTAGGACTTTTAATTTTTTAGGGGAAAAATTTCTAAAACTGAAAGTTATTTTACTTTGCTTTAATACAGTCTAAGTCTCAACATGCTATACATTTCTGGGGAAATACTCAAAAACTTGGGGTTCATATTTTGAAAATTACTCAGAATAATTTTATTCGCTTAAATTTTTAAAGAAGAAAAAGTTCATTTACATTTCTGTCAAAAAAATATTGAATTACCATCATATTTTTATTTTGAAAATTCCATAATATAAGTGGGAAAAAATTGCCAAATCGCTTGGGAAAAAACAAAAGTACAAAAAAAATTTTCTGAACACCGAAAGTAAAAAGTAAATTATTCTGACAGACGGGGTTACATAGAACCAGCTTGTTTTTAAACGTTTGCTGTTTTAAAAAAAAATTATGTAACAATCACGCTGAATTTTTCCCTAAATTAAACGAGTGTTCCCAACAACACATATTTTCTCCCCTCTAATTTTTTTAATTTCCAAAAATTAGACCTTAAAAAAATAGAACCCGCCCCTTTTAAGGTTTTTTTTCCATCCAGGAAAAATTTAAAAAAAAACTTCGGAAAAAAGTTTTAAAAAAGATTGTTTAAAAATTTTGAAATTTACAAAATTTTTTAAAAAACACTAACCCTTTTCCAAAAATATATGAGAAATATATAGATGACCTTATTTCAAAAACGATGTTGAAAAAAAATTTTTTCAGGAAAAAATTTTTGTCTTTAATATTGTAGATGTAGTGGCACACACACACACACACACACACACACACACACACACACTTAAAAAACAATTTTTTGAAAAATCAATTTTCAAAAATGAGACCCCCATCATATAAAAAAAATTCCTTTGGGCCCTTTTTAAAGGGAAAATTTAATCAAAAATTTGAAGTCATATTGAAAAATATGAAAAATTTTCAAAGGGTTCATGAAAAATGTTTTCCCCCAAAATCAAAATATCCCCAAAAAAATGGATCTTCAAAACCAATTGAGAAAAATCAATTTTGGAGAAAATAGTTTTTAAAGATTTAGACACTGGGGTTGACCACGGACGGACAAACGTTTTTAAAAAATCGATTTTTTTTTTGAAGCCCCCCAAAACATTGTTCGCTATCCAATCTTTTGGGAAAAAATTTAATACAAAAGGAACAAAAAAAATATCCCTTTTTTTTACCTTTTTTCCCGGGGCCTTTAAATTTTTCCATAAAAGGGGGCCCAAAAAGGGAATTTTGTACGGAAAACGTTTGTTTAGTAAAAAATAAACGTCTACGGGCAGGGAAAACCGTTACTCCAAAAATTTCAAGTTTTTTAAAATTTCCATTTTTTTTGGACGCCTGGTTTTTCCCATAAACTAGAAATTAATCCTTTAAAAGATTTCTAAAATTTTAATTTCATTTGGTAAAATTATATTTTTCAAAAAATTTTAAAATATTTTTAGAGGAAATAGTTCACCATTGTCGGGATATTGAACTTTTGTTGTGCAACTTTTCCCAAACAACTTTAAAAAAACCCGTTTAGTCCAGACATCGCAAGGTATTTTCTTTACCTGCCCAACCGTCGCCTAAACAGATTTTTCCCCCAAAAGCTCCGGACACCCCCTGGCGGTAAAACCCGTGAAACGGGAAACCCTTTCCCCGGTATAAAACGCGAGCAGTAGGGTAGACCGGGTTCCCGTTCGTCGCCAGCCCGACCCAAGTGAGCGAGGTGTAGCGGCGTGCGGCGTCCCTGCCCATGCCGCCCGCCCTTCAGGCTCGCCCCGCGGGTTTGGGCCGGGGCTGGGCCACGCCGCTCGGCCGCCGCCCCCCACCCGCCTCCCAAGGGTTTCTCCACGCTCGTTCTTGATTGGTTGGTCGGGTTTGGGTTTTGTGATTTTTGCGCGTCAAGTCCCGACTGGTAAATGTAGTAATGTTTTTTTCCCCGGAGGGTGGGGTGATCTTCCCCGCTGGATGGGAGTTCCACCCGACCTCCGTCCTTTTAAAGGGGTTTCCACCAAATATCTCCCCTCAGCCCCATATCTCCCGGGAAAACCCCCCGGCCGGGACCTGCCCCCCGAATTCGACCGGTCTCCCCCATGTGTGGAGTATTAAAAATTTTTCTTAAGGGGTTGAGGATACAACAAAAGAGAGGAAGGAAAGATCGCGCGTGGTCCGTGGCCCCTTTGTTGGGCAGTGCTCAAGCGTTTTCATGGTATTGATGGGCTACAGTAAAACTATCGATCAGTGGTTTAGGCCCTAAAAATTTTTCCAGACTGGTTAATTCAACCTGGGGATCAACTGGTGTCAAAATCACGTCACAGTTGGAACTAAAACCCCAAGACCTCCCAAATCAGAGGGGCCCGCAGTGACATCCTGATGTCCCCCCAGACCTGGGCCGGGCATTTTTTCTGTTTTGACATACCAATATGTGGGGCCTTATTGGCCCCTCCCCATTTTTTAAACAGAGTGGGTTTTAAGGATAGACATTTTTAAAATGGGGGATAGCAACATAGACAAGTTGTCTTTGGTCAACAAACTTTTGCTTTTAACCCGGGGGGCGGGTAGTTGAAGTAAACTTTTGGGGATTGGCCAAAAAAGCAATGACAGTCTGGGGTGCGGGTAGTTAATTTGTAAATTTGAGGGGTTGGCTAGGGGATGGAATTTTTCCCGAAAAAAAGTAGAAAGACGGACCGAGTTTTGATGGGCTGAAAGAGTGGAATATGGGGGCATTCCGACTTTTGCCGTGGTGCTGTCCCGGGTCGTGTTAGACAATTGATGTTTGGGGTTTGGGGAAATTTACATTTCTTTTGGGGCATGAGGGGTCGGACTTAGAACATTTATGAAAACTGGGGGAATTTGGGAAAATGGGGAAAAATTTTGGTTTAGCAATGGGTTTTGAACTTAGGTGAATTTGTGGGAACAGGACTGGGAGTATTTGATGCAGATATGGGTTTCTGAACTTTAATATTTTAAGTATCGCTGAAAGAACTGGGGGAAATTTTAAACGGAGGTTTTAAGTCTTTTTTTTTTATTTTATTTTACGTCAAAAAAAAGTTAAAACTGCGTTTTTGACGTGCTAGGGGGAAAAATAATTGTGTCACATTTTCAAAAATTTTTGATCCTACACTAAGTCATATACTTTAAATTTTGAATTTTAAAGGGGGAAAAAAAATCCCCTGGTAAATCTATTTTTAAGGATAAACAAGCAATAAATTTTTAATTTTGAAAGGGGGAAAAAAACTCCCTTTAATAAAATCTATTTTCCAAAGGGTAAATAAACAATAAAATTTTGATTTTTAAAGGGAAAAAAAAAAAAAAAAAAATCCCCTTAATAAAAACTATTTTTAAAAATAAATAAGCAATAAATTTTGGCTCCCAACTTCCTGCCGCGACGACCCGGGGCGATAATTTGAATAATTTTTTATTTTTTCCCCTGAATTCTAAAAAATGTCACAGAAAATGAAGTTACATTTTGTCCAGAAACCAAAAAAAAAAGGGGGCCCCCCCCAGCATTTGCTCCAATGGATCAGGGAAAAAGGACGAAAAACCCAATCAGGGTGGGGGGCATTAAAGCTTAAGTACAATGGGTTTTTTACAGGTTTTTTATACTCATTTATACAGTCCCAAAAGGTAAATAAAGTTTTATCATTTTAAAATTAATGTTACTTTTCTTGTTATTAAAATTTTAGTCTCCAAAATTTTATAAAAAAGGGTTTTGCAGCGAAACAAATTTTATTTGGATTTAAACTTTTTTTAAAAATTTAATCGTTTTAAAGTATCTGGCAAAAATGTTGTAAATAATGTCATGTAATTTTTGTGGTTTTTGTAAAGGGTGTTGTTTCTTCCCCCGATGAATATGATTTCATTTAGTGTTATAGTAATGACTTCTGCATTTTTTGAAAAATTTCCCCCCCTTGAACCGTCATTTTTTTCAAAAAACCCCTGATTCTAAATAAAAAAACAGTAATGGGAAATTCCTAGATTTGAAGGAAAAATGAATCCGTGGGTGGGATTTGGGTTGGTTTCGACAATTCGTTTTTGTAATCTAAAAATCTGGGAGCTATAAAAATTCTCCCAAAAATTATGCCATATCTCGGAAAGGGGTGAACATTCCGGGAAATATACCAAGACAGTATGAAGGCTGACTGAATTTTAAAATTCTGGAACCTAGCATAAAAAACTTAATTGTGTTTTCAATTCCCTTTAAATGGACGTTCCATTTAAAGGGTTTACTAATTTAGAGACCTAAAAAATTTTTTTTTTAACATCGTCAATGGTTTTTTTCATTTTTTAATGGAAACACAAATTTTTATTTGAAATGAAAAACTGCATTAAAACCGTTTTTTTTTTCTTTTCCCATTAATTTTTATTTCGGAACCCAAAATTTTGGAAAAAAACTGATATTGTACTATTTTTGGGTTTTTTTTTCAAAAGGGGAAATTTTGTATCATCTGCAAAAGAAACCGTTCTTCCTTTTTAATCTCGAGGGCATATCCTTTACGTAAAGTGGGAAAAGAATGGGGCCTAAAATCGATCCTTAAGGAACTCCCCTGCAACGGGCAAAGAGTCGGGAAAAGGGGCGTCGTAATGTTCCATCATTTCCCGTAAAATTTTTTATCTCTCAGATCGTTGTTTTAAAAGGGACGAACATAACCCAAACAAACAAAAAACGAATTCCATATGAAAAGGGAATTTTTGGAAAATAAAATGTCATGATCAATAACGTCAAAGCTTTTTGGGGATCTAAAAAAAAATCCAATAAAAAACCCCCCGTTTTTTATCTAATGATGGGGGGCATCTTTTTAAAAAAAAAATAAACTGTTTCCGTTGATTTTGATTTTCCCAAATCCATGTTAATCTAAAACGCGTCGTTTTTAGTAGAAAGGTTTCCCTTCTTTCGGAAAAATCTCTCTAATATTTTTTAAAAAACGATAAAAAAATGGGCCGATAATTTTAATTTCATTTTTTTTGCCTTATCAATTTTCTTATCAAAAATTTTTGTTTTTCTTATCAATTTATTTGTCCATCAATTTTTAGGCAGTGAGGATCAGTGACTTAGTAATTTTGCAGAACAGGAGAAAAGAAAAATGGTATTTGGATCTGGAGCCATCGACACCGGGGAAAAATTTTAAAAAGATTCTACGCGGGAGCATCAGGGCCCAGGCACCCCGATGACAGAATTTCCCACAAATAAGGGTTTTGGGGCATCACCAAAAGTTTCGGTCAAAAACATTTAATAAACTTACAAATTTCTGTAATAGAAAATTTTGATTTTTATTTCCAATTCCTTAGGTAGCTTAGAAATGTATATTTTTTTCAAAATTCCTCAGCCTCCTGAACGATTGCAGATCAATAATCGGCTATTTGAGGCAATAGCGATTATTTTTTTAAAACCCCTACCCAAATTTTGCCGGATATTAATTTTTGGAAATAACATTTTAAGAGTAATGTTAATAATTGAATTAATAATCTTTTCCTGGAAACCCCTATTCTTTTTTAAATTAGGAACGGGTTACGTTGAATTAATATTAGAAGGGAGGAAATATTAAATTTCAAATTAAAACAGTTTTTTCAAATGGCCAAAGGGGGTGAATTTGTTATAAATTGCGTTAAAAAATATCAAAATCGATCAAGTGGAATGTAAAGCAAAAAATTGGCATGATAATCAATTTTTGTTTTGGGAAAATTTTTCCAAAACCCTTTCATTGTAGTAAGGGTTGTAGTATTTAAAAATAAATCAAAGTTTTAAAGGGTTTTTGATAAAAAAAAAAAAAAAAAAGATGGATCTAGAAGTAAAAGTACGTCCCGAAAAAGTCAATGTAGATGACAAACGGCTACTAAACAAATCTGGAAGGGGGAAATTTCGCGATAATTAGTCAATTTGAACCGAAGAAAGGGGGTAATGGTAGCCCATTAGGCAATACGGACCTTAATAATTTAATTATCAAGATGTTTTGGAAATGAATCTAATTTTGAAGGAATAACTTAAATGAATAAAATTTGAAAATAATAAAAATTGAAAATTTGAAGGGGAAAAACTCAATTTTTAAATAATTGTTTGGGTATTCAATTTTTCTCAAAAAAATAGGAGGTGGGGTCAAATTTAAATTTTTCGATTGCACTCGGGTATTGTCATCAACATGGGGTTTTCGACAATGGGGGGGACCTTCATTATTTTGTTGATTCACAACTAACGGGAACACTTTTGATATTTCCTGGTTTTTGCGTAAAGCGATTTTCCGAAATTTCCCCCTTGCCGAGGTTTTTTGGCCCCGCCCCTCTCGAAACCTCGTCAACACACAAAATCGCCCAAACTTAAGCGCGCCAAACCCATAAACAAACTTTCATCCATAAACAAAAAAATATTTGGACCTTTTCATTGGTAACAACAGAAGGTTTTGAAAACTAATTCTTAAAATAAGGCATCGTTTTAAATCTACGTCAAATCCGGAAGGTTATCGAAGATTTCAAAATCCCCTTTAAGGGGGCGTGGCACCAAGCGCACTAAATCATAAATAAAGTCCCAAAATTTTAGTTTTTTATAATTCTGATTTTTTTTCGACCCCCTATTCTTATCATTCTTCTCTCACTCCCTAATATTTATAATCAAAAAATTTAATGATAGCATCTATAACTCGTGGGGGGGATCTAACAAAGGGAAAAATACACAGTGGGTATTGTAACGATCAATATTGTCCGGATAATCATAAACCCAAAATGTTGCGCAATACATTTCCCGATGCCTTTTTCGTCTTTTCAGAGCCGCCGGAGGTTAATTCCCTTCCGCCCAGCTGCATCCGCGACACCTTGGCGCCAGGCGGCCGGGGGCTCTGGTTTCTTTCTCCCAAAGCTGGTCGGGGATTCTCCCCGGGGGTCTGGCTGGGGAAGGGGGGTGCGCAGTTCGGGCTCCGGGGTGAAACCCCCGGGGATTTTTCTAAAAATGTGCAAGTGGGGCGCATTATGGAAAATTCCACTCGACACCGGCAAGACGCAGGCTGATTGGACCAAAAAGGTTAAGGCGAAACTTTTTACCAATGGAAGCCGTTTTGGCAAAAATTTTCCTGAAACCTGAACATTTGGGAAAGTGGAGGAAAAGGGCAGAGGGGCTGGCTGCGCTGAGCCCGCCAAAGGGCGAAGGGGCGACAGAAGGGGGGGAAAGGGGCTGACGTGCGCTGGGCAGGACAGGGGCGGGGGAAGGGGGATGTCCGCTACCCCGAATTTCGGACGGGGTAGCTCCTCCGGTTCTCATATCGAGGGGGCAAACATTAGATGTTCTTTTGTTCGGAAATAAAACCAGGGAAATTTTTATCTCTGCCGATCACGCCGCGTGGGTCGTCTGGGTTCGGGGACGTTTTATCGCGTTCGGACGCCGGTTTGAGCTGTCGTCATCCCATCGTCGCCCCTTTTGCCGTGGTCACCTGCCCCCCCCGCCGCCGCCGCCCGCCGCCCCGCCGCCCCGCCGCCGCCGCCGCCCCGCCGCCGCCATCCCCCCGCCGCCGCCGCCGCCGCCGACGCGGGGCACAAAAACTCCCCCGCACCCCGGCACGCCGTCTTTGTAAGGTTCGGCGACCTGTAAATTTTTTCACCCCCGCGGGGGTGCATTGTAAACGGTGACGGCCTTTTGGGTTTCGAGCTGCGGGAAAATCTCCCTACGCCCTCAGGCCAAAAGTTTATTTTAAAAAAAATTTTTCCGGGTTATAATTTAACCTCCGGAAGTCTGGCCCCGCATTTGGGCCTCCTATAACTTGATTTCCTCTAATGCCAGAGCGTAAAAAAAGGGGTAAAATTATAAGTATCAGTTATTCCTGAGCTCAGACCTTGATTTTGTCTTTTAAAAGTTTATTTATTTTATTAAAAATTCCCCTTTTTTAAAAAAACCTTTTTTAAATTTAAAACCCGCTAAAACCGTCCTACCTTTTTTGAAACACCTTGCTTCCTGAGCTTTGGGCCCCCACCCAGTAGTGCAGTAATAAATTTAAAAAAAAAAATTTTACTGTATCCTAGGCCTCACTCTAAAGGGGTTTTTGGAGCTACCCCCGGGCCCCCCCTTCAACACGCGCCTTGAGGCCCGCCTCGATTCCCCAAATCGGGCCCACTGCAACCCGGGACCTGGTGTGCCTCCAACAATCTGCCGTGGTATAGGCATCTTCCCCGTGTTCCAACCTCCCAACGCCTTGGGGCCCCCGGGACTTCGAGACTTGGAAACCCAAATTTTGGCGGCAAGGGGAAAAAGGGGTTCCCCATCAGGGTAGGGGTACTTGTCCCCCTTTTGTAACCGTCAGGTGCAATTTCGTTCACGCCACCCCCGGTCCCCGCCTTCCTACCCTTACGGGCATCTATGGCCCAAACCTGCCCAGAAATGAAAAAACGGTCATTTGGGGGTTTTTGGGCCGCATTTGGGGTTTCTTTAAAATTTAAAGCTTAACCCCTTTAAAATCTTTTCCTTTTTTCGATTTTCTTTTTCAAATTTTTCGGTCGCTTATCGTGCCCCTTGATCGGGGTTTGTATGAAACGACCTCAAAAAAGTGTTTTTTGAGTCAGGGGTTTTTGAAAAATTTGGAAATAATGTTTTTAAGTGCTCTTTTTTGAGGTTTAAACATCGCGATGCAAATTTTTAAAATTAAAAAATTGCTAAGGGGCCAGAGGGCGGCATTCTGAACTGGTTTCGTTTATTTAAATGGGTTCCCCGTTATCTATGGGGTTGAAAATGGTGAGCTCCTAATCCCATGTCACTCCTAAATATTTACGTTTTGGCCCAATTATTACGTCTCCCCTAATTGCTGGGGGCCTCGGGTGCCCTGAAACGCTTTTTCCCGTGTGAAGGGCACGTTGCATTGGACGACCCCCACAGCTTCGCCCTCCTGGATCTGAAATAAAAAATTGGTCCAAAAACTTTGGGGCCCGTCCGGCGTGGCTATTGGGGCCTTTCGTCCCGGGGACCGGATTCCGTCTGGGGTGCGAGGGGAAAATCGCGGACATAGAGGCTGAAAAGAGCGTTGGAGCTAACACGCTCCCCCCGGGGACTCCGGCCCGTATGGCGCGACGGGGAGATTTCCCCCAAGAAGCGTTGCGAAACGTTCTGTTTCCCAGGAAAAATGAACAAAGGGGTATTGGTTTAAAATTTGGGAAAGGGTTTAATTGGGGTTTTTAAGGGACCGACGTGCCAGACCTTGTCCAAAAACGCTTTCCCGTCGAAAAACCTCCACCGGAAAAACGGGTCTCTTGGGGTTCGTCTTATCGGGCCCTTTAAATTTGCACAGCTGATGCCCTTGTGCTGTAGGGGCCCAAAGCCAAACTTCTCCTTTTTTATTAAAAATTATATAAAAAATTTTAGAATTCTTTTTTAAAATTAACTTTTCACAGTTTTCCCAAATGTATTTAATAAGCCCAATAGGTTATACGACTCCGGGAGTTTTGGATTTTTCCCCGCTTATGAAAGTTAGTACATGTTTTGCCCCACTGGGCCCCGGGAAAGGGGGCTGAAACATAAAAATTTAATAAAACAGTGCGACTAAAAACACTATGGCTTGCTGCGGCAGCTTCTTCAGGACGTCGATACTGATGCCGTCTGGGCCGGGAGTTTTTTTAGCTTTCGGCTCTGCAATGGCCGCTTTAACTTCTGCTTCATCTGTAAAGCTCGGCTCATCAGCGGGCGTGCAGTACCGCCATCACCGTTTGTTGCACTTCGACAACGTGCGGGATTGGCGGCGCCTCCTCTACCGGCTGAAACTGAGATTCAAAGCGTTAGGGAGTTCGAAGCTGTGACTGACAGCCTCAACGAGGCAGCTGAGAACAACGCTCTCTGAAGGAACAGCCATTAACTCCTTTTCTTATTAATTTAATTTCCAGGAAAAACAGAGCGCGCAGAGTGTGGCACAGCCCGCGATATCCTGCAGGATGAGGCCTGATAGAAATTTTTCCCACTTCTGATTGCGAAATTCAGCTAGTTCGATTTCAACTTTCCGCTTCAATCGATTTAGCTCTCGCTTATCAGCGGGTTGTCGCGTGCTCTGCTACACTCTGCGCCCTCTCTTTTTCCTGGAAATTAAATTAATAAGAAAAGGAGTTAATGGCTGCTCCTTCAGAGGAGCGTTACTTCCTAGCTGCGGCGTTGAGGTTGTCAGTCACAGCTTCAGTAATTAGCTGCTACAGTTTCAATCTGCTTCGGATCTCGAAGAGCGGATGCGTCTGGAATGCGCTGCTGCAGTTCCGTCTGAAATTGTTGCCAATTTGTGCGCCGCTTCTGCGTCGTAGGTGCAATAGACAGTGCAGCGCCGCCGCGTCTCATCTCTGCGATTACTGGGAAGTGGTCTGAGGAGAGTTCATAGGTTGTGGTTAGAATAGGTGGGTAGTGAAGTTGATGGAAAAGAGCGATATCTAAAACATCGGGCTTGCCATTCGTCTGGTTGGGACAGAAGGTAGGTGAAGTGGGAGCAAAAATCGCAGCCGTTTTCGTCCAATATCTGCAGCTAGTTGGGCGCACGTTTCCGCGGAGCGGTCGGGAAGAGCGTAAAGAGAGACAAGCCGCAGCGGCCCGCGCTCCGTCTGCACGACAACAGCAGTGGCCTCGGAGTGCTGCGGAAGAACTGAAACATAATGATTTATGTTGAATATAATTAATATTGCTGTTCCGCCTCCTCTATGGGCGTACGTCGTATTTGCTGCTTGTGACACTCTGTCGTTCCGGTAGCAGATATAACCTGGAATATGAAGAGAAAGATGCAGGCTTAGCCATGTTTCACTCAGCATCATAACAGAAATATTATGCCGAGCAGAAAGCTGGTACTTCTGACTGCTTCGCTCGCGCGCAGATGCCGTTTCAGTTTCAGAAGGCAACGGTGCAGCTGTTCCTATAGAAAGAAGGAGAAGCAGCCATTATTTAAGGTGCGGGCGAGGACGAGGAAGAGCGTGCCTCATCCGCCGCTTCCGCCGCAGCGGCCGCCGTCACCTCATGGGAGTGCACAAGAAGCTGTGTCACTACCACCTAGCGGATGTTGCCGGCCACTCAGTAGGATCGCAGCCAGATACTGCTTGCAGAGCGCCTGCGTCACACTCACCAATTCGATCCCGTTACGGACGGGGCGACATCGTCAATGGTGCGGTGTAGCACGCGCTCCGCTCGCTCAGTGTGGAGGAACGGGGATTGCCTCCGCCGCTCCCGCGCAGCGGTGCGCTCCTCGGGGCCGCGTCGGCGGCCGCCGGCTGGCGCTGCCGGGGTTGGCGGGTGCGTGGGACCAGGGCGTCCGCGTAGGTCCGCTCCTGGCGTCGCTGCTGCCGCTGGCCGCGTGGGCGTTCGCGTCCCTGCGAACGCTGAGACCGCGGTGGCTGCGGTGGTGGGGTGGTGGTTCGCGCTCCCGTGAGGGAAGAACGCGACGCCTCCGACCGCGCGTCGGCCGCTCGCCTCTCATGAATGCCAGCACGCCGCTGGCGATCCTGCTGTTGCCGCTGTGACGCTGCTACTGGGCCAGGTTTCCCCTGAAACAGCGGCGCTTGTACTCGGGGCAACTCTTGTATTTCGCGCCGTGGTTACCGCCTTGACAGTTACAGTAGGTACGCTGCGCCGTCGGGGGGTTTAGCTCCAGCGGGCACTGCGCGGCGTCGTGGGCGTCCCACAGGTTGTGCAGCGCGTGCGGCGCTGCGGTTACGTGCCACGTGCCCGAAATCCAGGCAATTGTGGCACTGCGTGGGCCCGCGCGGTGGCCGATACACTCCACGCCTCCCCCCGCCTCCGAATCCTTCAGCGTGGCGATGACCAGGGAAGTGGTCTGCCCCGTCGTCCCGGCCGCTGGCTGCAGATTCGCTCCGGCTTCGCACCTGCACCCAACACGTTCCAGGTTATCACGGAACGCCTGGAAAGAGAGCTCCAACGGAATGCCCCGAAAAACTAACCGTAGGAACTTCTCGTTCCCGTGGAGTACGTGTGGTACTCCACAGACCTCCTCAGAGCGGCCAAAACATCCCGGTGCGCCTCACGCGTCTCGCACCGAACCTGACGCTTCGCCGGCCACCTCTACGGTGACCGCCGCATCGCCGCCGGCCGCGTGTAAGGCCTCGAAGAGACCGAAATGTCGGCCACCCCGTAGAAAGATAGGGGCATTCCCACTCGCAGACGGGGTGGCGAACGGTGTCGACGCGGCAGAGTTCGCAGGCGACGACATGTCGCTTATAAAAGCTCTTAATAGAGCTTTATAGAGCTCTATTAAGAGCTTTTATAACAGACCTATAAAGGGCTGTTAAAATAAAATAGAGCGCCCTTAGAAGGGCGAAGCTAGGCTTTTGCTCTTTGAGCCCTAGAAGGGCTGTTTAGTCCCTCGGTGGCAGAAACTCCTCGGCAGGCGGAGCGCTCTTCGGGTGGGAACCCGATCAGGGTTCTGCGACGCACCTTAATATAGGCCCGAGTCACATGACCTCCTAAGCCATCTGTCCTCCACGCACTCGTCTTTGAGGCGAGCGCCACCGACGCTGCATTTTGTGCCCGGCACCTACAAGCCCCATATCCTCTGGAATTTCCTGAAGGTGGCCTTTGTTCCGAAGCCTACATTTGGCTTCCTCATCCCCATACTTTGCAACTCGTCTCTCTAGAGCAGGGAGTCAAGTCTATGACGCTACACATCCCTAAATATATGTCAATTTCGTTTACTTTTTTTTTCACACTTAGTATTGATAGATTTTGTATGTTTCAAAAGTTGAACTCTTGTTATATCGAAATTAATCATTTTGCATCATCCTAATGTTTATTCACCCAAAATTCGGATTTTATCACTTACTGCATCCCACGCACAAATCTACTCAACACGCCCGAGATCCGGGGAGTAATTTTTGCAAATTTATTTGGAAATAATTCCTTGCACAGATTCAATGTTGTTTTATGCTCATTGCGGAAGCTGAAGACCGTGCCTCATCAACAACTTGCCAACATGCATAATGAAGCAGCAAGTTAGTCCCACTAACATAACTTTTCAAAGAACGATATGGTATTAGCTCAGAAGACCCCATTTCGTTTTGTCGGTATAACGAGATATTCCTGCGATAGCGGTATGTTTAGTGTGAAATTACTTAAACCTTCTGATAAGTGTTTACTTTTGTTGCACCACTCTGGCAAGTCACTTGTAGAAAGACCCGCTGCTGATATATAATAAATACTAATAAATCTTTCTGTATCGTAATATCGAGATATTCTCATTGAGAAGAAAAACTTAATTATATTGACAATAATATTAATTGATAAAACTGTGATCGTTACACTGTTACTCCTCGTCCGTCCGTAGTTATCATTTTGTCTTGTCGCAGATTTATTATTATACAAGTCATAATGCTCGCTTATACCGAATAGTGAAAGACTCATCCATACGGAATTCATCAAGATTTCTGGGAAAGTGTAGGATCAGAAAATGAACAAACCATCGTGTCGTATAGATAATACAAATTTGCTTTAGATATTTAGATCCATGTTCTTTAATGACGTTTCAAATTGAGACATCGAAACGCATTAAAAACAAACATCCGATCACCAAATCAGTCTTCCTTAGCCGCGTCTCTTGAATATAGATCATCTTGCCTTGTAAGGGATTATGGAGCTAAACCTTGGCCTATTGGATCTTTCGTAAATAATCTTTCTCAGAAATATCTTGTAATTCTGTATCTACATTATATTATTACAGTGCTGCTGTCGATATTTATTACAAAACAAATGTTTTGAAAGCTTCACTAAGAAACTGACAAAGTGTAGTAACAGAATATGACTAAATATTATCTTTCTCAACATGGACATGAAACATGGACAAATGGAACATGAATTATGGACATGAATATTATTCTTCTTTCTGAACATGGACAAGAACATTCTTCTTACCATTAATAAAATACTATTCCGATTTTAACCGTACACAAAAGAGAGATTAACACATGTGTACACAGTATTTTCTTTCAACTAACGTCATTAGAAAGGCATAAACAAGAAATACTCTTCTTTCAGCTTCGTCATTCTGGCTCCAGTATCAGGCTAGTGGCGCCCGCGAAGTCTCACGAACATTGCTTCGTCCTCAGCGAGCTTCTCTCTTCCCCACTCTAGTATCCCCGCCTCGCCCCCAGGGCAAGGCCCGCCGCCAGCACGTAGGCGACGGGGAGGGGCGTAACTCGATTTGTCTCCGCGCCGCCGCCCTCGTTGGCCGTTCGGGGTGCGAATTGGGTTAGCCGCGCGGCGCAGGCGGCGGGCGCTGTATTGAAACTGATTTAAAGTAAACAGCCGCGCCACCGTCACTAACGCAATAACGGGCCGGCGCTGTTTGCTTCGCGCGGTGGGGGGGGGGGAGACGGAGATGAGGGCGGGTCTGCTGGTGGGCGTCGACTTGAAGCAAAAAGGGTGCCGATGTAGTAGCTATGGCAAAGGAGCGGTAGCAGTGTAGGATGGTTCGCGTGGCCAGCACGCTGACGGTGGAGTTACACATGAGTTCGGATCTACAGATGGGAGGAATAGAACCGGGCGACGGGGCGATGTAGTGGTAAAAGAAAGGGCAATGTCTGAAAGTTGAGGGGCGGGGCTGGAGATGAGAACTAATCTGCGGGAGGGGCAGGAATTGAAGTAAAGTTTGGAGCTAAAACTTGACGTGGCAACAGAAGTGGCGATGGCAGAAGTACCGGTAGCGGCGGGGCGAAGGTTAGAAGAAATGACGAGCACGCTGAAGGAGCGAAGCCGAAAATGAGAACGGATCTGCGGGTGCGAGAGGACTAGAAACAAAGGGTAACAAAATTGGCATTGGCATAAACTGACTTCGCGGGATTGGAGATGAGAACGTAACTGCGGGAGGGAGAACAATTGAAGTACTGGTATCAAAATTCGGAGTAAACTTCTTACGTTCGTACTCTATAAAACATCGATTTTACTATAATATTAATATAATGGGAACATGAAGGATCATTAACATTATTTGACCATTCTGTGATAAAAATACCTTAGTATGTTGATGTCAATAGGTTGAAAATACATTAGATAAGTTAATTTAAACTGCAATTGGGTGTAACCTGGTAGCAGTTAATTCATAAATACGATAATAAAAGTCATGCAAGATAATAAATATCTACAGCTCGTTAAATCCTTTTTTATCTTATATCTAACTTCCCGTAACGTACATAAGTATTTTAGTACGACAAAGGAATAGTAACATTGGACATAAAGATTATCTTCATACTGTTTCTCGGATTACACATTTAGTTGAGCACTCATTGCAATTTCAAAAACAATTGGGAGGAATGAGCGTCAGTAGAATGTGGAAATAATAGCTGTATGGGTCGATCACAGAGGGAACGAGGATCGAAAAAATAGTTTGGCAAAAACTCTAACATTGTTGGACTCTGGAACTAGAGACGAACTGTTTTATTATCTGTGACTTTCAAACTGAGTCTTCAAACACAACAATTACATGTAATTTTGCAGGCTAAGATGCGATGTTATGAGCTGGCCGTTTGTAGCGAGACAGAAATCGAAAAGGTACAGAGGTGATAATGCTAGTACGTGAACCTTAGTAATACCTAGTTGCATAAGACGAATGAGTTTTCCAAAGATAATTTTTACAATCGTTTTTATATTAAATGTTTATTTACAATTTCATACATATTCATCATTCATACATTTAAAAGTAAGTAATTTTGTTTTACCTGCATAACTAACAATAACTGGAGAGTACGATTGGGAACAATAACGGAGCACAGAATGGGGATGGATACAAAAAGATAGTGAGGATGATGTGTAGTTCGTGGAATTACGATATGAATAAAAGCTTCACATAGTGTGACAGAAGGTAGTCGGAGACGAGCGGCGGAGTAAGATTGTCAGGGAAGGAAAGTGCTGGGGTAGTAGTGGTGGTGGGGGTCTCGAGGAAGAGGAGTGAGGTACCCTGCACCGCACGCAGATGAAGAAGCTGCAGAGGGGGGAGGAGAGGCTGGGGAAGACTCCGGATAACTACCTGGAGTGGCGCGTGTAAACAGTTCCGAGGAGATTCTGAAGGCATAAGAAACTGCAGTGAAAACGGCGAAAGGTGGCGTATGCGGGAGAAATAGAGCAGGGACGGGGTGGAAGGAGGTGGACGGAACAAAACGTGGCGGGTGGTGGCGTAAAGGGGCAGGACGGGCGGAATGGAGGGCGCAGGACGGGGGGTGGAGGGGGAACGGGATAGCAAGGGAAGGATTGAAAGTGAGGAAGATAGAGGTGGAACTGAGGGCGAACGTGGGGTGGAGATAGGGCTGGAGGGCAGAAGCGCAGCCGGAGTGAATAAGAACAACGTGCAGAAACGCCGACGAAGTAGAGGGGATCGGGGTAGCAATAGCCACGGGGCAAGAGCTGACACGGAGGCGATGCGTGGGGGTAACAGAGATGACGATGTGGCGGAGGCAGAGACAGAGCCAAGACAGACTAGGCCGTGGCGACAACGCCAAGGAGACGGCGACTATATAGGGACAATAGGTGGAGGTGACGGCGAGGTGAGGCGATGTCGGGATGCAGGCGTTGAGAACCGGGGGGAAGGAAAGCGCAAGGTCGAATAGAAGGAGGCTGGACACTGCTACGGAGGTCGAGAAAAGACGCCGCAAAGTAGCGAGGGGGGGGGCGAGCTGCGAGAGAGACCGCATGAACCACATCGGTAGCCGTGGCGGCGGAGCTGCCTGCGGCGACAGGATCGCATTAGCCGAGTCAACAGCCGGCGAGAAAGAAGATATGGGGCTAATGTAATATCAGACGCCCCGAACGCCTAAGATACCTCAGAAACGGCCAGATTAATTCTGTGCTTGGGCCCGAGGCTTCCGCCACCGCCCCACCTCGCCCAACCTCGTAATATCTTTAGGGTAACGCGACGAGCCAGAGGTACCACAAGGGCTGCGCGTGATTGCCGGAAAGCACCGATCAGTAAACGCCCCGCGGACCCCGACTGCTTTCCCTTCAAAGGGCAATCAGAGCATACTGCCTTTAACTCTACGCAGTTTCTTTACGAACCGCTGGATTTTCTGTAAACGAATTAACTTTTCATTTTAGGAAACAACTGAGATAACCCAAATGTCAATAAAGCAATTAGATTATTCTATTGTTCTAAGAAGGAGTATTTGTTTGGTCAGTTCAATAGTTTTGTAATGTAGGTGCATTACTTATTGGTCCTTCAACCATATTCCTTTAAACAATAATATATCGTAGACGCAGTTTAGTTAAAAAATAGAATGAACACAGTACAGAAAATATGAGTAGTCTGTTTCTTATAATATGAATAAAGGAACAAAAATGTAATACAATTCCTAATTAACAATCTGATTCAAAGAATAATTTCATTCTTGTTGAGGGGACCATCAAGTCAATATAGTAAATATATTTTCTTGTAAATTTATGATATATATTCTTATAAATTATTTATGACATCTATTCTTGGCATTGCCTAATCTCTACCATCTCCGCCTCCTCTATTTCAATCAAAGAGATTACTCAGTGTATTCTATAACCGTGTGTTTCAAATAAGAATAAGTAGATTTAACTGTAACATACTTTGTAATTTTTAAACCCTCCATCCTGCTAACAATTTAAATTTCTCTAGTAATAGTTGCAGTGTTTTCCAAGATATTGGTGTCTGCTATTGTCTCATGCAGGATGGTACTGTGCCTGCAGATTCCACACCTATGTGTTACTCTAATATTTTAAACTATGTTTGGTAAAGTGAAGAAGAGAATGAACATTTTCGAAATTCTGCGAACTATTTTTTACTAACCCAAGTTTCAGAACTGTTATGCCCACTAATTCTAATACTACTTTTGAAACAATATAATATTTTCATTGAAAAAGTTTTGTCTGATTTGTTGGTTGCAGAACATCCTTTACACCAAAACGAAACTCTCCCATCTGCAGCGGAGTCCGCTATTAAGACAGTTCGTACTGAGGTGATGAAACTACGACCAACGGCATGCTGCTGGGGTTGTACACGGAGGAGGTTCTAAAGCAGAAGGCTCTGGGCGCGGCCCTTCAGGCACTTCCGGTGGGCAGCGGAGGCCGCCTCCACGCCACGCCGCTCCCTCCCGCTCCTTCCGGCGACGGAGACCCGGAAGCCTTCCGCACGCCAAGGTAGTGGCATGGTGGAGAGTATCCTCGCCGCCGCCGCCGCCGCCGCCGCCTCATCCATCCCTCTCGTTGGTCTCCGACGCCGCAATGCGATGAGGAAGATAAGGCCGAATCCACCCACCGGAAATGACAGTGGCAAAGGGGACGCTCCTACAGAGTCCGCCTCAAATCTCCACACTGCAGGAGAAGGAGGGGGACCAATAAACGATCCCGAACAGCACGATGGTCTTCAGGATCTGGGCAATGACATTCCATTTGCGTCAGTGCTCGTAGAGCCGTTTGAGATCCTTTCAGATCCTCGAGTCTGCGGAGGAATGGGAGGTTATAGAGATTTGCGGCAAAGGGCTGACACAAAAGAGTTTGCCCAGACTTTGCTCCGAAATATTCGAAATGAATTGCTACTGCTCGCTGCAATAATCAAATAAAGAATTTTCTTATTTTTTGTTGTTATTTACTTTCTACTGATATAAAAACGAGATACTTTGTTCAATTGCTCTTTATTATTGTACGCAGATATTTACGTACTTTGTTTTACAAAGTGTACATTTTGATACCTTACATTATTTTTCTGTAATCACAATGCGATTTGTATTAAATATTTCATTTGGGAATAAATCACTCTAAATTCTTTCTTTTTTTTCTTACTTTTGGGTTCTCATCTATTCAGTTGGCCTTCGACATTAAGCAAATTTAAATTCTTTTTAGTAACATTACATTCGTTTTCGAGTTGATCCAAACTTTTAATAATGTATATATGTGTAGTATTACGAGATTTTTTCCCTTGATACAGTTACACAATTTAAAACTAGGACGATGCTTACCATACCCAAATTTTTCCCTCGTCTTTGTCTTATAGAATGCAAAGCTGGGTGATGTGTAATGATTTTTAAATACAGCAGTTTAGGTATGATTATACAATTAAGGTATTATACAATATAACTAAGGTATTATACAATATAAATTTAATGGAGTACAATTATCATACACGTGGAAAGTTCCACATGTTTAATCCGTGATACTTGGAGTAACTGATGATGGGATAAATTAGCTCCGAAACAAAAACTGTATGGCTATTTATCTTGCACTAAATTTATATTGTATATACTTTGTAGTTGATACCTCCTCGATCCTTAATTAACAATTGTTATGAATTACCACTATCTCTGCTGCCACCATGGATTTTATTCAAAATGCAATACAGGTATTACAAAATAATTTCAAAGGTTTCACAAACGTCATAATGTATACGGAATTCGTTATCACTAGCCTAGCAAAATGCAATGGAAACAAAACAGGTATGCACGGTGTCAACCTACTCTTACCCAGTCTGACCCCACTTGCCTCGCAACCATAGGAAGTAACCCGAGGAATATTACTGATTTAGGAACTTCTCATTTAAAATATGATACTTTCTCTACTAATTGCGCTCATACGTCATTTGGAAGAGAAAGAGATTTATTTTGCACAGGTACAAAACTGCGCGTGTCTCCTCTGCACTTCACCAATATTCGAGTAGTGCTAACTTTCCACTTACATTATCGTTTGGTTTGTAACGTCTGTATAAAATAATAATAATAAATGAATATTTCAGCTATCTCCACATCTCCTTACAATTATCAACAATCCTAATTTTCAACAACTGACATAGTTAATCCAAAAATACAGACTGAATTTAAAGAGTTATGAAATGAATTTCTAAATGAGACTCGAAATAAGTGAAAGTAATTCATTTACCGCAAATAAAAAGCACTACTATTGAATAGTAAGCTAAATTAATAGTATACATCTTTGTATTTGTGGATTGTCCACTAATTATTCACTTCCTTTATTATCTAATAAGATGTTCAGAAATAACTTTAAATATTTGAAAACGTTAGCTTCAGCTAGAAATTAAAATGTGATCATCCCATTTTATTTGTTTTAGATTTTAACGTTTGCGAGCGAATGAATTAAATTTTGATAGAACACAGAACGTTTGTTCTAAATTTCAGGATCTGATAGGGAAGTGATCCATCGTGACAACAGACAGTAACAAAGGTAAGAGTTCGCTGTGCTGATTGTAGGGACGGAAAATGCGATTGCGCTCGTGCTGCGATTGTGTGGGTGACACGCGGTGTGCTTGGCGTCCAGTCCTAGGCTGAGGAATACAAAATCAAATTAAATCAATTACTTGTACCCCAAGTGGCTACCTCAACTTTAAAATTGTTTAAAAAATTGACAAATCAAAACATGTTAAGCGGCGGAATGACACAACTCTGTTGACAAGACTCGTTGATTAGTGTTTCCGAGCGCCACTACTGCTATAGTCATTAGTCTTCCGAAACGAAACTTTCCCTCCTCCCTTTCAACTCTCGTAAATGTTGTGCACGTTGAATTCCGGGAAGTAGGGGCTGTTCCTCCACGCTACAATGTGAGATTCGGCGCCGACCTACATGAGGGGTTGCGGGATTCTCCCCATCCTGGTATGTGTCCCTGCAGGACACCGCTACAGGACAAATTATAGCTCCCAACATGTGAGATAGTGAAGTGTAATTAAGTATAAGTTAAAGAGTATGTATGTGTGTGTGAATGACTGTAAGGCTGCAAATAAGAAGACCGTTAGAACTTAGCTGCATATGCCCCGTCAGCTTCGGTGCGGATGGACCACCGGTATCTTGACATCGGCCCATCCATCCACAGTCACATTAACCACAGTCAGCTAAGCACGGTTTCAGATGAAGATTCGAATCGAATACATACCTTGCCAGGAGAGTATAATGCTTTAACGATCCGGCTAAATCGACATCTAGGATTTAGCAACGTCAAAACTTGGTTAAACCTATATATGGTTAAGATATTTGAGTTTTTTGGGGGGGGGAGGGGGAATACTTTACGTGAAGCTCCTATGACATTTTCAAACTTTTCTGGTAAAAGGCTGCAAATTTATCTTTAATTTTTTTGGCTCGAATAAAAGAAAGTGCGTTGAAAATTATGATATACTTCCGATTTTCGTTAAAACATCTGAATTTTTTTAAAATGCAATTTATTTTTTAACATGTCATACACTTCTAAAATTAAAGCTATATATGCTTATAATGCAATTTATCGCTATATTTTAGATCTTTAAGTGATGTACTGCATTTTCAAAAAATATATTTTATTTAGAATGACCAATAAAATAACTTAAAAATAAGGAAATAACCTAATTTTTTTAAAAAATGCTCGAAAAAATTTAATGGAAAATGTTTATTTATTTAATGAATTTTACAATTTTAAATGAAATTTAGTTATATGAACTGAATAGTCTTTTTTTGAGGAAGAAATGTAAATTGTTGGCCGATCTTCGAACAGCCAGTTTTGAAAGATCGTGATATTATCGAAGATCCGTGTAATTTTGAGAGGTTGAAAAACAGAATCCACTGCAGCAGTGATTTTCGTCATGATATGATTATGCATAAAAACTTTTAGTGTGTCATTGAAATTCATGAAACATTCGCAAACAAAAAAAAGCGTAAAATGACAAAAATGACAAAAAAAACTCCATAACAATACATTTCTATCACTTATATGCCTGATAAACATTCATTTTCAGCTACGTCTAGAGAAGAAAATATGACATGTCATCCGGAATGGAACTCTGCAAAATGTAAATTGTAAAAGGAGGAAAGGTGGAAAGGGAAGGAGGGAAAAGGAGGAAAGGGTAAATATTTCTAGCATTTCCAACAGTTTTTCTACGAGTGATATCAAGCGATGTCTTTGTGTAGTATTGCAATCAAACAATGCAAATCAAAGCACTGTACGAAGTTTTGACATCAAACAAAACATGATATCGTAGGCTTCCGCGGCCAGAGTTATGATCTGGGCTGTCCGGTGACGCCGCGTCGAAGGCTGGGGTGCCGACCGACATATCGCAGTCCTCTTCAGGGCTGTACTGCGCCAGGATGTTGGGCGCTCTGGTTTATAAGAAAGGGGGCCGGCTGCGAAGGCCGATGTGTCGGCCAATCGGGCGTAACTAGGTGAAAGGAGGCGGGGGCAGCGGACGGACGGAAGAGCGCCCAACATCCTGGCGCAGTACAGCCTGAAGAGGACCGCGATATGTCGGTCGAAACGCCGGCACCCCAGCCTTCGACGCGGCGTCACCCGGACAGCCCAGATCATCAAACAAAACAACAACAGGGCCGCCTAGTTGTTGGTGTCGGCTCTGAGGGCGTCAGCATGGGTTTTTGCAGGAGGTGAATTTCTACGGCGTAAGTTTTTCTGCGAGCAATATTATATCGAGCGGTGTCTTATTCGGTGTAATGTGATGGAAAAAAGTACTGTCCAGATTAGTCGGCGCAGCCTGGATACGCGCGGCCGGCCGGCTGGGTGTTTCCACAAGATGGTTTTTTTTTTTTTTTTTTTTTTTTTTTCTGCAAAAGCTATCTCGCGTGTCTTCGTAGTATTGCGGCCGAAACGTAGTGTCCAGGTAGCCTACTCGCGGCGCCGGCTGACAGGGTGTTTCTAATGCTGGCTTTACACTAGCAATAGGTTTCCGCAACATCTTTCAGCAATTTGTTGCTGTTTCTTGCGGTCATCTTTACACTAGCAAGAACAAGACGGGGCAATATGTTGCCAGAAAGTTGGGAGGAAGATCTTTCCGACAAGATATGCCGATCGTTTTACATTACAACTTTTCTTGCCGTGCTTGGTGATGCCAAGAGGAAAATGGCGCGTCAACTTAAGTGAGGTTATATCTCACTCCGACATTGCTAGTACGAGGGAGAAAATGCGAGTCCTGGTTGCAGTTATTATATTGTGCTCAATGAAGAGACAAAGAAACGACAACGTTTTGTGAAACATGTGACTGTATTTTAAGACGAAAGGAAAAGGGGCTTGTGCAAATTCGGTTCAGGAGCCTCAATATTTTTTCGTGGACTACGATTCACGTGGGTTCTAAGTAATTTTCTATTTATAAAAAGCGCAATTATTAATTCGACAAAAAGTTTTGAAATGTCCTTTACCTACTGTTGATGTATTGTAGATTAATCTTAAAATCTCTAACGTAACAAAATTAATAATTAGGGAGCATCGATAGCTAAACCAAAATTTGAACCATTCGATAATCAACCAGAGGAATTGTAATATTTATTACTTCATTTATTTTATTAAACCTTGTTCACACACCCATTTTACGAAAAAACGCATATAACAATTCAAAATAATACGTCTATGTACTACCTTAACAGTACTTCCTGCGCATCTGACCGTGGCCATCATTGTCTTCTTCCAGCAATATCTTGCTCAGACTTCATTCCATTTCTAGTCCCAGCAACAGCCGGCAATATCTTTCCGAGGACGGAAACACGCGTGTTTATATTACGACCGGAATATCTAGCAAGAAATATTGTCATCAGAAATATTTATTGCCGCAATGTTTACATTAGCAACTTTTCTTGCGAAATAATATTGCTCGCCATTTTCTTGCAAGTGTAAAGCCAGCTTAAGAGGTGCGTTTTTCTGCGAGTAGTATCTAGTGGTGTCTTATTCAGTGTAAGGCGAGCCTAGTGACCGATGCGGGGGCGCCGGGAGGCGAGTTCGGCGGCGAAGGCGAGCGCGGCGGCGGCCAGCCCCAGGGCGAGCAGCGCCATTGCCCCGGAGACGTGGTGCACCGCGAGGCGCGTGGGGCCGGTGGCGCCCGGCGCTCCGCTGGTCTGCACGCGCTCCTGCAGGCGCTGCGACAGGAAGCTGCGCGCCACGCGCGCCTCCAGCTGCAGCAGCGCACCCGAGTCCCGCAGGCGACCTGCCGACCCACGCGCGACACACGCTGTAGGCGCCCAAGTGGCAGACAGACTGTTTCTATACAATTAGAGACTATACTGAGCATCACAAGAAAAGTAACATTAATTTTAACAATGATACATAATGCATTATTTACCATTTGGACTGTATAAATGAGTATAAATAACCTGTAATAACAATTGTACTATAGCTTCCGGGTCAATGACCCCCATCTCGATCAGGTTTTTCGTCCAGTTTCCCTGATCCATTGAGCAAATGCTGAGATGGCCCCTTGTTTTGCTTCTGGACATAAATGTAACTTCATTTTCTGTGCACGTCTTCTAGAATTCCATGTTGTCGCGGCAGGAAGTAATAAGACCCAAAAATTTTTTGCTTATCTATCCTGAAAATAGATTTTATTACATGGAGTTTTTGTTTTTCTCCTTTCAAAATTCAAAATTTATTGCTTATTTATCCTTTAAAATAGATTTTATTACATGGGAGTTTTTTAGTTTTTTCTCCTTTCAAAATTCAAAATTTATTGCTTATTTATTTTGAAAATAGATTTTACTACATGGGAGTTTTGTTTTTTCCCCCTTTGAAAATTCAAAATTTAAGTAGTATAAGACTTAGTGTAGGGATCACAGAACTTTGAAAATGTGCACACAATTCACTTTTCCCCATAGCACGTCATACGCAGTTTTTAACTGTTTTTTTTTGACGTAAAAATAAATAAAAAAAATAGACTGGCAGAAACGCAGAGACAAACGGGCAGACACTCAGACAGACGAGTAGAATGTTGAATTTTGAAAAAAGGTTCATATGCTTACTGAAGACAAAACTTTCAAGAACAACTTTTATATTTTTAAATCTCTTATTTTGATTAGTGAAATTATAGGAAATTAACAAATTTTTAACTTTTCCTATTTACAAAATTGAGGGAATTCAACAAAAATAAGTCATGCCAATTTTCTGTTCTTTATTCTAGCACAAGTTTTCTATCTTAAATGAGAAAAAATTGAACAAAAAAACTGGAGTTATTTTTGAGAAAGTTTTGAAAATGTTAAGGGTTCATATAAAGTACCCCAAAATGAAAATATATGTTTCAATTTCGAGAGGGACGTGACATCAGCCAGTTTGATTGAGGAATATTAGTTTTGGTGAAGATACAACTTATTGTTAAGCTGGTTATTGACAGAGGCATGGACAGACTGACGTTTTGCCGTAAATCGATTTTTCGGCATCAAGCAGCCACAAAATGTGGCTCCTGACTACAACTTGTTAGACTACACACTTGAACAACAATTTTCGCCTTCTTATTGATGGACCCACAAACTAAACTTTTCTGTCGATCACTAAAACCTATGAAACGTAGAAACTTTGTTCTCATTTGCCGGTTTTAGTTCCAAGAGTTTGGACTTATAATATTTTCCTCAAAAACATTCTTTGAAATTTTATGAATCGGTAAATAAATATATAAAAATATGACAGTTCTGATTTGGTCTGCTATGGTGGCATATCCAGTTGACGAAGCTAAAATTATGTCACGAGACACCAGTGGCGTCTCCAGGGTACGCAGTGGTAGCCAAGGAAGGCAGTGAATTTTTACTTTATTGGTATATTTTATAAAACAAAATTTTAAAGTATATTTTCTGTTTTTGTAAGCATTTTTCATCTAGGAAATTTAAATAAACATTTCAATAGGGGACTAATTTTCGTTTCTAGCGTTTTATCTGCGGTCGGGTTATCATTCTTATTTCCTCGCTTACGCGCGTCTTTGCGGATTGATTTAGGTATAGGCAGTGGCGGCTCGTGGTCACGCCATCAGGGTGTGCAACGTTTCTTCCCCGTCCTCCCCCCCCCTCTCTCTCTCTCTCTCTACACACATTATATATATATTAATATATATATAATATATTATATATATATATATATATATATATATATATATATATATATATATATATATATAATGAAACGCAAGGCTTATTACGAACTCTGAAAGCATGCTGAACAGTACCTTTCAACAGCAGTGAGGGTTGGCCGTTTCTTTTCGCAACACCCGCTCCCACTTCGCTCCGCAAGGACCCCCTCCGAAATATTTACGACTAGTGTGGGGTTACCGCGAGGCGACTCGGCACATCCCAGAAGTGTTTCCAGGGATGTCAAGAGTTCTATTGTACGCACTGATTCAATTTTTTTTTCATTCGCACATTTGCTGTAGAATAAATTTTCATAGTTCACTGTACAAATTTAAGGCTGAAAGTACAAGTTTCTTTACCAAGTATTCAAAATTAACAGAAAAATTTGGAGTTTACACTGTATGACGAAACACGAAGTCCATTCGACGCTGCTTCTTTTCAGAAAACGTTTCTATGACTTTTTCATTGAAGCCATTTATTTTTCTTATTAACGATTTTTCAATTGACAGCATAGCTACTGCATAAATTCTTTCCTCTGACATGGTGCTGCGTAGAAATATCTTGATGCGATTCAATGTTGAAAAACATCTTTCAGCTTCGCTAGTAGTCATAGGAATTGTTACAAGAACTTTAAGAAGCAGCAGTTTCACTAAAGTCTTTTGCAAATTGTTTTCTAAATGAATGCCAAAGGTCAGTGGCGCCACACACATTACGGAAATCACTGAGCATATACATTACTTCTAATTCTTTTTTTAATTTTGGCCGGTCGAGAAATGGATACACTGCACAGGTGTCCCAAACAGTCGTTTCATCCTATTATAGAAACAGTCTGAATTTCGTATTTCGTCCTTAATATCTTCTTGGCAAACCTCTAACATGCAAGATCCTAGGATTACTACTTGTTGGCGTTTCGTCGTGTCCGCGAAGTGCTAATGCAAGCTCCACAAAATTTAACACAATTAATTGTCTTGTAAATACCTGTTTTCATTATTTCTGCGTTTTGCTTTTCAACATTGCATCTGAATGCATGTCAATTGTTGAACAATGTTGTGGTTCCCAAGACCTTCAACTCCAATACCGCATTCATGTGCACTTTAGAATTTTCATGTTTCGACAATTTCTGTTTCAGATGCCCAAATCACTAAATCTCATGTTGGCCCAAGTTCTTTCTTTTCCGAAGCGAAGAGTAAGCATGGAAAACAATATAAACGATTCGTTAGTTCGCATCCACAAACACAATCATAATTGTCATACGTAGAAACATTAAACTTTTGGTAACTTCCCTGTCTTTACATTTACTACTCTGAACTAAGTTTATGGCAGGTGTCAGTATACCATTATTTTTAATTTGCAGTTTTTCATCAAGAGACAAATGTGAGAAATTCACACGTTTAATGTTTTCAACGCTATTCATTGCTAGTTGCACAAACACTTGATAGAAAAACGAACACTCCTACATCAGTGTTTCAAACCGCATTCGATAGTACTAAATACGTTTACAAAACACATCCGGTTTTCATACACTTTGGAATGGTTTGAAATCGCAATTCACTTTAAAACACTTTCAAGAAAATGTGCCTATAATATTCAATTAACCCAATACTTATTAATGCAACACTGCCAACCAATGCATTCGCGCCTAACGTAGAACTGGTATTTTGGAAGGATGAGAACGCTTTTAAGTGGGGAGATATTTCACACTTCTTCTTACAATGCTTTCTTCTCTGAAAACTTGTGCAAGCCGAGTGTTATGTCTTCGATACGCACGTGTCTTTGGCACACCCAGAGATCGCCACTGCGCCTGCGCCGTGGATGGCGCATCGCCGCCAGCATGCTCATACCGTGCATAAGCCACCGTTGCACCCCTCTTACCCCTCCAGACCCTCGGCAGCCCTAACTCTCTCTCTCGCTCGCAAAATCCAGAGTGTGCTCCGCTGGCTTTCAGGAGGCATGAGCGGTCGGTTAATTGAAGCTTCAGAACAGCGCGTTTTGAAATACCATGTTTTCGAAACTCTTTGGAAGGACTTGTATTCTCCTCTTGTTAAGATATGTTTAAGAGAAATTGCACCAAATTAATTTAGGTGTGCACATGCGAACGTGCGAATACCCACGAGCCGCCACTGGGTATAGGCTCAAGTGTTAACCTCTTCGTTCCCGGAAGAAGTGACTCAGGGCATCAACTGATGCCACTGCAGTGCCTCTGACCGGGAGGTTCTAGGTTCGGGTACCGACGATGGCAGAATTTTCGAAACTGGTAGATAGGTACTTTCGAAACTGGTAGGTCAAATTCTGTCGCTATCTGAGGGATAATTCTAGCAGCCGGCTGCTATGATCAGTGGTTTTCAGTGGTTTCTGTGATCAACATCAGGCGAATTCGGAGAAGTAGCCTAACAAACGGGCCACGGAACGCGCGCGATCTTTCCTTCCCATTCTTTGTCCTATCTACCCCTTACTTACGCTCACACATGCACTACAGTACCACACATATTGGGAAGCCGGTCGGGAGCTTAGAGCTTGTCGCAGCTGGGGAGGTGCCCGCTGGTGTGAGATACTGGGTTGGGGAAATCCTCGGTAGCCGACAGTAGGTCGGCGCCGGATCTCACTAACCAGCGGGGTAAGATCACTTCCACCTCCTGAATTAAAATATGGTTTAAACTTGCGGTACTAATGACCTTAGCAGTTGACGCACCCGAAATCAATAATCAACCATCTAAGTTTCCTTCCGTTCTTCATGCCATTTTCTGAAGGTAGTCGCTTTTCTTACCCCCGCCAGCAGCTCTGGTGAGGCGGACGTATGATTACTTCTGGATGCATGCGCCGCAGCTCTTCGGCTTTGTGGCAAAGATGGGGCCGTGCTTATATAAATAATTTATTACCCAACTTAAACTACAGAAATAGCCGGCGCTTTGGCCGGCAACCTAGGGTTCGCGTGTATGCTTTTCTATTCTAGGGATGTTTCTTTTATAATCTTATTTGTTTATTTTCATTCATTCACATTCACACATTCAAACAAGTCACCTTCAATACGCAGAACTGAATTAGACATTGTCCACACTCTATGCAGTCTGTGCATTCTGCTTAGGCATACAAATTCTGATATGGCCTGCAAGAACAGAAGTCCTCGATTTCCAGTCACATTAGTACCGGCGCGCATGTGTTTAATTGATAAATAAACAACGAAGAAAGTGATAATTAATTACGAAGTATTAATTACTTGATTTTGGACTAACAGCGCGTTACTGGGTATTTTCACATTTAAATAATTTTCTAATAATATGTTACTATAAAGAATTTTTACGTACAAAGTTTTTTCGACGTACCGATGTAGATGAACGCAAAATTTTGGATAATTGTCGACCCTCTCCTACATTTCCGTACATTGTGCTAGCGAGAAAAATGTAAAAAGATAAGATAATTCTTTAATGGATGGACCATGAATGTATTTCAGGAGAAGCTATGTATACCTCCAAAATGTCTTAAAGCAAAATGTTATTTATATTTTAGAATGTTAATTTCTTCTTGACATAACGTCCACTCACGTTTGTCGACAATGAGGCTACTACTCCTTTGGAATGTGACACCATTGACATGTGACAGTTTTAATTTTTTAAAAAATGAAACATCAACAACAACAAAACGGAATCAAGCGAGGGAGCATGGCTATCGCCTCCCGTTGTCATTCTGTAATCTCTGTTCTGTTTCATCTGTTTCTGTTTCAGCTGGTTTATTTTTCTGTTCTGTAATCTTTTTTTGCCTATCCTGAACATTTTTTCACAAGAGTCACTGCAGGACACTTAGGAATGCAACTCACAATCTGTGGCTCTTAATATCAGTAAGTTGATAAAGAACAATTTCTTGAACCCAAAATTTGTGGGGCAGATGAGTGTTGTGTGTATTTACATTTAGCCATTATATGCCCCGTAAAGGGTAATTGACCTAGACACAGTTAGGTCCAAAGTTTCTTGACGGCCACCCAATCAGGAACCTGCATGTCTCGAATTCGATTAACCTTCGCAACAACGAATACGTTAACGAATTCGGCGAGCGACACCGGTATCACGGTCGTGGACTTTCAGTAGAACCATCACAGCGTTCGTCTGAATGACCGAAGAAACCACGAAAACCCGGTCAGGAAGGCCGACACGGGGATTGAACCGGGCCTCCCGAATAGGAAGTCAGCGCGCAATGCCCTGATCCACTCCGCTCGATGTGTTGGGAGTGCAATGAAACAAATTCTTGAGTACCTAATTTGTTTCCCTTATTGAATACTAGGAGAAAGAAAATTGTATCTTTCAGTCTACTCTAATTTCCTTCAACCTACTCCGGGGAGCGCCACCACAACAAGAGATTGTGCGATCTGGAGCTTTCACGCACAATGTGGCGTAGGAAACGGCGAGATGTAACAACGGATGACGCGACCTTCAAAGATTCCGGAAAGATTTTAAGGAAATAATTTTTCTTCCAAAGTCTTATCTCAAACGGATGTTGGCGAACAGTTGCCAATACAAGGAGAGCCCCCCCTTCCTGCCAACATTTTTTGTAGTTGTAATTTTACTGATTTTATTCTAATGTATTACAAAATTCTAGTTGAATGTGGCGTCGATTACGCGAAAACGTTTGTTAAGTGTTTCTATGTTTGAAAATTTCATTCATTTCTCATACGTAGCTTTGTTCAAATATGTTCTAACTGTGTCTGGCATTGGACTTACCAATGAAGCTGATCATGTTATTCTCCCCTTCAAAAATTCCCAACATTTAATGGCTTTGTATGTTACCTTCATACGGGATATGAACTGGTAATATTTCAATTTTAAAACTATAATCGCTGTAAAAAAATCTTTGGAAGGTATTGGTAATGCGATTAGTTAGAGTTTAGTACATCTACATTATTACAATTTTGCTAATATGCACAATAATGCACAAACATCACATGTAAGCTCTTCTTCTGTGTTATTCTCTAATCCTGATATAAGATCGTTCTCAAGTAATTCCGAAAGTACTTTCGCAAAATCTTCTACAACTACATTTGATTCTCCCCTGGGTTTGCTTAGTACTTCTATATTTTCTCCGTAATTTTGAAGAGATTAAACTCCACAAACTCAGTCTACTTTAAATTTAAATGTAAATGAAATTGAGGCGTAGTTTTGTCGTATACGTTTATTTTAGCATAAAGCTTTTTAGCACATTGCGGCCATCTAAATGCTACAAATAATAATAAAAATAATAATAATAATAATAATAATAATAATAAAACATTAATATACTAAATTCAAATATAGGATATTATTATGAATAAAATTAAAATTTAAGTGAAACAGAAAATTAGAATATATATAAACATAATTTTGAATAGAGAATACTAATAAAAGATGTACTATTCTCAAGTGAAGAAAATTAAATGTAATACAAATAATATAGGCAACTATATAAGTGAATAAATAAATTTAAATAAATTGAGATGAGCAAATTGATATACCTATTCGAGGTCACCTCGGTCCCAACATGACAGCGAGGGTGAAGGGCATTGCCCGCTATTTAAAAGACAGCTCTCAATGGAGAGGGGAGGGACCACTGGGTTTTTCTGGGAAATGGCCATTAGGGGAAGGCCCAGCCGGGTAGCGGAAAAGAGGCGCGCACATGGGTTAATGTGCGTGGGAAGCATGGAGTTTCAAGAGGGCGAGAGGGAAGGAATTTGTTCGTTCAGAATAGTGTGTTGGGGATTGTTTAATAAATTATTGAAGTGAATGGCTTGTAATTTAAGTCTGTGAGTGTCAGTGTTTCAAGGAAGGGGATGGTAAATCTGCTGTGCTTCTTGGATGGTAAATCTGCTGTCTTGTGTATGTAGATGAGAGATGTGTATGTATGTTGAGAGATGTTAAGTTGTTGGTGTTAGTTTTTTTTTGATAAGATTGTCAATTAAAGAACATTGTTAACAGCTATTTTTTTGTTATGGATTTCTTTTCTGATGTTCTGAGGGAAGAGAGGAATTGAGAATCATCTGTGAACCATACTGTGGAAGGCTGCGTGCTTATGAGTGGGTGGATGTTGCGATGTGTTATGAATCACTGTCGGTGTGTATCGCTTTCCTGTATATGTCGAAACATGTCTGTCCTTCAGTAAAGTGATGGACAAGTCTAGAAAGTTCTATTCTCATTTTTTTTTTCCACAGTGATATGTATGTTGGAATGCATAGAGTCCGTATAGAAAGAATGTATAGATGTCTGTAAAGTTTTTCAATTGTCTGTAAGTGCCGGTTCAAAGTACTATGATGTCATCAACGTATCTGTACTATCAATAAATCATATTTGTTAGAAGAATAGGTCCTGAATTGAAAATTTGTTTCTGGAAGTTGTCCATAAATATGTCTGCTAGTAATGGGAAAGTGGGGAACCCATAGATAGAGCATATGTTTGAGTGAAGAATTTATTGTCAAATTTGAAGTAATTTATGTCCAAACAGAGAGATATCAAGTTCTAAAGTCCGTTTTTAATGGTTTAAGGTATTGGGCTAAAAGAGTTTTCAAGGATGTCTCGTAAGACAGTTTTGCATTCTGTGGTCGAATGCTCGGAAAATGGTTCGTCACGTCAAAGGAAATAGGTTTGCAATTAGGTTGCACAACTACGTCTTCGATGTTGTTCACTAGGTCGATACTATCGGTGATAGGATGGGAGGGTGAGAATTAGATATGTGTGGAAAAGTTTCGTTGAGTGTCGTTGCGAGTCTGTGTGCACGGAACGACAGGTTTATGGAAAAATGAAGTTAGTGAATTTTTGAAGGCCAATATAAATTCAGCGAATGTCCAGCACAAGGAATGAAAATAGCGTATTCACATAATTGACGCAATCTTGCTTGTAGTCCTGAGTACGCACCTGACATATTCGCGGCATTGTCGTAAGTTTGAGCGCGGCAATCGTTAATTGATATCTGATTATTTTCGAGAAAAGCTAAAACCGTATTTGTTAAATATTCGGAACCATGTTCTTGAATAATGAACTCTAAAACCGTTCAATCGGTGTGTTTATCTTTACATATCGAATCGTAAATGTTAACTGATCAACATGGCTACAATCTGGAGTAGAATCAATACTAATTGAATAAAACTTGGCCTGTTTCATCTCAGAAAGTATTTTTAGTTTTACTTGTTTACCCATAATCTCAATAAACTCATTGCAAATGATCGCTGATAAATACGACACGAATCTTTCTCCTGGATTACCATATTTGTTCAAATGCTCTTAAAAAGTGGATCAAATTTGCTAATTAGTTCTAAACAACCCAAATCATTTCCATTCTGCTGAGAACCAATTATTTCATTATCACCACGAAACGGCAGTCCGCGGCCAGCAACAAATTTGATTGTTTCAACAATTCTAATCAAAACACTTTTCCAATGACTGACTTCTTCATTGAATTGGACAAGTATTGATTCATTTACAGTACCCACTTCTGACTTCGAACGATATAGTCCATAGTTGCATATCTATGCCACAAACTGTTCAGTAATTGCACGGTTCAACTTTTTCCAGTCGTGAAACCGTCCGGGGAATTAAACGCCGAATCGGAAGATGCAAAAGACGGCATGCGAAACAGTATAACGCATTTTAGATGGCGAAAATAGAAGCCATGATCTACAGACAGTTTCACTGTTTTGCAATTTACGTGTAAACACATATTTAGTACGATGTCTAATTACAATTCTCCCATTTCCATCTTCGTACTTTGTCGCTGTTTTGGAAAATCACAATCTTTATTTTGAAAAACATAGGTCCTTTCATGAATCCAAAACATCTTATTCCATTCGCCGGAATCGTTTGATGTGCACCTGGATACTTTTGAAAGAGTCAGAGCATCACCTATATTTTCAGATGAGAAACATCTCATGCAATGAAACATCTTCCAGATGAGAACTACCTTTGGAGGTACTTGATTCTGGCTCCATTTTCTGGTTTTCTGATCGATTAATTTCATTCGGTGTGTCCAAAAGAATTTCTGGTGTGTCATTTGAAGATATACATGGATTTACTGATTTTGTAAAGAAAGATGTCAGTTTGGGATACTTTTTTAATCCTTTCGTTCTCCTCAATCGCTTTTTTTCTCTTAGATGCACCGCTTGGATATGTGCGTTTCGACATGGTACCAGTAAAATGAAATACCAATGAACTCTAGAAGAAAATACAATATACTATTATACAAATTAGTTTATTTACAGATACTTTTTGCATGCATCAAATTCACAGTTTACAAAAGCAAACATTTTCGGTGCTTTCAATTTTTTATAATGTAACTGAATGTTAAAAATTGGGTTGATATTTTGTTATATTGATTTTTTTATTCATTTACACTTGTTATATGTTATCAAAATTGTATTTAAAATAATATTTTTGTCTCAATGATTAATTCGTTAATATATAATTCTTAAATATTCTTAATTTTCAACCATGAAACATTTTTATACAAATATAATATTAAAATTATATATTATATATTAAATAAATTATATATTAAAATTGTACACTTTTAATATCCTTTAATCAATTTTTTTTTGTTTGTTGCTCTATTTTTAAATTCATTAATTATAGTGTTATAGTATTGTTATTTATTAGTTATAAAATATAATTTTATTAAAATAAATAAACATTGTGGTTTAAAAATTATACATTAAAATGTAATTAAATGTATTTTAAACTTAATGATTTTGGTGTGTTCCGTTATGTGTTCAAATGATAAGATACACCTTTCAGATGTTAATTATGTAAAGATTATTTTATATTATAACACTGTATTGCACTTGCTCTTCATTCGATTTCTGACTGCAAACTAAATTCATTTTCAATATTTGCCGATTGCTGCCAAGCAATACGAAGGTCGTTTGACAAGTCTGGTAAATTTCTATGAAAGAGCGCGATTGTTGTTGAAAAGTGCATTGTTAGAAAGAACGATTCTTTGTAGACAGCTGTTTGACTTGGAAAACTGAACTGATCAAATTATAAGTGACATATTTTATTAACCTCTCGACATTTGTACCATTGATGTTAGAAATATATAATATTACTTTAATCGTGAACATAAATTAATTCAGATGCAGTCTATATTGGTTCCACTCAATATATTTAAGTTAATCAATATATGGAGTAAATATTACAATTTTTCAGTTTTGTTATATATTTTTTATTATCTGCGGGGCCCTTTGATCATGGGGCTCTGAGGACGAACCTCGTCCGCCTGTGCCTAAAGATGGCCCTGCACACATACCTTCATACTTACAATTATCTAATAATGTTAACAAAACTGGCGTGCCTGTATGATAATTTTATGACCAAATAGAAAATCCAGTACGGTTGATATTACAATTTTTTGTCTTCCGGTGTGCTTGCCCAGACTAACCTCGGGTACGCCTGAACCGATTTTGAAATGACTTTTACTAAAATATTCACGGAGAAAAAAGAACAGTAGCAGTATACCTGATCAATTATACTGTATCAAGGGAACGCATAATAATATAGGCCCAACCAGGTTCACTGTTGCTGTTTCGTGACGGAGATAGTTGGAACGAAAAGTTGCATCGTAATGAGTCCCTTGTTGCATTCCTCTGAATTCACCTTGTCAGAAGTGCACGGGTAGAAGCTGCCGAGCCCAAGCAACCTAGTTGGAAGAGTTGGCTATCTGCTCGGCGTAAGCGAGCAACACAGGATGGAGAGTCCAGCCGTCATGACGCATCCGGACGAAACTGATAGAAGGAGCCGGACTTCCGTGTCGGCTTGCACAACTATACTGGTTGAACGGCCAGCCGTACGTGTTGCCTTATTTAAGCATCTATTATTGGTGTTACAAGTACTGATCGTTGACGGGTATAGGACGGGTTATGCGTAGTACTTGCTATTAATAGAATATTCATTATTTATTTTTGATCTAACAACAGATGTGTATATTTACCTACACAACCAGACACCGTAAATGTGGAAATAATTGCATTTAAATTACGCATTTAGTGATAATTAAATTTTACAATAAGCCTCAAAAGCCTTTAAATTCTGCAGTCTGACTGTTATTATGGTATATATATGCATCAATAATGTATATTTCATCTTTGTTGTTGAATGAAAGTTAGATATTCTTCTCTCTCTCTCTCTCTCTTTTTTATATATATATATATATATATATATATATATATATATATATATATATAATATATATCAGAATGTACCTAGAAGTAAAATTTTGGGAATTTAACATTAAAATATTTATTTAGTAAAGTAAAATGTGTAAAATATAACATAATTCAAATAGAATATCAATATTGAAGCAATATTGACGTAAACTAATAGCTGACAAATGATAATGAAACATTGATGTACCACTAATAATTTATGTGATTACGTGGATTGTGTGATTTAGTTGATCAGGTGGACACAAGGAGACTAAGAACATGTTTACAGTCATCAGTAATTATTTCAAAAATATTTTATAATTGCTTCAAAACTTTTTTAAAAACGTTTTATAACTGTCTCAAAACTATTTTAAAACTGTTTCACGAGTACATTTAAATAGCGACTTTTATTACTGATCCCCAAAACAAATTTAATTCACATTTCTTTATAACAACGCCAAGATTTATTTAAATTATGGTTAAATATGTAACAGAAAATTATTTTTGAAAGTATTTGTTATTTATTTCTTTTAACCTTTCATTTTACAAATTTAATATTCTTGTTTTATGTTTATATTAATATATATATTTAATATTTATATTAATATTGGTTACAAAAGGTTCAATTCAATAAGTCCTTCTTTATACTTAGGGTTGTTGCATTCACTTGCACAAAATTCATCTACATAAAATTAACACTTAGTTTACAATTACAATGAATTCAAAATAGTTTACATACGACTAAAATCAAAAGTATATGGAAGAAATCACCAACATAAATCATATTTCTATTTTACTTGTGTTATTTCAATTTTTGTAATCTAAATGTACAAACATAGTATAAAAATCAAATCAAATTAGTTAAATTAATTTAAAACTGGAATTAAAATGTATTGCCCAGCATTGATTTACCGGGTCTGTAATTTGAATCAATCTCATTGCATAGAAACCTCTTTGCCCATTTGACAATGAATAAGCTCATTGGCCTGCATTTACAAATCCTACACTCCCAACAAGTTAATGTCAAAACTATTGTTATTAGCACCTGAATGCAATAATAAAAAATTGCAAAGGATAATGTCCACTCAATAACAACGAATAAATATAGTGAGAGGTCGCGATAAATCATAATTTTAGTATTGTGTAAGGTGGAAGAAGACTCATCACTTTAGCGTGGAACGAAATGATTGGCCTTCATTTTATTGGATGAGTCAAATTTGCTTCGCAAATTAATATCCAGTTCTGAAGTGACTTTTAAATTTGGCAAGTTATTTTGTTAAATACATACTTTTCTGGATTGCTTTAAAATTTAGGAACTGAGTGATACAAGGGAGGGGAAAATAATTAGGTGCAGACTCAGTCTGCTTGCATGCAAAAAAATAAAATAAAATATATTATAAATCCATGTATATAAAAAAATAAAATAAAAATGCATATTTAATTAAATTTTGTAAAACTGCCTATAAGAAGAAATAAAAGAAGTCATCTTCGTCAACATATCAGCTTTATTAAGATAGCCGGCTTTCGACGGCTTTGCCGTCATCGTCAGTCTAAAGAATACAGAAAGATACAAAATTTTTTTTTATAAATATATACAAATATATAATATATATGTATAATATATAATGTATATATAAATGCAAATATATAATGTATATATAAATATATACAAATTACAATTGATGGATAACTCTAAAATATTTAGTTACAGATAAAATTTCAAAAAAGGTAAGGGGAGGAATGCAACGGGAGGATTAGTGGCAGTTCAAATTAAACAAAAAATCAATACAGAAAGACACATTGTATGGTTGCAAAGTTAAGGAACATATAGAGATAAAATTATAAAATTAATTGCGGTGGGGGGGGCGGAGAGGAATTAATACCTCTACAAGCAGTTCAAATTTCAGGATTATAAATATTTGTGGCGAAATATACATTCTCATATTCAAAAGAAGAGGTGTCCTTTCTGTATTGATTTTTTGTTTAATTTGAACTGCCACTAATCCTCCCGTTGCATTCCTCCCTCTACCGTTTTTGAAATTTTATCTGTAACTAAATATTTTAGAGTTATCCATCAATTGTAATTTAATTAATTTTTTTCTATCTTATTGTGTATATATTTATAAAAAAATTTTGTATCTTTCTGTATTCTTTAGACTGACGATGACGGCAAAGCCGTCGAAAGCCGGCTATCTTAATAAAGCTGATATGTTGACGAAGATGACTTCTTTATTTCTTCTATAAGAACGTCAACAACATCCAATCAGAATTCCACAAAATTGCCTATACCAATTCAGAAAATGAAAACAGCAGAATTACCTCTATTGAAGTCATTAAATATTGTTGAAGATATTACAATGTCTTTCAAATGTGTATTTGGACATGGAAGTGAGACTGCCAAGGAAAAATAATATAAACCAATAAATTCAATTTCGATTTCAAACTTCTATGATATTTAAAGAAAAAATGGGATTCAAGACCAGAAAATGCAGAATTTGACCTCACATTGGCTCAGATTGCATCTTACAAATATGCTCCAATTACATCTGGTGATGTAGTTGAATGTTCATTCATTCAAAGATTCATTTCTCACAAAAGGATGAATTTGACTGAGTAAAATTTTGAAAAATTGTTTATTGTTCCTGTTTGAAAGACAATGAAAAAAATACTAAGCTAAAATTTGATTGTGCATGTTTTATCAAATTTTATCAGGCGTATGTGTGCAGGTTTTAGTAATTTAAATGGCACGAGAATCAAGTCTAGTAATATTGAATTGTTTTATTTCAAGAGGAAAGTATTTTGTTGACTTGGCTAAGGAAATGTTTCAGAAAATTATCAAGGTAAACACTTTTACAACAGTAATGACCTTTCTTTGTCCAAGAATCATTAACACAATCTGAGATATTTTTCTCTGGTAATTTTGAAGATGAATAGTAGCCAAAATCATTGCATGTTTGAGAATGCAGTGTTATCCATACTATATGCCACAAACAGCTCACTGTGGATAATCCTAAATTATGAAACACTTGAAACCTTATGCTTCAGGTGGCCGTGCTTCTAGTGTGGCGTCATGCATTTGCAATAATAACACAGACGAGTGTGGGTTTAGTAAATTAGAGGTTTATTAACAGACCACCATCTTATTACAAAATAACGTAATTACTAATATCCCTACACGGAGTAATTTCCCGTTACGGCTACCACACCACTACCCACTAATCTCAAACATTAGATGGCGTCAAGCGCCGCAACCCACCTACGACTCAACATCGAGTCAGCCTCTGTACGGCAACACATTGCCGGCTCTTGCACAGCTCGCGGCCCGCGCCCACCCAGACTCCGATCCGTGCCGCACCGTGTCCCGTAACCAAGAGAGCGTTCGACCGCTCGCCAGGGCTGACGCTCGCCCTTCTCCCCACCACGCTGCCTCCTAGGGTTTCCGCCGGCGTCACATCCGCTCGTAACAAAGGCTGGCGCGTGGTGCCTAGCGTCGCCTGCCACGCGGCCGTTCGTACAATTGCGTTTGTGCATGACGCTACACTAGAATAATGCTACCAAATATCGCCTTCATATTATTTCAAATATTCTGATCTATAATTGAATTATCTGAGAATAATTGAACTCATATTATCTACAACTACTATTTTAGCGAAAGGGAGAAAAACTACAAAACCTCATCAAAGTTCTCGTCTGGCAGCGGAGGTGAACGGTTGTGTCCAGCTTGCTCCGCAGTGATTACCTTGTTCGTTTCCTACGAAATAAGCGAGCTCAGAGTAAACAAAGTGTACAATTAGTTACTCTACTTAGTGTGTCAAGTTGCGTGAACTGTGTGCCTGTGTTAGTGTGTCAAGAAATGAACAAAATAGATTTCTCTGAAAGTTATTGTAAATTGTGTTTTAGTTTACAACAAGCGCAGCATTTCTGTTTATGTGTCAGCTACCATTCTAACTGTGATCTCAAATTTGTTCAACAACAGCTGCCCCTCGGTTGGGCAGCAAGTGATTAATTCAAGGATTATTCTTGAAGACAAAACAACGACACCATTCCCTCTATGATCATGTCTGAATCCACGTCACAACCGCAGCTTCTACATCTGCAACAACGCCAAAACCAGCAGCATCTGTTACAATTACAATCAAGTGTACTACAATTACAAGGTGAGACCAGTAATACTAACTCTCTAGCTCTGTCAACAGTGGAACCTATGCAGCAATCGCAACTACCACAACAGCTGTTACAATTGCAGCAATGTGAACCACAACTGCAGCACGGTATACTAGAATTGCAAGGCGAGCCCAGTAATACTAACATTCAGTCCGCCAGCAACACGGTATACGTGCAGCATTCACTACTATCACAGTCCCAGCAATTGTTACAATTGCAACCAAGTGAAATACAGTTGCAAGGTAAAACCAATAATATTACTGCTTACTCTGGCAACAGTGTGGAATTTATGCAACAATTGCTACTACTGCATTATCAACAACAACAAATCTGTTACAATTATCTACAGAAGAAATGCCATCACAAATTGGGTCTAAAAATATTGGCACCCCTTCTGCTGAACTCTGGCAGGATGTTACGTATAGATACAGAAAAGACAGAGAAAGAATAATGATGGACGGGAGGCTAAGACTCTGCATTTACAAAATGAACAGAATTTCGAATCTGCAAATAAGTTTAATGTCCTTAATGAGTGTAATAATAATTCTGAACTAAATGAAACTACACCTGAAACTTCAGATGGAAATCTAAACCAAAAACTTGATACAATTCAAAGTCAAAGTAACAATCCGAAACCACCGCACTGTTTGTTCCTGGTGTTTTGGGATATTAATAAACTAACAAGCATAATTCAACAAGCCGAAATTGAAAGAGAAGGTGTTTTGACTTCAATTGCTTCTGAAAGTTATAACTTAAAAGTTTATAATAACAAAGAAATTAAAATAATGGCAAAAACTGTTGGTGTATAGAGCTTTAGTAAAACTGTTCAAACTAAAAGACGTAAAATTATACTCGTATCAGATGAAACAGAATCGAGCATTCAGACTTGTTTTACGAAACATGCATCCTACAATTGACGTAGAAAGCCTGGAAATGAAATATCGAAACTAGGACACAATGTGCGTGAAATATATAATGCAAAACACAAAATTACTAAAATTCCTACATCAACCTTTTTCATAGATCTGGAACCAAACAAAAACAATGTTGACATCTCTAACATAAGTGACCTTCTGAAATGCAAGATAATATTTGAACCTCTGCGCACTAACAAAGACATTCTTCAATGTAAAAATTGCCAAGATTTTCATCATACAAGCAAGTATTGTTTTCTTCCCTCGTTGTGTCAAATGTGCGGGAAATCACTCTACAAAACAGTACAAAACTCTACAAAAAAGGACAAATCCACAAAACCTGAATGTGTTCTGTGCGGTGAAGATCACCCTGCTAACTACAAAGGCTGCTCAGCTTATCAACGTGAATATGCTTTGAAATTCAACCGGTCGGATAGTAAATATCAATGGAACAGAATTCAACATTCTGAGCGCAGCCAACATCAACAATATTTTCATCATCAACGTAAACAACAGCAGCAACTGCCAACGACTGAAGACTTTCCAGCTATAGGTAACCCTGATATTCAAACATGTTTTGCAAACAGAAGCAGTTACTCACGAGCTGTTAAATACTGTAACTACCAAAATATTAGAGAAGCACAGCAGTCATCCACTAATGAACTAGTAATTATGATTCAAAAATGCTTTCAAATAATGAGACTAAATGCATATAGAATTGCAACTTGACCTAACGGATTGGCGCAGCATCGCTAAGAATTATGCACCTTCCTGATAACTGAAAGAATAGATATAATGCTAATATCAGAAACACATTTTACTGAAAAATCTCATTTACGCATACCTAAATACGATGTGTTCTCCACTAGACACCCAGACGGCACGGCACATGGAGGCACAGCTATTATAATAAAAAACACAATTAAATATAACATTCTTTGTGAGTTTAAAGAAAGTTATCTACAAGCAACCTCTGTGCAGATTGAAGATAGTTTTGGTACTGTTACAGTATCAGCAATATACTGTCCACCAAGACATCAGATAATAAAAAAAGACTTCCTGAAATTCTTTCGCCAACTAGGAACAAGATTCATAGCAGGAGGCGATTTTAACGCGAAACATCAGCCCTGGGGTTCCGTTTAAACTCACCTAGAGGAAAAGTACTTTGAAGCTGTCATGGAAGAGGCTTATAATGCGCTATCCAGTGGAAACCAACATATTGCCGACAGACATAAACAAAATTCCTGATGTACTAGATATATTTATCAGCAAAGGTCTGTCACAATCCGACATCAAAGTTGAACAATGTTTAGATCTGAGCTCTGACCACTCTCCTGAGATCATGACGTTTGGGCGGTATTATCGAAAACATTATAAGTCCTGTCCTGACTAATATACATACAAATTGGAATGCAGTTCAACATTGGTTAAGCAAAAATATTTCAGCCATTAAAGACTAACGACGATATAGATTATGCTGTAGAATATATTACTGAATGTATCCAAGAGGCATCTCAAATTCAACTCCCAAAATTCAGCATTGTCAAAACTGTTAATTTCCACTATTCATCAAGGAACAGTAACAGCTTTTGAGCAATTGCTCAAAAGAGAAGATTAAGACGAATCTGGCAAAATAACCGAACCCAAGAAAACAAAAATAAATTAAATAATGCTGCATAAAACTAAAGAGACACGACAAGAGTACAATTCTAACAATTTTAAAATTATGTAGCAAAATCACTCTACAAGCAGGAAATGAATACTGCAAACAGCTGTCTACAAAGAATCGTTCTTTCTAACAATGCACATGTTCAACAACAATGCGCGCTCTTTCATAGAACTTTACCAGACTTGTCAACGACCTTCGTATTTCTTGGCAGCAATCGGCAAATATTGAAAATGAATTTAGTTTGCAGTCAGAAATCGAATGAAGAGCAAGTGCAATCAGTGTTACAATATAAAATAATCTTTACATAATGAAGTTAATTACATCTGAAAGGTTTATCATATCATTTGAACACACGACGGAACACACCAAAATCTTTAAGTTTAAGATACATTTAATTACATTTTAATGTATAATTTTGTAAACCACAATGTTTAATTTATTTTAATAAAATTATATTTTTATAACTAATAAATAAAATACTATAACACTATAATTAATGAATTTAAAAATAGATAACAAACAAATAAAATGATTAAGATATTAAAAATGTATAATTTTAATATAAAATTTATTTAATATATAATATATAATTTAAATATAATTGATAATATAGTTTCATGGTTGAAAATTAAGAATATTTAAGAATTATATATTAACGAATCAATCATTTAGACAAAAATATTATTTTAAATACAATTTGATAACATATAACAAGTGTAAATGAATAAAAATCCATATGATTAAGAACATCAACCCAATTTTTAACATGCAAAGTTACATTATTAAAATTGAAAGCACCAAAAATGTTTGCTTTTGTGAACTTGAATTTGACGCATGCAGAAAGTATCTGTAAATAAACTAATTTGTATAATAGTATACTGTATTTTCTTCTAGAGTTCATTGGTATTTCATTTTACTGGTACCATGTCGAAACGCACATATCCAAGCGGTGCATCTAAGAGAAAAAAAGCGATTGAGGAGAACGAAAGGATTAAAAAAGTACCCAAACTGACATCTTTCTTTACAAAATCAGTAAATCCATGTATATCTTCAAATGACACACAGAAATTCTTTGGACACACCGAATGAAATTAATCGATCAGAAAACCAGAAAATGGAGCCAGAATCAAGTACTCCGAAGGTAGTTCTCATCTGAAGATGTTTCATTGCATGAGATGTTTCTCATCTGAAAATATAGGTGATGCTCTGACTTTTTCAAAAGTATCCAGGTGCACATCAAACGATTCCGGCGAATGGAATAAGATCGATGTTTTTGGATACAGAACGGACCTATGTTTTTTCAAAATAAAGGTTGTGATTTTTCTAAAACAGCGAGAAAATACGAAGATGGAAATGGGAGAATTGTAATTCGACATCTTACTAAATATGTTTTTACACGTAAATTGCAAAACAGTGAAACTGTCTGTGGATCATGGCTTCCATTTTCGCCATCTAAAATGCGTTATACTGTTTCGCAAGCCGTCTTTGCATCTTCCGATTCGGCGTTTAATTCTCCGGACGGTTTCACGACTGGAAAAAGTTGAACCGTGCAATTACTGAACAGTTTGCGTCATAGATATGCAACTATGGACTATATCGTTCGAAGTCAGAAAGTGGGTACTGTAAATGAATCAATACTTGTCCAATTCAATGAAGAAGTCAGTTATTGGAAAAGTGTTTTGATTAGAATTGTTGAAACAATCAAATTTCTTGCTGGCCGCGGACTGCCGTTTCGTGGTGATAATGAAATAATTGGTTCTCAGCAGAATGGAAATGATTTGGGTTGTTTAGAACTGATTAGCAAATTTGATCCATTTCATAGAGAGCATTTGAACAAATATGGTAAGGATTCGTGTCGTATTTATCAGCGATCATTTGCAATGAGTTTATTGAGATTATGGGTAAACAAGTAAAACTAAAAATACTTTCTGAGATGAAACAGGCCAAGTTTTATTCAATTAGTATTGATTCTACTCCAGATTGTAGCCATGTTGATCAGTTAACATTTACGATTCGATATGTAAAAGATAACACACCGATTGAACGGTTTTTAGAGTTCATACCTTTTCAAGAACATGGTTCCGAATATTTAACAAATACGGTTTTAGCTTTTCTCGAAAATAATCAGATATCAATTAACGATTGCCGCGCTCAAACTTACGACAATGCCGCGAATATGTCAGGTGCGTACTCAGGACTACAAGCAAGATTGCGTCAATTATGTGAATACGCTATTTTCATTCCTTGTGCTGGACATTCGCTGAATTTAGTCAGGGAGCTAAAGCTGCTGGTTGCGTGATGACAGCAACGAGTTATTTCCAACTTGTACAAAATTGTACAATTTCTTTTCGGTTCAACACATCGTTGGATATATTAAAAACAATCTTGGAAAATATCAAGTAGTAAAAAGTTTATCTGATACTAAGTGGTCTGCTAGATACGATGCAGTCTCAGCTTTAAATGTGGTTATTCTCAGATTATACTAGCTTTGGTATTTATTGAAAATAATAAAGAAAATCCAGCAGAAACGCGAAATGAAGCCTACAGTATAGCTAAGAAAATGAAAAAATTAGAGAATATTATTTTAACCGAAGTCTGGAGTGCTATACTTTTAAAAGTCAATGAAACTAACAAAACGTTGCAAAAAGAAAATCTTTCATTGTGTGTTGCTTCAAAGCTGATATCATCATTGATCAATTGTTTGCATGTCATGAGAATGAATTTGATAACTTTGAAACAATCCCAAAGAAAAGTTTCTCGATTCAGAATATCAAAATTCGCGTGTAACAAACAGAAGTTCTCGTGCAACTTATTTTGACTCAGAAACACACGAAGTCATCTTTTCTGCCAAAGAAAAATTTAAATTACAAACTTATATCCCTATTATCGACACATTAATAAGTGAATTGGATAGAAGAGCTGAATCATACAGTATTATAAGTAAACGATTTCAATTTTTATCAGAATTAAAACTTATTGATGAAAGAATTTTCATATAAATGTAAACAATTTGTTGAGTTTTATAACAGATGTCAATGAACAAGACCTCATATCGGAGTGTTTTCAATTTCAACATTGTCTTCGCATTGAAAATCCAACAAACACACCGTATCTTTGGCAGAAATCTATAAATTTTAAAAATATCATCTTGAAGAGACATTTCTAACATTGAAATAGCGTTAGAATTTTCTTAACGTTAATAGTCACCAATTATACGGGTGAACGCTCATTTTCAAAGCTGATATATAAAAAATGAATTAAGTAATATGATTCAAGAACGACTTTCTTCGTTAGCTTTATTAAACATTGAGTACGATATTTTGAACGAATTGATCTTCAACGATGTAATTGACGACTTCGTGCGTGCGAAACTACGTAAAGTACATTGACAAATGCTTAGTTTGTTTTTATTTAGATCTTATTATGTAAATATTGCTTGTGTTGTTTTTAATCATATTTTATTATGTTACTATTGTTAGAGTTATTAGTAAAATATTACTATAGAAAATACAGAGATTAAAGATACTATTTAATTCAATTATCTATTGTTTTTACAAATCCTTCCTTACCTTTTAAAAGAGGAATCAAAATGTTTATTAACTGTGTAATATTCAATTTTAATAACTTATGATCGCCAGAACGTAATTTGTTGAACTAAGAATTAGGCCCTGAAATCTCTGGAGTGCCTCAGGTACTTTCAAACCCAAAGACGGCCCTGTATGTGTGTTTATTTGAAGATTTCATTAATTAGTGTACCCTCCAGATTCACTGTCAACAAGAAGTTAGGAATGTATTCTGAAAATAATTTGCAGAAACATTGGCTTTGAGAAATAAATAGGAAGATAGCTGCTACATAACTCTTGCGGCAAGGAGGATACGCACCACTACTCGTACTCCATAACTCCAGAAGATAGCAGCACTAAACGCTAACCCACAGAGGGACCCACAGGAGGTTCGTTTTGCGTTCTCGGAAGTAGTTTCGGCCTCTATTGACCTCAAAGTCCCTCAAAACTTTGGAAGTAAATTAGGCTTACTAAGAGCACTCTGTCGCAGAATAATTTGAAGGTGGAGCCTGCCGTCATTGTAGTGGAAAGTGTGTACTTTGGGAATGGTTGCGACTTGTGATACTGTAACTACTTAGGTTTTGAATTTCACATTAAGAATATCACAAAATTATCTAGAGAAGCAGAAGACTGGACAAATATGAAAGACGGAAATAAAATAAAGACAAGTGGGGATGCAAAATAAATGCAATAGAGAACAAGAGAAAAAAAACGGGAATGAAGAACAGTCAAACGACATTCTGCAGAGGATACTGAAAGCACTTACTAAAATTGAGAACGAAAATGAAGAACGGAAGAACATTGGCCAAGACGTACACAACCAAGATATGATTAAAGTAAATATGGCTAGTTTTTTCAGAGAAACTGAAAATACTCAGAAATAAAAGTAAAGTGAAAGGGAATGACATATATATATTGAAAGCAATTTAATAAAACTAAAAAGAGAAATACAAGCAGATTTAAGATACAATGGAAAACAAGAGAAAAGACTGACAAGTAAAATCGGTATCAAAAATTGAAATACACGGAAAATGGGAGAGCTGGAATTGATTTCGAGAGCAAGAAAAATAAAAAGTACACAGGAAAAGGAGGAAAAGAAACAGTCAAGGGTAGATTTGGAGTAGGGATCGCGGATGATAAAGATGGAAAGAATATTGACTACTAATCGTGTTCAAGGAGTGTAATGGCCGGGAACAAAAACAATAGAGTCATAGAAAGTAGAGGGATAAATATATCATTTTAAAATATAGCAAGTTTGAAAAGGAAAGACAATGAATTCTAGGAGTATACCAGAAAATTTGAAATTATTTGTTTGGTAGAAACGTGGGTAGAAGAAAAGGAATGAGAGAAAATAAAAGAGAGAATGCCCAAGGAGTACGTATACATGGAAAATAAAATACGCAACCTGAGAATATAAAAAAAGGAAAAGCAAAAGGAGTAAGGGAGAAAATCACAGGAGTAAGCCAGAAAATCAAAGAAGTTAATGGCTACCAAATAGAGTATCCAGGAATGCAGAAACATGCAGGAATGCGGAAACAACAAAGAAATTTACAAAATTGACAAACTTTTTGAATGCAAGCATCAAATTTGAACCACAATATAAAAAGAAAACACCAGTTCAATGCCATCGGTGCCAAAAATACGGTCAAACTAAAGCAACGCGTCGATGCGTAAATGCGGCTTTGATGTTTTTTAACAAATGAATGTCGAATGGATAAATCACAGCCGGCTACATACATGCTGAGTTCACGAAACCAGCCAGCAAATTACAAGGTGTGTCAAGTATACCAAAATTATATTAAAAAACGAAACAGAGAAAAGTAAGATATCACCACCACTTAAAAATGGAACTTTGATATTTTCGAAAATTCTGAGACTTTGACGAAAATGACATCTGCACCATTCTTTTAAGGTTTTATTGTTCTATTTTTGAAACAAAATTAAGAAAATATTTGAGATGGTTTTTGAGGAAATGTTTTCATGTAAAGTGCTTAATTTTTAAGCACAATTTACGGAAAAAGTACTCTTTTTCAAACAATTTTAAATTATCTCTTTTAAAGAGTTGATTTTTAGAACAGATTCTGTTTATGGAAAGAATCTCTACCTTCAATTTTGTAGTTTTGAAATGTTAATATATAACAATTTTCGAAAATACAGAGTTTGCTGGAAATGAGACCAACACTTCTTTTTTCCGCCAAGAAGAAAATTTAAAGAAAAATTGGTTTTTTAGTAAAAAATGATTAAAATATGTAAAAACTGTCTCAATTCCACACACAATTCGCGAAAAACACTCATATTTTTGATAAATTGTAGTAAATATAATTATTTAAAATTTAAAGAACACTTTCCATGAAGAAAAAATCTCCAACTTCAATATTGTAGATCCAGGAAAGCACCGAAAACTTTTTGAACATTTTGTTTTTCGAAAATTAGACATTTCAACGAAAATGTAACCTGCACGAATCACTTAAGCGTTCTTCACGCTGTCCGAGGTCAAAGTTACTTCAAGATTTTCGGAGCTATTTTTGAGAAAATTTCGAAAATATAGAGGTTCTTCCTAAAGAACATCCAAAATGAAAATGTCCGTTTCAAATTCATAGGGCCTTGAGTTCCTTTAAATCGATTAAGGAATGCCATTTTGGAATAAAATCGGCACTACAGCTTAGGCACTAGCGTTGACCAGAGACGGACGAACGGTAGGACAGACAGACGTATTGCCGTCAATCGATTTTCTGTATCAAGGCGCAAAAGCATTGTTTCTGAATACACAACGTGTCAGAGGAAGTAATTCGTATATTTTCGTATACAAACACGATTTACCCTCTTTTCATTACCAGGACTTGGCAATGAGTTTTTTCTCTCGTAAATTCGCCGGCAATCGATTATATTTTCTCTTGTCACGAAGTACGCATGAGAAAGTAAAATGAGATGAGACGCCAATAGTAGGTAGCTGGGAAGAGGATGGGAAAAATACAAATCTAACTCAGACTAAACGTATTAAGGCACTTACGAGTTTGAGAGTACGAGAAAGTTTGTTGTGGGAATTCTGATTGGATGTTGTTGACGTTCTTATAAGAAGAAATAAAAGAGGTCATCTTCGTCAACATATCAGCTTTATTAATTTGAGAAAGTTTGTGCCATTTTGAAACAACACTAGATAAGTTAACCTTTAAATCTTAGAGAGGGGAAAGCAGAATATACATAACAAGGAAAGCTGAAACAACAGCGAATTGCTGGAGTTTTAAATTACAAGGTTTTTAAAAAAATTATTATACTGGCAATATTCATAAAACGCTAAATAAAACTTTAATCCGTATTTTATTTTGTTGTAGATTATGAACTTCCTACTGAGTTAGTCAAAGAATCTTGAAAAATATATTATTATTATTATTATTATTATTATTATTATTATTTGTATTCTTGTATCGAATACAGTAAATTGCTATTGAGAGATTGTTTAGTGTTTCCGGGCGCCAAACTACAATGTTCATTAGTACTGTTCAGTGTTGTGCATTTTACTCCTTGGAATTCTTCCCTCGTTTAAACGGTTGATCCGCCGTCCACCTACACTTCCCTACAGTGTTTCACTTCCAGATATCTTTCCAAGCGCGGTAACGCTACAACCGCGCCTCCAATCTGGTCTCCCGTCAGTGTGGTAGAGTTGGGCAAGTCAGTGCGTGTGATTGGTGTGATTGTGTGTGTGGAGAGAGAGAGAGAGAGAAGAGAGAGAGAAGAGAGAGAGAGAGAGGAGAGAGCAATAATTGAGGCTGGAATGACCGCTGTTCGTAGTCCATTTGTTAAGGTATTGTTTCGGCATTTTGAATTTCTGTATACATACGTATATACGTGCATACGTAGTATAGTTACAGTTATGTAATGCTGCGCAAAAGATTGGCGGATTATTCTGGTATTTGTCGGAAAAGAGGGGAAACTGCCGGATAAGAGCAGGCGGCAGCTGGAATTATCCTCGAATCAGTAGCTAAATTCGACCAAGATATGTAACTACACTCAAACATCCCTCACTGTCGGATCTCGAACTCTGATCTCATTCAGTCAACGACGTAGTAGAGGCATGTGAAATGATGAAACTGAATTATTGCAACTGTCAAGAGTCGTTAAAATCGTACTACAAGTTTCATTTCGTTACAAAATTTAAAATTTTCAACATGCAAGTATTCATTTTTCAAATATTTCTGTAAACAGATCTATTACATGAGCCTCTTATCTGATTAACAAATCAGGCAAATAAATAATTACACTGTAAGCCGAAGTGTTTTCAAAAAAACTACTCTCATTTTTTTACATGTGACTTTCTAGTCTTATTATAATAGTGGATTTCTCTAATACGTATTCAATGAGTAAAAGTTCTTTGGTTATTTTCTAAAAGTAAATCGGAATAATTTTGTCCTTTTATAAAAACTAATGTGTCGATTTCGAAACTAATGTCGAAAAATGTTTACTACGTAGTAAAGAGGAAGTAATTATCCAAAATATTTTTCGACATTTTGATGAAAATGCTCAACCTAACTCATTGCGATTTTTCTCATACATGGAAGTAGCCAGGTCATTCATTCATTATCATATTATCAATTTTGTTTCAATGTTTTGTGGCCCTCAAAAGGGCCGGTCTTCGAGCTATCCTTCAATGGGATGACCAGACGCCCTCGTTCTCTACTATCTGACGCAATCACCGTGGTAGAGAACGGACAGGTTAGCAGCGTAACCTTCACTGTTGCTACCTCATCCCAGAGCATCTGATACCAGTTGGGCCAATTTTCAGAAAGTGTTCTTTTGTCTCGCCCACACGTTCTCAATTGGGTTCATATCGGCGCCACTGGCGGCCAATCGAAAGCTCGACTTGTTTCGCCTTGCAAACCATTCCTGAACCAACTGAGTTTTATGGACTGGAGACTGGTCCTGCTGAAAACGTATTACGCCGTCAGGATAAAGCACCCGTACGGAAGGGACCATAACATTTTCTAGGATGTGCACATATTCCCGCCGGTCAATCCTCGCCCATTGGGGCCTTGGTCTATTCTGTGCAATATATCTAAACCGCGCGCTCATCCACCCCAACACGCCACGGATACGCGACCGGAGCGGTAAGCCTCAGCCACATATTCCGCATTCTGTCGGGTGCCGGTTGGTCGAAAACGCGTACCGGCCCATCGTTAGCAGAGAAAACACACTCATCTGAGAAAAAACATCTTCCCAATCACGATTTATGTTAGCGGCAAATTTTGGCGTAGAGTTTGAATCGTTACGGCTATTGGTCTTGGACGAAACTGTCTTGTCCTTCTTGAGGCGCTCGCCATAGAAACGTAGGAGTTATTTTGGTTTATTGTAAATATCTTTTGAAAAATGGAGATATCAGTATGAGTTTCTTCACTAATCGTTTATAAATAAAAAGCGGCAAATTTGGAGTACTGTTTGGTGTGTATGCTTACATTATTAGCGGATTTAGATTGTGGTCCTGCTAACTTCCAATGGAAGTTAGCAGGATCATCGATTTGAGAAAATGACCCGCGGCAAATTTTTTGTTTTCACATCTTAAGAACGGCAAAAAAGCGTCAAATTATGAGCCATACAGTTTTGTGATTGGGTGAAATGGTTCTGCTAACTTCCAGGACGTTTAATGCTGTTATTTCTACTTATATATATATATATATATATATATATATATATATATATATATATATATATTGAAACGCACCGCGTTTCTGCCTAAAGAAACGGTGATACAACAAGTAAGCACGCGGCAAAACAGTTGCCAGAGGGCGCCCGCTAGCCACAAGAAACAGTTACGGGCGGCGGGTTGTCGGTTGGCCGAAGGCGTGAGAAAAGACGCCGCGGCTTCAGTGTACGGCCGGTCGCCTGTAGGAAGGAAGTACCTGGGGCTGCTCCGCGTTCGAACAAGGTAGAATAGTGTCGCGAACGAATGAACGCTGCCAAAAGTGATTGACGGACGAGTTGTGCTAGATATAACCATCATTAGTAGCTCGGACGTAGTGCCAGGTAACAGCTATTATCCGGGGTGAGTACTGATCGAGAGAACTTGTGTGCAGAGGAGTACGCCACGAGACTAGTAGCCTGGTGAAATGGTGAGACACGTGCTAGCAAACTGTACCTTGAATAATTAGTGGCGTTTGTCAGCTCGCGGAAGGTGACATCGAGTAGATCTGGGTGAACTGGAAAGGAGTTCAGCGGAGGCGCAGAGGCACCGTGGGAAGATTACGCTGGAGAAAGTGCTTCGGAAACGCAACGCATCGCATCAGCGGCCCCAGCGGAGCAGCATGGCAGTACAGCGAAGGAGTACGAGACAACCCGAGTCCCCGAGCCGCCGTCGCTCGAGGGGAGGTATTAAACGGTAAATATTTCCTTGATCGATGTAAGATCAGAAAGAACTAACAGTGATTCTGGGTGAGGTAAAGAAAAGGATAAAGACCACCACCGATATTTGTAATCACTAGTGATTTGTGTTGAATAATAAATAATCCATGTTTATTTTGTTCACGGAACAGTGGTGTCTGATTAATAACCCCGAGCCCATTCACGAAAAAGAACACCCTTCCCTTTAACTATCATCATGTAAATTGTTTCATTTTAATTTAGTTTAATAATAAGTTGATATCGGGAATGAATAAAAATATAGTCACTTGTTTACACGAAATATATAAGATTGATGTAAATATATTAATTTCAATATTGATGTATCAAGTTTGTATAATTTTAGAAATGTATAATTTTTGTATAATATATATTTGCCCATTTTGTGTAATTGCTTCACATAGTGAATAGTGGTTAGATTCATAATGAATCAATGACATTTCCAATGAAGAGTTAAAAGTAATTTTTAATGGGAGGTGATCGTAATCTAGTTCTGGAAAAGGAGTTCTCAGATGACCGAATTAAAAATATAATATAGTTAATAAGGTCGGACATTAATATTTTAATAAAATAGTTTTTATATGTAAAATACTAAATAAACTAAAAGTATTTCAAGTTCATTTAGTCACAATGAAAGTTTTCTACTGCAGACATTATGATAGGTAAGTGCAGCTGTAAGCAAATGAATGATTTTTGATCTTTTGTTTTGGGGATCACAATTAATTACTTCTTCAATATAACGTTAGGGTGATTGCATTCTACATGGAGTTCTTTGCCGCAACTATTAAAATCATGTGTGAAGTTTTTACACTTCATCGAATGTTACACCCTTCTTCTAGATAAGCCGACCAAACACTGTTTTCGCTAATCCATTAAGATCACTAAATTCTCCTGTCATAAATTATTTAAAAATTTTAATTGTTAATATTGCTTCAAAATTTTGTCAAACTTCGGAAATCTGTATCACGATAATCGTTAGAAAATGAATTGGTATCCTCCTCTTAAAATATTGTTGCAAAATAGAATTTGGTGCATTTTCATACACTTTTACAAAATTGCCAATTTATTAGATATGTGTTCACTAACGCATCTTCCGTAATATTGCATTGCATATTTATAATTTTTAATGAATTGTTAATAAATATTGTAAACAAAATAATAATAAATAAATTTTTTGATTGGAAAAATTTCATTCAAGTTAGACATTTTATAAAGTAATTTAATTAAAGTACTATAATATGAATTAAAGTTGAATTTTAAAATTATAACGAAAATATTTATTATTGTTGAAACGCACTGCTACTATATTATAATGTAACGCGTTAAAATGTTCTGCCATTGATTGATAGGTTGTGTTCGTATATAGTATATCTCACAGAAACGATTTTACAAAGAAAATCTAAATAATAACACAATGACCTCAAAATTCATAATTCATTCACATTTGGTCGCACTCTTCGGCGATCACTTTAATGCAAGGTCGGGAAGAAGGAGAAATCTGCGCTATCGCTGTTGGGTTCGTAACCAAATCTTCAGGGTCACCATTGGTTTCTTTTACTTAAATCTTAGGATTCCGAAAGTGATACTAAATATTTCAACATTAAATTGAGAATACATGTTGCATACCATGAGAGAGAAATGATGAACAAATGTCTGGAGTTTAAAAAAATTGCCTTCATCAAGTCCTACTGGCTATTGTAATTATATTTTCTGTCATTCGTCGATAAAATGCCGTACACTTTCCGGTGAATTATGTTATCGCCGATAAAGCGAAAGATTTCCACGTTCAAGAGACCCACATTTGTTATTGGTGGGTCGGAAATATATTTTAATTGTGGAATTGACACTATTCATTGGTGCAACATACAAGAAATGTGAATTCACTATTTGTGATAGTTTTCTCTTTTTACGTCAGTCTCGTAACATTTCGAAAACATAATACAATCTCTTTCTTTTTACTAAATACTATATTTACTTTTCGACCTATAAATTCCGAAGAATAGTCTTTTCCATTGGGATACCGATTATGCCGATAAATGGACAAAGTTTACAAATATTATAAACTAGCTGACCCGGCGAACTCTGTTCCGCCTTAACATGATCCATCTTTTTCTCGCGTCGCACTCACTGTGAGAAACTGTACTATCCTTGTTGCACTCGTGATAATAAAGCGATTGCAGATTTGTGTTTCTCTCAAACAGAAGAATTTCAAAAGACGCTCTGATATTAAATAGATAATTAAAAATCTATTATGTAGCAGAGCGTTTTTTAAATTGATTTTGTTTAAGAGAAAATACAAAGCTGTAATCATAGGACCGACTGTTAAGGCAATAAATAAGCAGATTTTGGAATTTATTAAGTTAAATTGTTTATTAAATACAAATAAAAAATTAATTAGATTAGTCATTCATTATTGTTCCTGTATTTTGGTTCATTGGTTTTGCCTCTTCAGTTAAACACCTTCTGGTACAGACATTTTCGTTTTAAAACAAACAACGCAGATGATCTTGCGACCGTGAACATGCCACATATAATTGACCATGGAAAAACGGATATTCGATATAGAAAACGTGCAAAACCCTCGAAAGGTGTGAAAACCGCGAAATCATGCGAAACGTGCAAAAACGTGCGTCCTCACACGGAAAGCTGTCGAACAGGATAAACAGTAGCCTATGTCTCTGTCCTGGCTCTAAGCTTCCTGCTCACCAAATCAGTACAGCCGTTCTTGATTTATAAATAGTGTAACTGGCACGACTATATATAGATTTGCTGGGAACGAAGGCGGCTATCATTATCGCCTTCTGTTATCAGTGCGGCGTTACAACAAAGGAGTTACAACAGGCAACAATGACCCTAACATGCGAAATCACGCGAAAACTGCAAAACATGCGTTCTCACACAGGAACGCTGTCGAACAGGATAAACAGTAGCCTATGTCCGTGTCCTGGCTCTAAACTATCTCACCAATTTTCAGCCAAATCAGTACAGCGTTCTTGAGTTATAAATATTGTAACTAACGACTTTCTTTTATATATATATATATATATATATATATATATATATATATATATATATATATATATATATATATTTCGAACCACACTCGTGTGCGTACAAACCGTAGCCAGCACCCGACCTGAGACGTCTTGGGGGTGGTGAACACAATTCACCAGATGGTCGACTAGCTCAGTATAGACGTCCCAGTGTGACACAATAAATAAAAAATAGAGGGCAGGGTCGTGAAGATCGTTTATGGATTGGATGCAAAATTACAAACAACTCAGGTGAGAATCACTTTCACTAAATTCAGAATATATTCAAAAAATATTGGCTGCTTTGACAAATACATACAATGGCACATAAGAAAAAAAATACAGAATACTCTTGACCAAAAAATAATAACACAATACACAATTTCCTACTTTCATCTAACCAATTGTTTTAACAAACACACTTTCAGAAATTCAAAAAGAATCGTTAAATATTACTTTACAAATTTGAAAAACACACATTGAAAATCAAAATTAATACTTTTCCTAACATTACTTTTACAACAAAAGGAAACTCTTTCTCTCTCTAAAATCCAGAGAATTACTATTATATAATTATACTCTTACACAACTCTTAATCACTATATTACAATATTTGATCTTGAAATCCTTTTTGAAAGAAAGATTGATTCTGTTCTCACGTATTAAAAGTCGGAAACAAATGTACTTTACTTTTCTTATCTTTTAAGCGTGTAAATCTTTACCCTCCTTTTTCTTTCTACGTGATAGATACAGAATGAGCTTTCTTATTAAACTGAATCACTCCTATCCTACAAAACATTTTATTTGGATGACCTTACTGTGTTCTCGCCGCGTGAGAGCAGCCCGCTGGGCTTCCTTCTACCCTTTCACCGAGCTGCTTCGGCCTTGAAGCGTCGTGTCCTCAGGTTGAGAACGCCGTTGCTCCCTCAGAAATCGCCTTCTTCTTCTCGTTCAAGTTTATATGTTGAATACTCTCATATAATTTTACTTTATTTTCGATTACAGTTAATGACCAACTGGATATTCAGAGTGAAAATGAATCCAGAGATCTTAGCACATATGAGCACCAACTTAAAAGGGTATTTAAATGTACGAAAAGCATGTGAGAGAAAAAAAACTGGAAAGAAGAATGAATGCAAGCTATTAATTACTGCCATATATTCAAACTTCTCTCCTAATTCTTCCATTATAAATTCATAACATTTCTTATTACCTTTCTTCTAAGATTATGTTTAAATCAATTTATAATAGAATAATTACCTCTTCTAGTCTTCTAGAAGATTTTTCCTCAAAAGTTGCAAATCTGAAATCCCTGCAATGTCACTTCCTGGTACCGTTTTCCATACGTCCGCCCAGTTCAGCTGCTACCTTCAGAAGAACTTTTCTTTCACCCGACCCCCAGTCTCGCCCTTAGTATAAGGTGGCGGTCTCTCTTGTTCTAAATTCTAATTATCATTCCAAATATCCATCCCGTTGGCGCTATGTTCAAATATTCTTTCCCTCGCTTTCTTAGGGCGGTATGTGACACGTTTTCGGAATCTGAAAACGGCGGTCCTAACCCTTCTTTCGAAAAAAGATTTTATAGGATTTGATTTCATATGCCAAATCTTTTCACTAAAATTATACTCTTCTTTTTCTTGATTCTAGAACGTCAGCAATCTTGTTTTCTTCCCTCTTGTACTCCTACTCCTTGTCTTCTTCCTCATCTTCCTTCTTCTTTTTCCTCCTTCTTTCTCCCTCTTGTTTTTTTTTCTTTTTACATGATTCTTGTCGGTTACTTTATCTGTTTGTTTGTTTCATCATTTGCCACTTATTTCATTCTTTAAATGGCCCAAACTGTAAATTGTACTTTCGATTGTCTTCCACTTTCATCTAGTGTGCTTTCGCAGCACGGAAGAAATATTTCAATGTGCATGGCGAAATTAGGAATAAATCTGGCGTAATAATTGACGCAACCTAACAAACTTTTAAGTTGTTTCGTGTTTTTTGGCGGTGCAATTTTATCTATCTCTCGCATCTTTTCCATATTCATTTTAACCCCGTTAACTGTCACATCATAACCCAGAAACTTAACTTGTTTAGTGCAGAATTTACTTTTCTCCAAATTCAGTTGTAAATTATTTTCAATCAGACGTTTCAACAAAATATCTAAGCTTAGTCATGTTTCTTCAATGTCTTAGAATACACAACACGTCATCAATATAGATAAACATCGCTGGACATCTCTCTGCCAATGATATTGTCTAGACATTGTACAAGAGCAGATGCACTGTTCTTGAGTCCAAATGGCATTCTTTTGAAGACATGCAGAAATTCCCAGTGAATAAATCCTGTATATTGTCTACATTCAGGTGCTATCGCTATTTGCCAATACGATGCAGTGAAGTCAGTTGAACTCAACCACTGATGCCGGATAATTGATTAGTTAAATCCTCTACACGCAACGGTCTGTCTCTGTACGGTAAGGTAACTTGATTCAATCGCTTGCATCTAAACACAACTTATCTTCCATTACTCTTTCTACGAGCACTATCAGTTTAGAAAAGAGGTTTTGGACTTCATGATGATATCATCTTTGACCATGGTAGCAATGAGCTATCCACCTCTTCCTTATGTTTTCTGGAATGACATATTGGTAACCGTGAATGGTTTTTTATCTGTTAATTCTATTTCGAATTGAAAATCTTTTACTGGATTCTTGTTTTTGCAAAACACCTTTTGATTCTAAGTAATACTTCAGTTAACTGTTTTTCTGATATGCATTGAGATTATCGTTGCACAGTTCATCATCAAATGAGATTAATTCGATTGATAATATCCACCTCTTCTTCACTAGATTGTTCTATTTGGTTTGCGCGGGATGGCGTGTCGAAACAAACCTTTCTAATTTTCCGACTCATGTCCAGAGATGTACTTGGTCCTGTATTTCTGGGTTGGAAAACTCCTCTATCAATAAATTTTTCTATTTCTATCCCCAGACGAGGTCCTGTCTTGTCTAGCATAAGTTTGTTTTTCTTGGTGATGTTTCGGTTTGTAAGTTTCTCCCGTTTCTGTTTTGCTTACATTATGTTGTTGCTGTCTGCTATCTTGACCATTTACCGGACCATTAGCATTTGCCTTGCTTTCTGTAACCTTTCATTATACACGAAAGTGGCATCATACAATCCTAGTTACGTTATTAATTTTCAGTGGACATTGGTAAGAGATTCTTAAGCAAATTTTGCGTCGAGGAAGGAAAATGACGTATTAATAAACAGACAATTTCTTCATCGGTATCGTCGGGTACATAATTTGAAACAAGCTAATTTCTCGTTGCATATTCCTGCATGGACATCGTACCTTCTTCACGTACCATACATTACGTTAACTTTAAAATTGATTTGGTTTCGTTATTCCAATATCTCGAATAAAATTTTTCTTTGAGTTCGCCATAGTTTGGAAACTCTCTAAACTATCTGCCCAGATTCGTGCATTACCCTGCAACATCTGATAAACGATTCGAGTTTTCTTACTGTCCAGGAAAACAATTTAAAGAAAGAATTATCTACCTCTTTCATAAATACACATGGATTTTCATCTCACTGCACTGAAATTAGGAGTACAGTAATGAAACATACGTGGGCTGAACACTTCCTCCACTCGGTAGTAAATTTTCTAATTGATTTTTCAGTTCTACTACTTCATTCTTATAGCATTAATTTGATGTTGTAGAACGCCATCCTATTCAGAAAGAGCCTTTATTCCACTATCTAATTTATTAGCTTGAACCTGAACTTGTTCAGTAACTAATTTCTGGAACTTTTCTACTCCTTGTTCTACCTCAATCTGCCTGTCGGATACGGCGGTTATAAGATCCGATTGTGTTTCGATCCTAGTTTCATATTCTTTCGTTACTTGATCAACCTTTCTTCTAATTCAAGTCCCAGCTCCGTGAATTTTTCTCTAAGTTCTCGTGTTCCTGTCCTAATTCTTCTTGAACCTCGCCCTTAAATTCCACCTCCCCCAGCTCCGCTAATTCAGTAAACTGTGCTTTTAAATTTTCTTCTAACTTCCTATTATTTTCTTCTAATTTCAGTGTCGAATTCCGTGAATTTTGTTTCAATGCATTTATTGCCGAGTTATTTTCCTCTAATTTGGTTTCCAAAGTAACCTTGTTCTCCTCTAGTTTAGTTTCAATGCATTTATTGCCAGTTATTTTCTTCTAATTTGGTTTCCAAAGTATTTATTGCAAATTATTTTCCTCTAATTTGGTTTCCAAGTAACCTTGTTCTCCTCTAGTTTAGTTTCAATGCATTTATTGCCAGTTATTTTCTTCTAATTTGGTTTCCAAAGTAACCTTGTTCTCCTCTAGTTTAGTTTCCAATGCATTTATTGCCAGGTTATTTTCTTCTAATTTGGTTTCCAAAGTAACCTTGTTCTCCTCTAGTTTAGTTTCCAATGCATTTATTGCCAGTTATTTTTTTCTAATTTGGTTTCCAAGTATTTATTGCCGAGTTATTCTCCTCTAATTTAGTTTCAAGTAACCCTAATTTTTATGGTTTCCTCTGTTTTTCCTCCTGCATGACTAACCTCACATCTAATTGTTGCATAAATTGCCTATTAACCGTTGCATCATTGAATTAGCCCTCTCAGGTTTCGTTCTTCCTCATCCTGATCTCGTGTTGGCGTTGGCTGTGATTCTGTCGGCGACGTCTCACTGTTTCTCCTGCCGCTCCTAGTTCTACTCTGTCGTTTCCTCCCGATCATCGTACCTGGTGCTTGTCCCCCAGTTTCCCTATCGCTATCTGATTCCTCAAGTTCCTTCCACATGAGTAAATTCCTAGCCACGTTATACTTATCTGCCATTTTGAATCTTAACTGCCTAGAATCAATCAATTCTTTTCCCAGACACCATACACCTCTCACAAAATATTTTACACAGAAATACCAGACACAATTTGAAACTGATAAAACTCTCATATAATAAATATCCTTTTCAAAAAAACACTCCTGAAATAACACTTTTACTCAACACACTTGTACTCACCTTGTCAGAAATTTTAGTGAACTTGATTCAATTGTACTAATAATTTTAGTTACACAAATTTTGGTCTCAGTTATTCCCAAATCGAGTTTGTCGTAAATGCATCCAATAATCGAGCCGCTTATGGCGCCAATTGCGAAACCACGTCGTGTGCGGGACAAGCCGTAAGGCCAGCACCCCCTGAGACGTCTTGAGGATGGTGAACACAATTCACCAGATGGTCGACTAGCTCAGTATAGACGTCCCAGTGTGGACACAATAAATAAAAAATAGGAGGCAGGGTCGTGAAGATCGTTTATGGATTGGATCAAAATTACAAACAACTCAGGTGAGAATCACTTTTCACTAAATTCAGAATATATTCTAAAAATATTGGCTGCTTTGACAAATACATACAATGGCACATAAGAAAAAAAAATACAGAATACTCTTGACCAAAAAAATAATAACACAATACACAATTTCCCACTTTCATCTACAACCCAATTGTTTAACAAACACACTTTCAAATTCAGAAAGAATCGTTAAAATATTACTTTACAAAATTTGAAGAAACACACATTGAAAATCAAAATTAATACTTTTCATAACATTACTTTTACAACAAAGAAACTCTTTCTCTCTCTAAAATCCCGAGAATTACTATTATTATAATTATACTCTTACACAAACTCTTAATCACTATATTACAATATTTGATCTTGAAATCCTTTTGAAAGAAAAGATTGATTCTGTTCTCACGTATTGAAGTCGGAAACAAATGTACTTTTACTTTCTTATCTTTTAAGCGTGTAAATCTATTACCCTCCCTTTTTCTTTCTACGTGATAGATACAGAATGAGCTTTCTTATTAAACTGAATCCTCCTATCCCTACAAAACATTTTATTTGGAACGACCTTACTGTGTTTTCGGCCGCGTAGAGCAGTCACTGGGCTCCTTCTACCCCTTTCACCGAGCTGCTTCGGCCTTGAGCGTCGTGTCCTCAGGTTGAGAACGCCGTTGCTCCCTCAGAAATCGCCTTCTTCTTCTCGTTCAAGTTTTATATGCTTGAATACTCTCATATGAATTTACTTTATTTTCGATTACAGTTAATGACCAACTGGATATTCAGAGTGAAAATGAATCAGAGATCACCCCTTTTATATGAGCACCAACTTCAGAAGTATTTAAATATACGAAAAGCATGTGAGAGAGAAAAAAAAAAACTGGAAAGAGAAATGAATGCAAGCTATTAATTACTGCCATATATTCAAAACTTCTCTCCCTAATTCTTCCATTATAAATTCATAACATTTCTTATTACCTTTCTTCTAAGATTATGTTTAAATCAATTTATAATAGAATAATTACCTCTTCTGGTCTTCTAGAAGAGTTTTCCTCAAAAAGTTGCAAATCTGAAATCCGCTGCAATGTCACTTCTGGGGTACCGTTTTTCCCTACGTCCGCCAGTTCAGCTGCTACCTTCAGAAGAACTTTTCTTTCATCCGACCTCCCGGGCTCGCCATGGTATAGGTGGCGTCTCTCTTGTTCTAAATTCTAATTATCGTTCAAATATCCATCCGCGTTGGCGCGTTCAAATATTCTTTTCCCTCGCTTTCTTAGGGCGGTATGTGACACGTTTTCGGAATCTAAGAAAACGGGCGGTCACAATGTATGTATGTATGTATGTATGTGTGTGTGTGTGGTGTGTGTGTGTGTGTGTGTAGCATTACAGTGTAAACAAAACACTTATTCGTTTATTATAATGAATTTAAATTATTTTTCACAATTTAATACGACAAGAACGTGTTCCCACGAAAGGAGTAACAAGCATTCTCAGGGGAAGTGTTATTAGTTGGTGCCACATTCTACAGACTCCGCCTCTTATGCCTTTTAAGGCGAGGAGAAAGGGGAAAACTTTCGAGGATAGGCGACTTGAATTACTAGAAGATCCAATGATAAGCGTTGCTTGCCTTAGAGTTGACGATTGCTCAAGCCGATTCAAATATACATTATTACTCTTTAAATTATTAACAAATGAGACATGATTAGATTCCTCTATTGATATATTCATTACTGGTAAAATTTTAGTTCTATTTCAAAATTCACATGTGATTCAATTTCACCAAAATTAAAATAATACACAGATTTATCCCGCCTAAAACTTGCCTCAGAATAAATATAAATGATCTATCTTTCACCGCTCTGTCAACTCAAATTTGGCGCTGTACTTGGAATTCTTTAATTTATAACAATTCCTTTGCGTTAATGAACAGCAAAGGGCAGCATTTTGAACGTCCCGCGTTGGACTTGCAATATTTTTCAACAAATGGCATGTCAGATCAAAAAGGGGGAATGGTCGCAGCGAACTGAGCGGAAGAAATACGGAGAGGAAAGGTCTGAACGCGAAAAGCGGGTTTTTGGAGGGTCTGCCATGGCATGCCAGATAAAAAGGGCGAGAGGAATGGTCACTGCGAAATTAGCGGAAGGAACACGCAGAGGTAAGGTCTGAATGGAAAAGGCGGGTTTTTGGCAGGATTGCCATGGCATGCCAGATAAGAAGGGCGAGAGATAATCACTCCGATTTGAGCGGAAAGAACACGGAGAGGAGAGGTCTGATTGGGAGGGGTGAGTTTTTGGCTGATCTGCCATGGCATGCCAGATAAGAAGGGCGAGAGATAATCACTCCGATTTGAGCGGAAGGAACACGGAGAGGAGAGGTCTGATTGGGAGTTGTAATTTTTAAATGTTAGAATATTGCAATTTTTGAAAACAGAACGTTCGCCGGAAAGGAGACTATACCGACCGATATGACCGCGACCGTATCAAGCAGTGCTGCAGATGAAGCGACATCTAGCGACACTACCGAGAAAGTCGCAAAAAGCTATGCCGTATTCCATCGTAAAGACAAGCCCCAGGCGCCACGTTACGGAAACCCGTAGAGCGTTTCCAAGTTTTGTCGTCCTAAGACACATACGATGAAAAAATTTAAAGAAAGCTAGTGCTACAGAATGGCACAGACTTTCTTGTAGTAAAGTTTTCTAAATTATTTGGTCTGGGTCAGCTTTACATTCTTGCCCCATCCTCTTGCCAGCTCATTTATCACCGCTTTTTTTCTTTCAACATTTTCGTAACTATTGTTTCCTAATGTTAGAACCGAAATATAAACTTTAAGAATATTAAAGAAGAGTAAAATCTCGATCTGTAAGGAAATTTTGGTTGAAATTTTTGGAGCCTTTTTAACAAAATGGCGTTTAAATGTTACTGTTTAAAAATACATTTGCATTTTTTAATTAAAGAACACAGCACAATTAATTTTATGTTATCTTAAAAGTTCAATTAGCACTATCCCTACGAAAAGTTTCAAGCACAAATTTGTAGCCATTTTTGGGAAAATGGCGTTTGCGCGTTTCTCAAAATGCTGAATTTTGAGCTCGTTTAACCAGAACACTTCTCAATTTCCGAGAAACTTTATATGACATTATTTAAAACACATGTACTCTTAAATAAAATAATGTTAACAATTTACCAAAAATATAAATATTAACGTGAGAGAAGTCAAAAAATTACATTTTTGTAATTAAAAAAAACAAAAGAATAGAGCAGAATCGCGTTTATGTCCCGTTATAGAGTACATTTAGCACTATACCTACCAAAACAATTAAAGAAAAAATGGAGCCGTTTTCGAGAAAATCTTGTTTTCGTTGTTTTTTAAAACTGCACTTATTACGCGCAATATGGCAAGGAAGCTACTGAAAGTTTCAAAATAAAGTTACCACAATGAAAGAAGTATTCATGGACAACAAATCTCTTTTAAAGGAAAAAGCTCTATATTCAATATTGTAGTTACAGAAAGACGCCGAAAACAATTGAATCCTTTGCAATTTTCGAAAATTCAGTGTTAACAGTGAAAATCGGATCTATGCCACCTTTATATTTTACTCTATTCTTACAAGAACTTTAACAAAAATTGGAGCCATTTTTGAGAAAATTTTGAAAATGTTCCAACGGCTTCACGTAAAGTACCACCAAAATTAACGTTTTTCAATATCAGAAAGCTTCAACTGAGGCATAGAGAGGGGTTTATTCAGTTTGGAAAAGGTCGAACGCAAGGCGCTAGACCAGACAGACGGAGATACGGACGAACAGACGGCCGGACGAACAGACGCCGGACCGGGCCGGACGAACAGACGGCCGGACGAACAGACGGCCGGACGAACAGACGGCCGGACGAACAGACGGCCGGACGAACAGACGGCCGGACGAACAGACGGCCGGACGAACAGACGGCCGGACGAACAGACGGCCGGACGAACAGACGGCCGGACGAACAGACGGCCGGACGAACAGACGGCCGGACGAACAGACGGCCGGACGAACAGACGGCCGGACGAACAGACGGCCGGACGAACAGACGGCCGGACGAACAGACGGCCGGACGAACAGACGGCCGGACGAACAGACGGCCGGACGAACAGACGGCCGGACGAACAGACGGCCGGACGAACAGACGGCCGGACGAACAGACGGCCGGACGAACAGACGGCCGGACGAACAGACGGCCGGACGAACAGACGGCCGGACGAACAGACGGCCGGACGAACAGACGGCCGGACGAACAGACGGCCGGACGAACAGACGGCCGGTCGACCAGACAGATGGCCGGCCAGACGGACGGATGTTATGCCGTCAATCAATTTTCGGTATCAAGGACCCACAAAAAACGGATTCTGGCTTCACCACGTGTTCCAGGATTTTTTTCTTCTACATTTAGCAACTGAATTTATCCACTTCTTTGTTACCAGGGCCGGCAATAAGAGATTTTCTGCCGAAAAGTCGCCGTTTTTTCGCGCAGCATTACATAACTTTCTCTATACTACGGATATCAATCCGTACGTATACGGGAAAGAAAACAATTGGAACAGTTTTTGAGAAAAAATTATTTAAATTTTTAAATTGCCCCATTTCACGCAAAATTATGCTAAAATTACTCATTTTTGAAAAATTGCGCATGACATTAATTCAAGATGTCTTTAAAGAACATATTTCATTCTGAAAAATAAAAAAAAAAAACTGTCTTCAATATTGTACAAGTTACAGGAAGACACCGAAGGAAATTTGCAATTTTCGAAAAATAAGTGGTTTCAACGAAATTGAGACCTACACCATTCTCTTAAGCGTCCATTCTCTTAAGAGAACAAAGTTTAATGAAATAATTTGAAGCCCTTTTAATGTATCAGTTGGTGCAATAGTTAAAAATGACCTTTGCAGAAGGTTCTTTGCCATATGAGATCGGGGCGGCGTTTGAAGTGGCGTATTTTCTCCGAGTGGCAACGGGACAGTTTCTATCCGTAAACAAGCTGCGCGGCAATCGAAAATTACTTCTTTGGAAAATAAGAAATCGACACCAAGTGTGTGATGAATATCACAAGGTCGTTTGTATACAATAAAATTATGAGTCAGGGAAAAGAAAAGAATAGTTGAAAAAAATTCTGTTAATATCGAAACGCACATTGAAAGACAATGTCCAGTGACAGAATGTAAATTGCGATTAGCTGCATGTTCAAACTTAATGATATCGGGGATGCATTTTTCATATAAGATATATACTTGAGCACCACTGTCTAGGAAAAGCAGAAAGTTGTTGCCAAAAATTTAATTATAAATACATGGAAATGTAATTAATTTTTTGTTCCGAACTGTGCACTGTGTCGTTGGGAATTGCTGAACTCGGGTCCCCTCGTCCGAGCCGACAACGGGAAGTTGTTCGCGTTTGGGTGCTACGTTAAAGCGTGTCCAGGAGGAAACGCTATTTGTGGTGTTGGTAACGAAAAAGTGGACCAATCTTGTCCCTCTAGGCAGTAAATTACTTCCTTTAACTCGTGTAGTCAGAATCCATGTATAGTGGATTCTTGTTACCGACAAATCGATTGACAGCAAAATGTCTGTTCGTCTATCTGTGAACTCTAAACATTTAGCAGGATTTTCACCAAAATGAATATTTTACGTATGTATATGAGAAAGTAAAAAATTGAAATGTTACAGTAAAAATTTGGAATATCACAAGGAAATTTAAAAGATCATACGGAGTGAAAAACTCAATTACTGAGGGGAAAATTCGAAATGTTACACGCAGTACTCCAGTAAAACTGTTTACAAGCTGTCGAAAAGATGTATGCGCAAAAGACGATGACACCAGATGTAATGAATGATCTAGCGCCACCTGCTGTCACCAGATGGGATTTGCTACCTTCGGAAGCTAACTTCAGCGTATACCTAAGGCAGCGGGTCACTTGTAGTATTGTGGTGATTGGTGTATAATAGAGATTGAAGGGAAGGGGGAGCTTGCTAAGAGAAAGACATCAAGAGCAACTTTAACATAGTTTATTGCCGTCGGGTAAAGAGAGAGAAAGAGAGAGAGAGAAAGAGAGAGAAAGAGAGAAAGAGAGAGAAAGAGAAAGAGAGAAGAGAAAGAGAAAGAGAAAGAGAGAAGAGAAGAGAGAAAGAGAAAGAGAGAAGAAAGAGAAAGAGAGAAAGAGAAAGAGAGAAAGAGAAAGAGAGAAAGAGAAAGAGAAAGAGAGGAAGAGAAAAGAGAAAGAGAGAAAGAGAAAGAGAAAGAGAGAAAGAGAAAGAGAAAGAGAGAAAGAGAAAGAGAGAAAGAGAAAGAGAAAGAGAGAAAGAGAAAGAGAGAAAGAGAAAGAGAGAAAGAGAGAAAGAGAAAGAGAAGAGAGAAAGAGGAAAGAGAGAAAGAGAGAGAGAGAGAGTTTAGGAAGTGAGCGTGAGTTGCTATGGGAGTCTAGTCGCCCATGGCAGCCTCTTACCACATTGCAGCGCGCTCCGTGTTTCCCAGCGACGGAGGCGCTAATAGCGACGTAAGGAGCCCTGGGGGTGCGTCATGTCTCTCACGGTCCTCAGCGTTGGCATTATCCTCTCCTGTTGATACTGCCCATCGGGCCCGTATATATATTGGTGCCTTCCTTGCATTTTCAGCAGCGCTTTTAGAGGTCACTTCCGAATTTTACATCGTTGCGCGTCGCTCGCCTTGTGAGTCGTCTGTACATGGTGCGATGTTGTAACGGCGGCTCGCCACGGCAAATAAAGGTCAAAATATTCAAAAGACATGGGTTTCTATGGTGTAGATAGACAGAGGGTAGCTTTGAAGAGTGGATCAGATTGGGAATTAGGGTATTCCGATGTGTTGTGGTGGTGAGTGGATCGCTTGTGCAGTTTTTCCTGAGGTTAATTATCAAATCGGAACTTGTAATATTTCGTGAGAGAGAACATTAAACTTTAACTTAGAATATTTCCGCATTAGGTGTAGAACAGGAAAGTGATTTTAGAATATTTTCGCGTTGAAGTTAAGAGACTCGATTTAGAAATTTTACCAGCGAATTGTGAATTGCCGGGAAAATAAATTAAAGGAATTATTCCGACTTGGAAAAATAATCAGTTTGAAATAGGTGCCCACCTGAGGCGCAAGAAAAGAGTAAGGAGTGTTTTGAAGTGGTTAGGAAGTTTCGACGTGGTCGCTGATCATCGTGGACTTCGACAAGAAGAAAGACTTGAATATTCTACGTGACATCGAGTAACGTGCGCGCGAAGAGGCAAGAAATGATGTAAGGTTCTATAACGCTGTTATTGCAATAACGAGAAAATAGTCATGACCTAACAATAACTTGTAATAATTGATAATAATTAACAGCGTTTGGCATGCATAATAAATTGTAATTCATAGTTTGAAAGAAAGCTGATTCTCATTTGCCATTACGTGCAATCGTAAAGTAGACATTTTAGAATTATTTTCAGATTCCTCGCCACTCCGTATGGATGGCAGATTGAGTAATTGGTTGCGGAGAAAGCAGCAACAATTATTTCATAAGAACCGACGACCGAGCTAGCGGGATTTGCATTTATTTGTAATATATCTGAAGACAGTAATCGATAATCAGGAATTCAAGTGTAACCTTTTCCTGGCGCCCAAATTGTTTATAAATTCGGAAATTGGTTACGATTGACATTTAGAACTAGTGAGGCGCCAATTTTGAAACGTTTCTTATTATTTAATTTACTAATAATAAATGTCAATTTATTATTAGTAAATTCACTCTCAAAATATTACAAGTCCCGATTTATTAATTAACTTCAGGAAAAACCGCACAAGCGATCCGCTCACCACCACGACACGAGTCGGAATCTCCTAATTCCCAATCTAATCCACCCTTTAAAGCTCGCTGTTTTTTTCTCTTTGTTTTTTTCGCGTTGCCTTGGTGTACCCTCTGCATATCTGCACCATTGAAACCCACGTCTCAGGACGAACTCGCGTTGCTATGGTGTACCCTCTGCATATCTGCACCATTGAAACCCACGTCTCAGGACGAACTCGCGTTGCTATGGTGTACCCTCTGCATATCTGCACCATTGAAACCCACGTCTCAGGACGAACTCGCGTTGCTATGGTGTACCCTCTGCATATCTGCACCATTGAAACCCACGTCTCAGGACGAACTCGCGTTGCTATGGTGTATTCTTTGCGTATCTGCACCACAGAAACCCACGTATTTTGCAATATTTTGACCTTTATTTGCCTAAACAAAAATGTCCGTCATTATAGGTATGTCACAATAGATACTAGCGATATGGGAATATATTCCCCCATATTAACACAACCGCCCACACAAAGACACCGACATACTTTTCCGCACGTACTGCTACGAAAATCTCAGCGAGTGGAACTTATTAATTCCTTATATCAACGTTTGGATTAACCATATTAACGTGTCCACCACGACAGCATAGGCGCAACGCCATGAGAGGTGCATCCTAGCAGAAAACTTCCCTATACCCTCGAGATGTTACACAGGCAGGAAATTATGGGCGAACAACAGATAGCAACTGAGGAACAGGTATTAAATAAATTCGACGATTGGGCGACGAGCGAAAACGCAAGAACACAAATAAGTCATATCAATTCCTCCCAAACCAGCAAGTATTGCTTAGGACGCCAAGAGTACCGGACCCGCGTTTAAAGTTATTCGCAAAATTCTACAAGTTATATGAAGGACCCTACGACGTTCACAGCGTTATAGCTCCCAATGTTGCTCGCTTCATCAGCCAAAGTGGTGAAGTCATCGGAAACTACAACTCCTACGACTTAAGACCAGCGTAAGATTTTGTTCGTGTCGAAAAACATCTTGAAAAGGGGAGAAGGGGGCAATGTAGCGATATGGGAATATTCCCCCCACCAATATCACCACAACCGCCCATACAAAGACACCGACATACGGGAAGGAGCGCGGCAGGCGCAAACTACGCCATCTGTCCGCGGCTGACCGAACAGCGGAGTGCGATCTCGCGAACAGAGTTTTTCCTGCGGTCAGGACGAAGGGAGAAGTGGCTACTGCTCCGAGGTTGCCCCAGGCCACATCTCATAAATACCGCGAGACACGATGAAAAGGTTCTCTGTTAATCCGGCGACGCGGGCAAAAGCACTAGTTGTACGAGTCTGGTAGCGTAGACAAACGCGTAAGTTCTCTAGGAATTTGGTAGTGAAAGTGAATAATTGAGTGGTGTGAGCAGGGAGGATTAGTAGGTACTACTCGCTCAACTTTTCTTGAACGATGACCTTGCTTCTCCCTCCCTTGAGCAATAAACAGATGAAGGCAAAAGCTCGCAGCGAGCACTGATGACAACATTCCAAACATTAAAACTTCGTTGGCGCGAAACAAAAGCTAGTCAAAGCAAGTTGCTTTTATATTCGAGAACTTCTGCTCAGCTTTATTACCATTATCTAAATAAATTGCTGAGGCAGGTCCAGGTCCTTCAAGGGAGGCACCTAAAACTCCTATCTGGTGTTAAGTTACTTTTACGGATCTGGCCGCACACGTAGTAGGCATGGCTTTGATTTTCCAGAGGTTGGCATTACTGTAAATACTTTAGTGACCGACTTTGTAACTAATACCCCCACTCCACCCGCATTTCTTCAATCCATCTTACAAGAAAAGTTGCGCGAATGGTATACGAGTATGATTGCAATACGAACGTATTAATAATCAGCAGGAAGCTCGTTAGAAAGAAAGCGGTCGGAGCGAAGTACAGGCAGTGAACGTTCTTTCCCAAAAGTGCTCATTTCGCTCAGAGGACAGTTTTGTGAAATCCAGTGAAGACTGACTGTATTAGCGCTGTCACCCGAAGTGCAATTGCGACGCCCAGTGTAGTAACGCAAAGATCCGATTTTGCGACGCGCCAGAGACTTGGAGCGCGGGCATACACGATCGTGGCGAGGACGAAAAGAAGAGAGAAGAGGGGAGCCGGGGTGGATGAAGCGTACGAGAGAAGGGCCTGTTGACCGAACGCCTGACGGACGGGCGAAGCGTACGAGAGAAGGTGGAGTGACGTCGCTGCGACACCGGGCGGCCGCGGCCACGAGCGAACTGGAGAGCGCCGTAAAAGTAACCGAATTTGCGACTTTTCGTGAGAAGATTGGTGCGGGCCAGAAAGTGGATAACGGCAAATTTGCGTGGTAGTTCATGTGAAAACTTCCTAACTTCAGTATAGAAAGACTGTCGCCTTTTAAACAAATTCGTGGAGGTTTAAATTCTGCTAAAAGTATACCTTGTTTGATTTTGCAAAAGGCCAAAACCTTGTACAATTTTACGGCAATGTTGTGTAACTAACTGGCTTCATTCTGTGTTATTGGGGAAAGATTAAGTTGTTCCACTATTTGATGAATGTGTAAATATTCTTTTTTATGATTTAAATTGTACGTATTATAGTAGATTTCCATGTTACTTAGTCAAATTTCTTTCTTTCATGTTTCTGGTAACGTGTGCGTAGTCCGAGGCCAGAACTTGTGGGCACCGCAGAACTAATCAGTAAATTTTATTTTTAAAAGCCGGTGCACAGCAGAGAGAAAGGTTAAAGAAAGTATAGTAGGGCTCAAAAGGGAAAATGATAACATTTTGTTGGTTGTGATTTGTGTTTCGGCAGCCGAACTAACGGTACCATTTGTTAACTTTTGTACAAAGGTCAGGTCATTTAGCGATCCGAAGTGATCTACTGTTTAATTCAGGTGTGTTTGAGTATTAATTTCATTATTTGTTTAATTCGAGTGTATTTTGTGTATTGGTTTCATTGATTATTTGAATACATGCTCATTATTACCCACATTTTCTTTGGTTTATGTGTCAAGGGTTCAGACCTTTCTCGCACCCGAAAGATCCTGCCACCTGAGATCACAAGCTCGCTTATCGAGCATTCATTCGACCACGCTCGCCCCAGAGTTTGGGTGTGGGTGGTGGGCGTGTTTTTGTGTGTGTGTGTGTGTGTGTGTGTGTGTATACACACACACACACACACACACACGGGTTTTCGTAACGTGGCGCCTGAGGGACTTTTCTTCACGGTGGAATATAGCATGGCTTTTTGCGTCTTTCTCGGTAGTGCCGCTAGATGTCGCTTGATCTGCAGCACTGCTTGAAACCGTCACGATCATGCGACAACCGGCGGCAGGACCGAGAAAGATGACAACCCCTGAGGCGCTACGTTAGGAAACCCCAAATACAAAGGGCACCCGAACGCCAGACGAGATCGAGACTGAGTTGCTAGCTCCGAAGTGTTTGTGATTGAGACAGTTACGCCCACCGTGCTACGTACTGTGTTGTTTCCGTTGGATATCGTGAACTTACCATTTATTGTAAGCCATTTGAAAGCTTGGATAATAACGAAGACACAAGGTTGAGAAGAGAGTTTATTTGTTGGCTTTGTTGAAGTAAGACATTTTCAAATCTTTCGAAAGAACATCGAATGATAGTATAGATCATTGTTGAATTAGTTTACTTCTCGATGTACTTGCTTGGGTCGCATGACATCTCCATACGTATTTTGGCTATTCGTTTGAGTAAATATGTTCGTGATGTTGAGGTTGTGAAGTCATTTCATTTTGCGAATTTCTACGGTAAGTAGCTATTTTGCTTATAGTGACCTCTTCTTTTTAGTAGTTCTTGATAGACAGTACTTGCACTTCGCAGGGTGCCTGCCCTCACATACAACCTGCTACTCACAGACAACATGGATAAGAGCCAAAATTTATTGCCTTTTTATCCTTTAAAACAGATTTTATTACATGGGAGCTTTTTTTTCAAAATTTAAGTAGTATATGACTTAAGTGTAGGGATCACAGAATTTTGAAAATGTGCACACAATTCGCTTTTCCCCAAAGCACGTCATACGCAGTTTTAACCGTTTTCTGACGTAAAATAAAAAAAATAAACAGGGTGAATGGTAAGGATAGACATATGTAAATATGGCGGCCTAGCAACGGTAGACGAGATGTCGTCAATGTCAACAAACTTCATTGCTTTGAACCACGGGGCGCGGCTAGTTGATAAAGTAAACTGTTTGGGGATTGGCCGAGAAAGCAATGACAGTCTGGGGCGCGGCTAGTTGAATTTGTAAGTAATTGAGGGATTGGCTAGGCATGGATCACCCAACATTCGATGAAGGCTATTGATCAAATTATAATTAACAAAACTACTGCTCGATGTGAAGTTGAAACAAAAGATTTAGGATACAGTGACCACGATGCACAAATTCTAACCATTATAAGAAATGCGATCACTGACACAATAAATAATACACGTATGACTAGATTGCTAAAAGTAAAATTAAATTATTCATTGATAACTTGATGCAGGAGCATGAGAAGCGGTTTATAATACTGTTGATACAAACGAAAAATACAATTCTTTTTTTTCAACTCTTTCATTTCATTTTAACACTTGTTTTCCTCTTCAAAAACGAAAATTAAATATTTCACGGAAAAGCAACTCTTGGATAACAAAAGGGATTAGGACATCTTGTAAAAACAAGCGAATTCTTTCTTTCATTTCTAAACGTCATGACGTATCTCAAGATTTCCTTATCTACTTTAAAAAATACAAAACATTGTTACGAAAAGTCATAAGGCAGGCTAAAATCATCAAACACGATCAGGATATTTTGAACTCAAATAATAAAACAAAAGCAATGTGGAATATACGTAATAAAAAATACTACAAAAGCAACTAGAAAACCCGTAGAGAATGTTGTTTTAAAATATAACGATATAAATGTAAACGATGCGGCAACAGTGGCTAGTCTCTTTAACCAATACTTTCGAGAATTGCTGCCGATCTCACTAAGGGTCTTCAGGCACAAAATTCAAAAACAGACAGTTCACCCAAAATTTTAGACACAATGTTCGTTTCCGAAACTTCTTCCTATGAAATTCTCAAAATAATCGGTAAACTAAAAATAAATATTCGTCCGGTTTAGATGAATTCCGGATTCTTTGTTAAAGACTTGTGCGTATGCCATTATACACCCGTTAACTCACATATTTAATGCATCTTTATGCACTGGAACGTTCCAGATATTTTCAAAACAGCTAAAATTAAGCCACTCTTCAAAAAAGGCAACAAAAATGAAATTCAAAATTATCGGCCCATTTCTCTTCTATCAGTTTTTTCAAAAATATTAGAGAGACTTTTTTACGTACGAATGGAAACCTTTCTCACTAAACACGACGCGCTTTCAGATTGCCAACATGGATTTAGAAAATCAAAATCAACGGAAACAGCTCTATTTTCTTTTCTTAAAGATGTCGCCTCATCATTGGATCAAAACGAGGCACCTATTGGATTATTTTTGGATCTCTCAAAAGCTTTTGACATCATTGATAATGACATTTTACTTTCAAAATTACCTTCATATGGAATCCGTGGTATTGCTCTAGATTGGTTATGTTCGTACCTTAAACAACGATCTCAGAGAGTTGAAATACCTTACTGGAATGATGGAACATTACGTACGCATCTTTCCGACTCTTTGCCCGTGCCTTAAGGATCGATTTTAGGCCCTATTCTGTTCCTACTTTACGTAAACGATATGCCCTCGACGATTCGAAACGGAAGAACGGTTCTCTTTGCGGATGATACGAACATCCTTAGCAATAAAGAAACCGTAAATAGTACAATATCAGATGTTTCAAATTGGTTCCGAAATAACAAACTCAAGAAGATTTTATAACAACGATGTTTTAAAAAAATATTATTTAATAAACGACAAGAGCAATTAAATCGTGTATAGAATAATAAATTAGTGCAATATATTTATTAACTATGCTCCTAATTTTATGTGATTGTGCTCGTTGGTTCTCTGTATTTTCGAATTTGAATATCCGGCTCAGTTCGATAACTCTGATGCAGTTTCAATAATGTTTATATAATTCACGGCATTATTTATCAATTTATCTTAAGTGTAATATACTAGTATTGAATGTGTATTCAATTATTAAATAGATTTTAGATATTCGTGCTCGTTGGAACTCTCGCATATCTTGTTCGAATGTGTTCGAGTGGTTATAACAACGAAATTTTAAAAAATATTATTAATTAAATGACAGGGTGCAATTAAATCGTGTATTGAGTAAAAAAATACTTCTAAACATCTATTTACTATGTTCCTAATTTTATGTGATTGTGCTCGCTGGTTCTCTGTATTTTTGAATTTAAATACGCTGCTAGGTTCGATAAATCTGATGCATTTTTAGCAATGTTTATATAATACACGGCAACATTTATTAATTTATCTTTAGTATAGTAAACTAGTATTGAATGTGTATTTAATTATTTAATAGATTTTAGATATATCGTACTCGTTGGTACTCTTGCATTATCTATTTGAACGCCTTAGGTGGTAGCATAACTACGAAGTTATTATCTCATAAAAGAGAGGGGTAATTAAATCATGCATAGAGTAAATAATTGTTCGATATGTCTTTAAACTATCTCATTAATTTTATGTGATTGTGCTCGTTTGTTTTCTCTATATTCCAATTTTTTTATTATGTTGCGGGTTGGGTCATGCCTGCTGACATTGACTTTGATTATTTTAGACGAAAATACGTGCGAATTAATTCCAAATTGTGGCAATTAATTAGTAATAAATGATTAGATGGTTTCCGTTGAGCTCTGGCTCGAATTTAACTGATGTGTGTGCTGGCTTGACGTCAACCAGCACACCTTTTCTCCACGAAAATACGTGGCAATTAATTCAAAAATGTGGCAATTAATTGGCAATTAATTAGCAATAAATGAATTGACATGTTTCGTGTCGGTGTGCTGACTTGGCTGTTCCAGCTTGACACACCTAATATATTCGCTGTCGTATTCTCTTCTCGCGAATCTCCCCGCGAATTTGCCGATCAATTCAGACCGATATTTTTTAATGTGGCGGTAATGAGAGAATTTCAAACGAATGGCATTGTATCAAATATAAGGTAACGTGAAAATGAATGCCGAACTTTTGTTACACGATCCAGGCACAGTCCAATAACTATTAGGCTGTGAAGCTGGTTCGACGACGACGCGCGGAATCTCGGTTCGACGCTGGATAGTGCGAATCTGAGACAGAAAGACATTACAAGAGACAGAAATGGGGGAAAAATCATACTAGGCATACGCATTCTACATGCAATTACAGAAAAGTGTGATAAAAACTATTTTTTCTTACAAAAACTTCCCAAACTTGGAAAATTACCCGTGAAAATTCACCCGTGAAACGGAGGATCAAATGTACCAGTTGGCAGATCACATGAACAGTAAACGATACTAATTCTAGTTTATTCAGTTAAAGAACGTGAACGAACTGTTCAAGAAACAAGAGGCTATTAATATATGCGGGCAGATAGGAAATCTGGTGACAGAAGGAAATGTTCTTTGGTGGCGTTTGATGAAAGATCAAGAACGCAAATTTAACGAGCCAAACTTTCAGACGGGACTAAAAAGTCAGATGTCGCAGCATGGAAGGAGGATCAAAATGGAAGAAGTATTGATACATGTGAAGATGATGAGGGTAATGACATCAACCGTGATCATAATGATTTTAAGGAACAAGAAAACATCAGTTCAGGCAGTAAGTCTTAACATTCTCATCAACACGGCAATTTTCTAGGTCATAAGACAATCTGCAATTTTATTTTGACTAAATTCTACAAAATAGCTTTTTTTTTAAATAACAGGAGGTCTCTCCAAAATTAGCGGGTTGTCTTACATTCAGATTTGACTTATATTCGGATAATATGATACATGAAACTAAATGCCATGTATTTTTCTTACCTGTTCCAGACCCCACATCCATAACCACTTTATTTTGGAAAATTTCTTTGTTTGAATCTATTGCATTTTTGTAACTCTTCATTCTTGGTTCATCTGTCAGCATCAAGCGATGAACCTAGTTTCAGATCCACACCATAGTTACAATAGAGTGATAAATCTCCTACATACACATTCTGTTAAAAAAATGTAATTAATTCTAATACTTACATCAAGATCACAATAACTTGTGAAGTATTCGTCACCCATCTTGGAAAAATTTAAAAAAATCCAATCCAATACTAAGGAAAATTATTGATAAAAATTAGAGTGTCTGAAACAGATTTTGGTAACAATTTTAAATTTCAGTTAGTTGTAATTCAACAGTAGCAATGGATGTACATTTGTTTCATGAACTGCTTATCATTTAAGGAATTATTTTTAAAAGAAATCTCTTTCAACTTCTGTAAAATTACTTCTGTAGTTCCTTATTGAAACAAATAAAAATCAAACAATTTTCGTATATAAACAAAAATAAATATCACATGGTTAACATATGAAATAGGTGCTTATGCAAAATGGTCAGCATCAACTGAGGCACACAGGTTGATGACCACTTTGGGCATTGGAAATCTCAGGTAACGTGTAGGTTATAGGTCCCTATAGGTAGGTTAGTTGAACACATTAAAATCTATTTTTATTTAATTTCACAAAATACAATAAAAAACTACATGATGAATACATGGGGAGAACTACAATCTGTCCATGTTTTCTTGAGCTCTGGAATCCCTAACCCTCTTTTACTAAAACCAGCTGAATTATGAAAAAATGTATGACCATATAGCAGCATTTGTTTACAAGAAATATTTCTTTAAATTAATGAAGTCTCCACATTCTCACAATACTGCTAGGCAACGTCAAAATAATATTAAAAGAAATAATAATTTTTAATATACTTGTATACATTAAAATAATGAATTGAAAAAAACTGAACCCATAAAATACAAAAATTATATGGACTGAATTTTTTGCCCTTTTGCTTCCCTTCTGAAACTCCTGGCTTCTCGGAAGGGGCAAGGCATGACAATGGTCCACCCTGGTCTCAGCATCTCCTCATAGAAATTTCCATTAACTAAACTAGAGGTGCTACAGAATGGCACAGACTTTCTCATAGTAAAGTTTTCTATTTCCTTTGTGTGGACTGGTAAAGTACAGTATTACCCCTCCTCCTTGCCTGTTGCCATCTATCACCACCCAAAGTACATTTTTTCAACTTTTCAGTTTCCAAATAGTAGAACCGAAATATTATTAAAAAATTTTAAAGAAGGCTAAAAGCAATTTTCATTGAAAAATTTGGAACCGTTATTAAGAAAATGGAGTTAAGCAATACTGTAAATGGGAAATTTGAAACTCTTTTTCCAGGAATCTATTGAGTTTTCAAAAAACTTCATATGAAGTCATTTGAAGAATTCACAAATGTAATAATGTGTACAAATCCAATGAAATATGCATATTAATGGCATGAGAGATATTTAAAAAATTTACATTTGGATCATTTTTAAAGAAAAAAAATACACCAAAATGAACTTTAAACAGTGCAATTAATACTATCCTTTGGAAAAATTTGAAGGAAAAATTTGGAACCATTTTTGAGAAAATGGCGTTAAAGTGTTTCTCAAAATGCAATGAGCTGATTTTAACAGAAAACTGTTGACTATTCGAGAAAATTTATATGACATGAACTCATAATAATGTCATATAAACAATTGTGGTTGTCCTGAGATTAAATGAATCTACTAAACATTTGGGTATCTACATAGATTATTCGTTGAAGTGAGCTCAGCATATATCTTACATTGCCAGTAAATCACCATACTTATATTTCTATTTTTTAAACTACCACAGATCTTCAATGCTGAAAATTTATTGATGATTTACTATGCATTTTTCTGATGAATTGCAACTTGCAGCATTTTAGCTTGGGGAGGTGCCTATGAAAGTGTATTCAGTCATATTACAATTATTCAAAACAATATTGGTAAAATGATACCCGCATGATTGCAATTCTTTCTTTTTGCGAAGTAAGGGTGCGAAAGTTAAAACTAGTGGAGCACAAACTTTCTTCAATTATTTCTAACAGCTCCGCTATTTTATACTACATGAGCTTGCAAAACGGTTTTCAACCAGCAATTTTTTTCCCCATTGAGACTTAAAAGCATGTCCTCCAAGCTAACTCGCTGTTTGCCTTACCTCTATGGCATGGAAACAGTCTTTCGAGATTGTCTCCACCCAATACTTTCAACATGCAATTTTCTAAAGTTTAGAGAGATCACCAAAAATTAGAAAAAAATCAATTTTTAAGTGTCTCTATTTTATACATGCAAAAATTTTAAAGAATTTGTTTTTAATTTTTGAGAAAATGTTTTTATAACTTGCATTAATTTCAATCAGAAATAATGTGAAAACTACTCATTAAAAAAATACATGATTGTTTTAAAGAGCTAATTTTTTTTAGAACAGATTTTGTTTCAGGCAAACATTTCTATCTTCAATTTTATAATTTTGAAATGTTAAGATTTTGCAATTTTTGAAAGTACAGAAAGTTCAAAGGAAGTGGAACTAGTACCAATACAGTCTTTTGATACACACCAGAAGAGCAAAACTTTGCATCAAAACTATGGCAATTTTTAATTTTTTTCAAACATTTTTCTCAAAAATGGTTCAAAGTTTTTTCTTCATTTTCTGTATGGGTAGTGCTAAATGGACAGTATAAGATAACGTAAAAGCCACTTTGCTGTATTATTTTGTTTTTTCAAATATTAAGCAAATGTATTTTTTAAATAAATCTCACACCGTTAATATACAAATTTCCAGCAATTCATTTACATTATTGCATTTGAGTAGAAATTATTCAAATGATTTCCTAACATGTTGCTCGAAAATTGAAAAGTTTTCTGTGAAAAAGAGCTTCAATTTTCATATTTACATTAATGCTTAAATGACATTTTCTTAAAAACGGCTCCAAATTTTTCAAAAAAAAGGAAATTCCATGAGAGTTGACCTTTACTCTTCTATTATATTCTTGATCATATTGTTCTACCATTAGGAAACAGAAAAATTAACAAAATTTCAAAAATATGAACTTTCGACAGCGATAGATGGCAGCTGGCTAAAAGATGGGGCAAGACTGAAAAGCTAGTTGAGACCAAAACAATTAGAAAACCAGAAGTACCAGAAAGTCTGTGCCATTGTGTATTATCCGCGCACGTTTATTTGAGTCCTCTCTTCGCTCGTTGCGCGAGGAGTGGGGGAGTTTGGTTATTTTGATAAGGAATTTTATATGAAATTTGTAGTTCGTTTTTCGTTACAAAATAGTTTCTATTACATGGGAGCAAACATGTCTGGTTTTCAGATTTTGTCCGCAATGCTCGTTGCTATAATTTATTCTTAATACAACTAATGTTGGCAAAGGAGAGGGGGTAGGTATTAAAGAAATACTCCGGGGCTCAAAAAATCGTGCGCGTATTATACCAGCACTAGTTTACCGCATTTTGTTAAAAACGAGGAGAGCATTTAAAGACGAATTTGGAGCCATTTTTGAGAAAAATGTTTAAAAGTTGCCTATATTTCACGCAAATTACTCATATTTTCGAAAAATTCTAATAGTTGTTGGCCTTATTTCAATAAGCCTTTCAACAGCAGATATCGTTTGAATCTAGTGGTGCTACAACAGCTTATAATTCTCGCATTATTTCTAAATTAGCAATTTTCGAAAAATCAAGAGTTCAGCGTAAACGAAACCCGTGCCGTTCTTTTAAGGGGAGTATGTAGTGGAATTTTGACGAAAAATTGGAAATTTGTTTTTCTCCAATTTTTGTATCTTGAAAGTGTGAACTTTATTCAAGTGTCACGCCCCTGTCATGGCGTCCATCAACGCGCATCTATTTTATAAAGGTTCTCTTGTATTTCTGAGTTAAAAGTTAGATTTCTGAACATGCTCGCTCTTCACTAAGAAGTTTTCATTTCGTGAGTTGGTAAAGCTGTCATTTTCGGCAGTTCTTTGTTTCTATACGCGCGAGAGCCTAAAGTTTGATTGTTGCAGTGGAAAGTGAAGTGAATAAAGAATATCTTTGATTGTGTGATTATGGGTCGTATAAAGAGATTAGATAAACGTAAGTTTCATGGAAATAGGTTCACAAAGAAGAAAGAAGACGCTGTAAATAGTATAGTTTAGAGAATATGAGAAAAGCAATTTGGGCAATTTATTTTCAGAAATTGTCAACAGATGAGGAACCTTGCCACTATCTTTGCCCTCCAAGGGGCCAGGAAAAACAAATTGGTGCAAATATAACATTAATCCAGATGCATACAAACATCATGGATTGCCTGCTGAAGTTATGGCAGCAATAAAGCCAATTTTTAGGTATCTCTCCAACCCAGAATTGTCGAGAAAATGCTTACATGGGAAGACACAAAATTGCAATGAATCTTTTAACAATTTAGTGTGGATAAGAATTCCAAAAAGAGTCTTTGTAGGTCTACAAACATTAAAAAATTGGTGTTTTGTATGCAATTGTGTGCTACAATGAAGGAAACATTGGAAGAGTCAAGGTCCTCCAAGAGTTAAAATTTAATCCAGGTTACAACAACAAACATTAAAAAATTGGTGTTTTGTATGCAATTGTGTGCTACAATGAAGGACACAATTCGAGTGGAAAAAGCGACACAATTCGAGCTGATAAAGCAGTGGAAGATCTTACCAAACAGGCAAGATAGGAAAAAAGGAACATTAAGAAGAAAAGGGAAGAGGAGAAGGACACAGATTATATAAAAGGAGGTTTTTAGCTGATCGTAGTGGTTGGTAAGTGACACTGTTTACTTTAAAGGCCATTTGCCGAAAATGTATTTTTAGTGGACATTTGTGCATTTATCTAAAAAACTATTTGAGATAACATTTCTAAAAAAGTGTGTCATACACAACTCAATGTGCTCTTGTTATTAGACTACTTTTTATGTAAAATAATAATTCCAGTAAAAAACAAAAAAATTGGAAATGCCTTTGTTTTAGTAAAAAAATCTAATGAGGAAAAAAAAATTACAACTTTTAAATCAAAAGTGTTCACATAAAAAGAAATAGTCTACCATGTTAAAAAAGCATCAGACAGAACTGCTGTAAAATATCAAAGCTGTAACTTTAATCGTTCTTGAGAAAAGTGTACCAGAAGTTTGAAGATTTAACATTACTAACATAGGCACTACATACTCCCCTTAAGCACCCCTTCTATCTGCGGAAAAAATTAAAGAAAAAAATGGAGAGGTTTTTGAGGAAAAAAAGGTTTATTAAAAATTGCTTATATTTCGCGTCAAATTACACGAAACTACTCATTTTTTCGAAACACTGAACTTGAACTTATTTAAAGATCCGTTTTTAAGGAACAGATTTCATTAAGAAAAAATCTTTATCTTCAATATTATAGTTGTAGGAAGACGCCAAACAAATAACACTTATGTATTTTTAATGGGATTTCAAGGAACTTGAGACCTGCACCATTCTCTTAGCGTTCTTTAAGCTATCCGAAGACAAAGTTTAATAAAGAAAACTCTCAAAGCCTCGAGTTCATTCAGATGGATTGGTGAATATCCAATTAGAAGAAAATCGGCTAGACGGTTCAGGAGCTGGCGTTGAAAACAAACGTTTAGCTGTCAATCGATCAAGTGTCAAGGGCCCACAAAACATGGATTCTGGATATACCACGCGTTAGATGATTTTTAAAATATATTTAGCATCACTTCTTCGTTAGCCTGGCAATCCTGTTTTTATTTTTATTTATTTATTTACGAAAATTCGGCATTTTCCGGCGCACCCTTTCATAACTTCTAACAAAGTTCCTTCGTCAGGGTGAGAAAGTAAAAAGATCACTTCACTATTATAATTATGCGAAGATGCTGCGGAAAAATGTGCTTTTTCAATTTTCGAAAATTTTCGGACTTCAACGAAAATTACATTTGCGCCACTCTTAAGCGTCCTTTACGCTAAACGGGGACAAAGTTTATAAAAAAAATATTGAAGCGATTTTTGAGAAAATTTTGATAATATTTATCTGGCTTCATGTAAAATTGAATATTCAGTTTTGGAGAAAATTGTCTGAACGGTTTATGCACAACTTTGACCACAGATAGACGGACTCACGTTTTGTCATCAATCGATTTTGCGGTTTAAAAGACACACAGAACATGGATTCTCACTACATCACCTGTTAGAAAGTACGGTAATTTACTACATAAAGGAACACGACTTTTCCACTGTTTCGTAACCAGGGTCTGGCAATAAGTTTTTCTGACGAAAAATCGCCCTCTTCGGCGCACGGGTACAACACAATCTTCTTCGGAAGCAAGGCGAGAAATTAAAACCAATAAAACCTAATAAAATCTTTCCAAATACATCGTCGTCGTCATCGTCTCCCGAGAGCCTTCTCACCTGTTCCTTACCCCCACATCTCATTTGGACATTTTCGCTTATCACCTAATGTTTTCTCCCTTTCTGTGTGCCTTGCTTCATGAGCTTAGATGTGCTGTTTTAATTATTTAACGTCAAAAACAGTTAAAACATGTGTGACGTACTATGGGAAAAAGTGTATTCTATGCAAATTTTCTTAAATTCTGGGATATATATCGTAACACATATAGAAGTTAAGTTCTGAATAGAAGTAAATCAGAATTTTTTGGCACGAATTGGTAAAAAAAATCATTTCAATGTAAAAAGCAAGTATTTGTAAAGGCAAATCAGCTATCAATCAGGGCTATTATCCCTCATTGGGTCCTCATGGAGGAATCGACTTATGAGGCTGGACTCGAGAATATGGAGAATGATAATTTGAATAACTATATTTCCTACCGAATTATAGAAGATGGGCACAGACAGTGATGTTGCATTTATGTCCAGAAGCAAAACATGGCAGCATAGTCTCAGCATCCTCTCAAAGAATCAGAGAAATCTGACCAAGACAGGATTATTGACCCAGAAGCTGACAGCTGCTTACTTAAACTGCACCTGACTGTTATTATAGTATTTACTCATCTGGGTGGACCTGCTACTTACTACTTACAAGCTTTCTTAAACTCCACCTGACCACAAATATTTACTCATTTAGGTGGACCATATTATTATTGTTGTCATTGTTGTTTTGGTCATCCTTCCATCTGATCTAAAAATGTTTTGTTTCTCAATAATTGGGAATCTTAAATCCTGTCCATTGAAACAAGAAGAGCTATGTATTCTAAAAATCTCACTTCACTGACTTCTACTTTCATCAGATTTTCTTAAGACTCAACATTGTCTGACATTGAGCATGGCTAGTATTATCATTACTTCGTAGTATTTCATTGGGGGTCTCCTTATGGACAAATTTCCAACAGTTTCCACAGATGATTCCACAGAAGTTGAAGTTCAATTTACTTTCTATTTATTTACTTTATCCATGGGATATAAATAAAACTATTGGTCTTTAATAGTATTAATTTGTTCAATAATACGATTACTGTGTGATAATTTTTGTTCCTGGTGGCTAATATGCAACTAATGTTATTGCAATTAATGCTAATTTAAAATGATATTAATTCAGGATAAAAATAATTTTTAAATAGAGAATTTAAAACTAACTTCTTGTGGTTTATTTTGAGTTGGAGAAATGATTACCTAATGGACAGTAAATTGAGGAAATTTGTTATTCATTTCTGAAAGGAGGTTTTACTGTTGGTAAGCAAATTTTGGTTTCTTCATCCAAATAAAAATTGAAGGAAGTGGATGAAAATGTGCACCCTTGTCAACACCTTGATTTTTTACAACCATCATTGTAAACAAACACAATATTATTTAAAGATCTAAGATTGAAGAAAAGACATTATAAACATGGGGAAAAATATATATATCTTCAGTTAAGTAATTGGTGAAGTTGTTAGAAAAAAATGTTTAACTGCAATTTTTAAAATATTTAATTGAAAATAGAACCTGTAATATTATTATAACTGTACTCCCTCAGACTAAACGTTTTAAAGAACAAATTTGCAGTCCTTTTTGAAAATGTTATAGAGACTTCATGTGAAGGATTCCCAGTGTTGGGAAGTCGAGAGGCAATTCACACATTAAAATCCAAATCCTATATTTCAAAAAACATAAGTTCATTACCTTTTTGAGCAAATACTTCCTCGAACTTCAAATCAAATACAACACTAATCGAAAGTACTTAGGAGTTGATACAACAAAACAAGCCATTTAAATAGTCAGTAAGGAAATAGCTACGAAAATAGTTTAAAAACACATGGCTTGAACGCATGCACGCATGTCAAAGGGAACATGAACCCGCGTGGACCAACACAGTTGCTCTAGGGACGTTCGATTCCTTTTAATGAATCGATTCCAGAATCAAAAAGTTGAAATCGATTCTAGAATAGGATCGACACAAAAGACTCGATTCCCTAAGGAATCGAATTCAGGCGGGGCTCTTGCGCATCGCATCCACCTCAGCCAATGAGCTTCAGATACCACATTGCGTCACAATATTAGCGGGAATTTTAAATCCAGTCAGATGCCAAAATTATCGCATCGTTACAAGACATTAGGTGGTGTGAATAAAAAGTAAGCAAAAGCTTAAAGTATTTAGTGTTAGCATTAGCATTTACTAACTAGTTTCAGCTCCTAGCATTTGCTAGCTAAGGAGTGATTAAGCTTTTGCTAGTACTAGGAAGCTACAGCTGGAAAATTGTAGTATTTGCTAGGTATACACCGGACGCCATGTTCATTGTTTATGTATACATTCGCTTACGTTCACGTTTTGAAGATGTGAATTTTATCACGTTTTAAGGTTTTACCTACAAGTTTTACGACTTTAAAGGTATTAAACATGGAAAATTTAAGTGATTTGAATATGACTTCCGATGAAGATGTACAAAATAATGATAGCGACTGTAATCAGAGCCGCTTTTTAACTCTATTAAAAGAGACAAAATACTTTTTAATAAATCACAGGTGTCACGAATTAAATTAGCTACAGAAAAAGCCTTAACTTCATTGAGAGACAAATACATGGAACCATTCGGGAAGGAAATAATGGAAAAACAATTAAGGAAAAAAATTCAAAACATGAAGAAAAAAAAAAAGGAAAAAAAAAAATAATTAAAAGGGGTATCTTGGATTTAATGAGCAAAGAAAGTAATCCAGTTTTAACAAAGTTCCAGGTAATATAGTACGTGCTACTATTTCATGCTATATGTTTCTATATTATTTTATACTTGAACTGAGGTTAGGTTACGCTTCTTATACATATAATTACGAATAACAAATAAACTAAAAAATTTATGAGAAATGATTTTGAACATATTTTATTAAACATATCGTTTAATTTTAGGAACTATGACAGTAGGGATGTTGCCGGAGAATTTATCATCTGAGCCCCAAATAAAAATTACATCAAACCTCTTGCCGCCACGTCACAAGCGACAAAGAAAAACAAACACCCACCTAGAATCTGATGAGACTGCTTACCTGAGTTTGCAAGAATTGCAACGGCTCGTACTTTTAGAGCAACTCACATTGGTGCGAAAATAAATCAAAAGAGAAGATTTGCTTATGTCAAGATTAGAGCGCGAAGAAGAACCATTGCCTTCTATTGGCAACCAGATTTTCACATTACAAGAAATTTGATTGTCCTACACTGTTACATGAATTTAATACTATCAGGAAATAAAAATTTCAAAGAAAATAATTTTTGATTTTACAAATGATAAATTTCTTTCTTCTCTTCTTAGTTGTCCTCTACTACGCAAGCTCTGATCTAATACAGAATTTTCATTGTCGATGTTTATGTAGTCTGCATCTTCATTCTCAATTTCATATTGAAATTCTTCTGGAATATCTTTCAAAAATTTAGCAATATTGTGCAGCACACAACATGCAATAATCACTGAAGGAACTCTTTCTAATTCTATTCTTATTTTGTACTGGAGCACAGGAAATCTCTGTTTCAGCTGCCCAAAACATCGTTCTATTATAACGCGCTCCTTAGCGAAGAGGTTATTGTATGCCGTTTCCTCGGGTGTTGAAGGATTTCTGTACGGTGTAAGCAACCATGGCGTTATGCCGTATCCGATGTCTTTAAGTAAAACTACGTCGCTTTTCTGTTTGTTCATAAATTCATAAAGGTCAGATCGTTTGATTATTCGACTATCGTGTACAGATCCGGGCCACTGAGCATCTACACTAGTGAACTCTTCATTCGTATTGCATGTAGCTTGAACGTTTATGCTTGCAAAATGTATTCATCGCCGTGATAAGTCGGTTTCTTTATTGGGACGTGAGTGCAATCTATAACGCCAATTGCACTTGGGAAACGATATCGTTCTGCCCACTGTTCCCGAGCATGGTTCATGTGCGTTGGAAACTTAATCCATTCGTGAGCTTTCTCTAGAATTTTATTCATTACAAATGTTATAGTTTTGCAAACAGTTGTTCGGTGTACGCCCTCTTCTCTTGCTACACCTGCTTGAAAGCCAGGGTCACTACCAAAGCGAAGAAATATCTGCATCTTCTGAATAGGCGATAACGCTCCACCTCTCGTTTCGTGCGACTCGACTAGGAAATAAGTAGCTATCCATAACACATTTTCTTGATTAAACTGATAAAAGGAAAAACAATCACTTTCGGCAAGAGAAGGGAATGTGCGATGGTTTGCGAGATCGAATGTGCATAAAAGCAGCCATTTTTTTAAAAAATAAAAACACACACTTCAAGAATGCCAAGATACTGGACTGGCGCACTAGAAAAATGATCAGCTTTTGCTTAAAAAAAAAGCTTTAGCTGATCTTTATTCACACCTTTTCAAGCATTTGCTGGAAAATTTAGCTTTAGCTACTAGAAGATGCTTTTGCTAATAAGTACTAGCTTTTGCTTATTTTTTATTCAATTTAAACAAAGCTTTTGCTTAAAATTACTAGTCAAAGCTTACTTACTTTTTATTCAAGCTTTTGCTTACTTTTTATTCACACCACCCAGTGAAACAGTTTTATGAAGCATTTCTTTTCAATATTGCATCTTGTATACCTTCGTGTTAGTTTTGGTTGTTACTATTGAAAAATTTGTACCACTTTCTAAATGTTTCTCAACACTTCTTGCTCCCCATGCAACACGGCGGCCAGCGTCTGGTCTGGCTTTTCAAACGACGCGTCGGGACGTGTCCGTGCTATGGTCACGTGGTTCTTAACGCAACCATGATCGAACCACATGAGAACACCATTCATCGATCGATACCGGAATCGAGCAATTACTATTTAATATAATACAGTCAGGTGTTAATTAAATTTTAACAACAATAATTAAGTACCCACGCAGACGGAAAATGATTACAGATGAAAGAATACAACTGAAATAAAGTAATAGATATGTCCCGTGGCCTTCTCTCTCGTGAGCCACGGATATGTCCAGAATGACGTCACAATTTTTGGCGGTAAAGTGTTGGGTGGCAACCTCTGCTGTGCGCGTTAGCGATTCCCAGAATAACTTTTTCTGGCTGTATTATGCGGTTGCCGAGATGCGTGTCTTATCATATTTGTTATTTACAATGATATTTGCTTTCTTTCGTTTATTTAGGTTGTAGTCGCGAATTTCGTCGACAAATTAGATTTAAAAAAGCCCTATTTTATCAACAAATGCCAAGTCACTACCTTTTCTTTTTGAAAACGGTTCGAGGTAAATATTTATCATGGTGTTAACGGTTATGGTATGGTGCTGCTTTATAGTAAAATGAAATATATGATACATTTGGTTCCACGTGTCCTTTCATCGGTTATGAAAAGTGCCAATGAATTTCGCAACCCTGTGTCATTCGGATAGAAGGGACTCCTTCCATATATTTTTACAAACGGTCAGCTTTTTAAATATTTGTTTCAGAAATTTGTATTAATTATTATGACCCAGAGAAATATTACCTATATTAAATTTAATAATCGTTTATAAAAAAAAACTAGAATGTTCATAATCAAAGTCCAAAAGTGTTCGTAATTTTTCGCGGATTGGAGGAACATTCAACACTTTTTAAATTTTCGAAATTCAAATCATAATAGGCTTTGAAAATCACATTAGACTTGGCGTCCTTAAAAATGAAAGCTTCCGACGGGATAACTTCACCTCTGCACTCCGCCTTCGTTATCCACCACACAATAAGCATAAATAAGTTTTATATCACAATAAGCCTAATTATTTATTATGGAGGCCATTTATGGAAGATAAATTAGATATTCAAGACACGAAAACCCTTTAATTCACTTTATTACTTTAAAATTATGCCATTATTATTTTCAATTCAACAGAAGAAAAAGGAGGACATTTCATGTAATTTAAATTAGGAGGGAGGACCATGTTAAAAAAGGAGGACAAATGGTAACCCTCGTAACTCGACAAAAAACCTCAAATGATTTATTGCTAATTATTTGCCACTAGGAATTAATTGCCACGTATTTTCGGAGCCAAAACGGGTATGAGCTGGGGGAATTAAATTCGGTCGTGTTGTTTTTTTCGGAAAAGGGTGGGAACACAAACATACGTTATTACAGGTTATTTACGACCCGAATTTAACTTGCGTGTACTGGCTTGACGTGTGAAGCCAGCTCACACCCGTTTTCCCCACAAAAATACGTGGCAATTAATTCAAAATTGTTCAATTAGTTCGCAATAAACCATGTGAGGGTATACGTCAAGCTAAGACCCTAATTTAACTCACGCATGTTAAAAAAACTAGTGTCGCTGCGAGATGGCTGGAAAGAACTATTCTCCCATTTTGGCCAGAGTCTCTAAAAATAACCGGGAGTCTCTCTAAATAAAAGGGAGTCAGAAGCCTTCGGAATTTGTGATCTGCCTTGTGCAGTGTCAGTTAGCAAGTTGCTGCAACTTTTACTAAGCTACTACTGCTAGTAATAATAATGATAATGATAATAATAACCGCTTTTCAGCGCGCTCCAGAGCTAGCGCCTAAACTCAGAAATTTAATGATATGCATACATTGTGCCTACTTTAACTTTTGAAACAGACCTTTTTTGATATGGCAAACATCAAATTCGAATTTAGCACCATCAAAAACATACAGAACCGTGGGGGAAGAAACTTCCTGATTTGTTTCTTGAATTTCTCTTTTTGAGCATCAATTGACTACACTATCTGTGAAAAAGACCTTTGTAATCTGTACTTTCTCCTTTCCCTTTTTCGTGCGTGAACTTGACAGGCCAGTTTAGAAAAATCGAAGTATATAAGTGGAGGCGATAGCGCTGCCTTCACAGAAGTCATTGCTCTGGCAGTGCCATCTCAAGTGTGACCACCGACTTCGGATTCCAGATCGATCACTCTCGATGCGATCGAGGTACTGGTCCCTGGCTCCGGTCAGACGCCGGGGAAACCGCTGGCCTGTTGATCACTGCTTTCAATGACCTACCTGTTAGCGGCATCCGTGCGATCCTGATGAAGCGCGATCCTGACGCGATTTGTCCGGACAGCTTTCGTCAGTAGATAGACTTTCACTTTAGGATTTGAGACGAGCTCAAATCGGGGGTTTATTTTTCAGGGTTGCTTGGCTAGGGAAATGCAAAAGACTTGCCTGGCTTTGAAATTTCATGAAATGCGTTGAGAGATATTTAACGCGCGTTGCGTGCTAGGCGCGCGAACGCCGCAAAGTTTCACAGTGGTCGAGTAGAGCTGTCAGGCGCCTCGCTGGTCGGGAGGCGCCGCATAGGTAAGACGCACTCCGTGCGTCTGTCCGTCCGTCTGCGAACACTACTAGCGCCTAAACCATGCTTACGATCTTTTCCAAATTGAAGAACCCTTGTCCATCCATATGTAGTTGAAGCTTTGAAATTTTGAAAAACATTCTTTAAAATTAGGGGTACTTTACATGAAGCTTCTCCCGGACATTTTCAATATGTTCTCAAAAATGGCTCCAAATTTTTAATTTGAATTTCTTGGAAGAATAGAGTAAAATGCACTTATAAAGGTGGCATAGTTCCGATAATCGCGGTTAACTCTGAATTTTCGAAAATTGCAAAAGTTTGCAATGTTTTGGCGTTATCCCACAACTACAGTATTAAAGAAATCGATTTTTAGTCAAATGAAATGTGTTCTCCATAATCAGTTCTCTCATTAAGGTTATGTACATTTTTTTGTAATATTCAGTCGTTTTCGCGCAATTTTAAAAAATACGTAAGACAATATTTTCTCAAAAACAGCTCCATTTTTTTTACACTTTTGGTAGGGATAGTGATAAATGCACTCTATAAGATGACATAAACGTCGTATTGCCGTATTATTTTGTTGTTGTTTTTTAAATATAAAAATGTATTTTTACTTGTCCCTCACGTCGTTAATATTTACATAAGTGGCGATTTGTTAATGCTGTGTATACAGCATTGTGGCCGCGAAGGCGGGCCAGGTGAGCACTGCGCCGGAGACGAGAGGTGCGGCCCACTGTGGCTGTCCGGGAGACGCGCCCGGACCGGCGACGGGACAATTAATAAGCAGTGGAAAGCGCCACCAGGACTGTGCGGGCGGCACCGGACCGCAACGGGGAACAGCCACCAGGAGGCACTATACCTCTACCTTCCCCGCCGCAGAGGCGGAAAGCGCATAGACTTGGCAGAGGGCCGGGGGTATATGAGGGCCTCAAGCCCTCATATTATTGAGGGCTTGTTATATTAGTGAGAGTTATTGTTGACGACGTGTGGCTTTGTTTCGGGAAGAATCTAATTGGTCTGTGACTACTGTGCTGCGAAAGGGACATATACTGGTATATGTGTTGGCTTATACTCTGGACTTCGAATATTGGATTGTTGGCTTATTGTAAATAAACGAATTAGCAAAGAACTGTTTTTTATTTACCTCTGGATTTCCTGTATATAACAGTTCTAATTAGCGACGAGGATTAAGCCATGGAAGAAAGTTTCAAAAAGTTTCTGGAGTGGCAGAAATTCCAAAAACAGCAGCTTCATCAGGAATTTCTGAACATTTTGAAACAGATTGCAAGGCTCTCAACTGACGCAGAGGCAGCCACACCCGCCAACTCGATCAGCACCTAGCTTTCCAAAATTTCGAGCCAGAAAAGGAAGTATGGAGCTCTTACGATGCTAGATTGAACATTTTTTTGTAACACGGAGTCACAGAAGGAGAGCAGAACCGGGCTTTCTTTTTTAGCATAAATCATGAAAAACGATCAGGATTTTTGAACTCAAATAATAAAACAAAAGCAATGTGGAATGTAATAAAACATACTACCAAATCAACTAGAAAACCCGTAGAGAATGTTGTTTTAAAATATAACGATATAAATGTGAACGATCCGGCAACAGTGGCTAATCTCTTTAACCAATACTTTTCGAGAATTGCTGCCGATCTCACTAAGGGTCTTCAGGCACAAAATTCAAAAACAGACAGTTCACCCAAAATTTTAGACACAATGTTCGTTTCCGAAACTTCTTCCTATGAAATTCTCAAAATAATCGGTAAACTAAAAAATAAATATTCGTCCGGTTTAGATGAATTCCCGGATTCTTTGTTAAAGACTTGTGCGTATGCCATTATACACCCGTTAACTCACATATTTAATGCATCTTTATGCACTGGAACGTTTCCAGATATTTTCAAAACAGCTAAATTAAGCCGCTTTTCAAAAAGGCAACAAAAATGAAATTCAAAATTATCGGCCCATTTCTCTTCTATCAGTTTTTTCAAAAATATTAGAGAGACTTTTTTACGTACGAATGGAAACCTTTCTCAGTAAACACAACGCGCTTTCAGATTGCCAACATGGATTTAGAAAATCAAAATCAACGGAAACAGCCATATTTTCTTTTCTTAAAGATGTCGCCTCATCATTGGATCAAAACGAGGCACCTATTGGATTATTTTAGATCTCTCAAAGCTTTTGACGTCATTGATCATGACATTTTACTTTCAAAATTACCTTCATATGGAATTCGTGGTATTGCTCTAGATTGGTTATGTTCGTACCTTAAACAACGATCTCAGAGAGTTGAAATACCTTACTGGAATGATGGAACACTACGTACGCACCTTTCCGACTCCTTGCCCGTTGCATGTGGAGTTCCTCAAGGATCGATTTTAGGCCCTATTCTGTTCCTTCTTTACGTAAACGATATGCCCTCGACGATTCGAAACGGAAAAACGGTTCTCTTTGCGGATGATACGAACATCCTTTGCAATAAAGAAACAGTAAATAGTGCAATATCAGATGTTTCAAATTGGTTCCGAAATAACAAATTAATAGTAAACGAAAAGAAAACGGTTTTAATGCAGTTTTCCATTTCAAGTAAACAATTCTGTGCTCCATTGAAAATGAGGCCTTGACTGATGTTAAGACAACAAAATTTTTTGGTCTCTCAATTCAGTCAAACCTTAAATGGAACGTCCATTTAAATGAATTGAACACAAAATTAAGTTCATTATGCTACGCGTTCAGAATTCTTGCAAATTCAGTCAGCCTTCATACTGCTCGTTGTGTATACTTCGCGAATGTTCATTCCCGCCTGAGATATGGCATAATATTCTGGGGAAATACATCTTATAGCTCCCAGACTTTTAGATTACAAAAACGAATTGTACGAATAATAACCAAATCCCACCCACGTGATTCATGTAGCCTCTCTTCATTAATCTAGAATTCTACCATTACCGTGTCTTTTATTTACGAATCAGTGGTTTTTGTCAAAAATGACTTGCTCAAGGGCGGGAATATATTTTCAGAAAATGCCGAAATCTATTACTATAACACTCGACGTAGAAATCATATTCACCAGGTGACAGTATCAACAGCTCATTACAAAAAATTCACATACAATACATGTACATTATTTTACAACACTTTGCCAGATGACATTAAACGATTAACTTCAATAGAAAAGTTTAAATCCCAAGTGAAATCGTTTCTGCTGCATAACTGTTTCTATACAATTAGAGACTATACTGAGCATCACAAGAAAAGTAACATTAATTTTACCAATGATACATAATGCATTATTTCCCATTTGGACTGTATAAATGAGTATAAATAACCTGTAACAATTATTGTACTATAGCTTCCGGGTCAATGACCCCCATCTCGATCAGGTTTTTCGTCCAGTTTCCCTGATCCATTGAGCAAATGCTGAGATGGCCCCTTGTTTTGCTTCTGGACATAAATGTAACTTCATTTTCTGTGCACGTCTTCTAGAATTCAGTGGGAAACACAATTCTTCAAATTATCGTTTCCATGTTGTCGCGGCAGGAAGTAATAAGAGCTAAAATTTATTGCTTATTTATCCTTGAAAATATATTTTATTACATGGGAGTTTTTTGTTGTTTTTTTTTCTCCCTTTCAAAATTCAAATTTTATTGCTTATTTATCCTTAAAATAATTTTATTACATGGGAGTTTTTTTTTCTCCCTTTCAAAATTCAAAATTTATTGCTTATTTATCCTTGAAAATAGATTTTATTACATGGGAGTTTTTTGTTTTTTTTTCTCCCTTTCAAAATTAAAATTTATTGCTTATTTATCCTTGAAAATAGATTTTATTACATGGGAGTTTTTTGTTTTTTTTTTCTCCCTTTCAAAATTTTTATTTTAAATTTTAAATAAATAGCATATCAGGAAGCGATCTGTAGGAACTATTGCAGACTGTTTCCGTTAAAAGTAGTAAAGGAAGTCGAGTTTGAAGAGCTCATGGAAAAGTTGAGCGAACATTTCGATAAAAAGCCTCACATTGTCGCAGCCAGATTTATTTTTTTCTGTAGTAAAATGCTGTCAGGCAGTTCACATGAAGACTGTATCACAGAATTAACGGGTTTAGAGAGAGACTGAAACTTCACGTGTGAATGAGGTACGGTCTTTTATGCTGAATCTCTAATTCGGAATATGATAATACAGCACACGCCAGAAGGTAGAGTTGGGATGGAGGCATTGAAGTTTGAAAACCCGTCTTTGTTAAAAGTGCAGAAGATAGCTAAAACTTAAGGTCATCTCGTAGCGCAGAGCAAAGACGCTCGCCTTTCACCAAGGAGATCCGGGTTCGATTCCGTCGAATCTCAAGTGAAATTGTCCTAAGCCCTACCCATATCCTTATTTAACATTCCCTTATCATTTAACATTTTTTATTAAACATTTCCTTGTCCTTTAACATTTTTTATTTAACTCAAAAATTAAACTTAATGGGCTGTGTTAAAGATCTACAAAAGTCTGTAACAAGGAAGAAAAACGAACAAATGGTGTATGTAACTGGTGCAAAAATTAAATGGATTAGATTTGTCAAACAGGAGTCTTTTATAATTATGTACAAGCCGGGCTTGATTTCTGGGGAAGCGATGGACGGCGTCCGGTACCTCGGAAATAATTATTAAATTAATTATTAAAATTAAAATTTTACATTATTCAATAACAAACACCAGAGGAAGAGCTAAGGTTTCCAAAATCATAAATATCCCGCTTCTACAATCACAGAAAGGAAGGTTAATGAGAAAAAACAGCTTATGTTTGACTTGTTTCTATTCATTTCAAGCGCTAATAACGCTTATTTCACTGATCTACTGGTGGGAACAGGAAGATGAAGAAAATTGAATATGCCTCGACAGTGACATTAAATTAATATTTAATTTGTTTTAATTAATCGATATTGCCTTCACTTCCAACTTTTCGTAGAACGACATCTACCAATTTGGCCCACCAATCTCATTTTGATGGTAGTATAACTCCTTCACACCCCCAATATTCCGCAAAGTACACAGTCTACTTTAATCATATTCAGACGAACAAGTAAATATCTTATAAGAGAAAAACACACCATTTTTTTGTGTCGCTCCATCCCCGAATTTTTTACAGTCATTCAACTTTAGAGCTCAATATCTCGAAATGAGTGTCAATAGAGTTGTCCAACTGTAAAAATAACGCCTCCAATTATAAAGAGACATGTCGGACAAGTGACGGAACAAGAACAGTCCTAATATGGACATGGAAAATTAGGGAAGAGAGTGGGGTTTAATATGCGAGAGATCTCGAACGGATACGCTAGTACTTCTATATTAGTCAAAAGATAATTGTTCGGGCCCACACGCAAAAGCAGAAAGGGACGTATAAATATAAAACGCTTCCTACGCCCTAGGCGGCAACACCGGAAGCGCGGAATGGAAAGTTCCATAAGCCAAGCGGCACCACTGCGCCGCGTGATAATTCGCCTTAGCGACCCGAATCTTCTAAACCGTTCCAGAACATTTTCAAACTCTAGCAGTTGCCTATTGGACTGTTCAAATTCACCTCTCCTCGCCATACTGCAACCGCTGGAAAAGCAGTCGCTAATTGGCCAGTTCAAATCAGTTCAAATCCCCTCTTCGCGTGCCCGATAGAACTCGCAAACCGAAGAAAAATCAGTCGCTCAGATGCAGCCGTGCGAGAAGTATGTCTCGGGCTCCATGTTAAAAGATCACGTAAAATCTTACACAGAAAGCAATATTCTATACTTATGTTGTGGCCAAGTGAAAGGCCACATTATTTCAATTTGTTGTAGTTCAGCATTGTGTATAAATCAGTCGCTGAGTAGCACCCTTGTGAGCAGCATGTCTCGGGCTCCGTGTTAAAAGATCACGTAAATACTTATACAGAAAGTAATATTCTGTGCTTATGTTGTGGCCAAGTGAAAAGCCACATTGTTTCAATTTGTTGTAGTTCAGCATTGTGTATAAATCAGTCGCTGAGATGCAGCAGTGCGAGAAGTATATTCGGGCTCCGTGTTTAAAACATCACGTAAATTCTTATGCAGAAAGTAATATTCTGTGCTTAAGTTGTGGTCAAGTGAAAGCCACATTGTTTCAATTTGTTATAGTTCAGCATTGTGTATGTATTGAACTAATTAATGTATTTCACACGAAGTTGCAAGTAAGTTGCCAGGCGAGCACATGTTCTAGCGCTTCGTGATTCAAGATGGAAGATTTCTGTATTCTCAAAAAAACCTAGTGTATTTTTATTGTAAAGAACAATTGTGACAACTCCAAGGTAATTAAACATCATTCTGCAAGGTGAGAAGTGTGTTTCCATGATAACCCACATTATTACAAAATTCCTAACGAGCGTCGAAAGGGACTGAGTGGATTGCCTACCTACGTTCAACAACCAATAATACAGTCCACTACAAGCAAAGGTAACCCGCCACGTCCATGGTCCTTGGAGCTTCGGATATCGAACCAGTGACCTGTGGAAAGCAACCCGCTCCGTCCAATAATTGTGTCAGATTTAGCATTAGGAAGCCGAGAAATTGAGAAAATGTGAAAGAATGTCTTTAGGGCGACAAAAGAAGGCAGCCGTGAAGAAAATAAGGCCTTCCCGAAATGCTAGTCCACACAAAAGAGATTATAAAACTGACTAGTGCGAGAAAGTATGTGCCATTCTATAGCACCAGTAGTTTATTTACTTACCATACGCTGCTACATACGAGGAGAAACTTTAATAAAAATATTTCGTGCGGGATTTGTGTAAATTATATTTTCAGAAATTGCTTAAATTTCAGCCACTAATTAAGCGAAATCAGCTCGTTTTTTCAAAAAAGTGTTCATGACCTTTCTTAAAGAGCTGTTTTTTACAACAGACTTTGTTGAAAGCAAAAAATGCTCTCTCCAATTTTGTAGTTTTCAAATGTGCATTTTTGGCATTTTCGAAAAAAAACGAGCAATATCCTGAAATGAAACCAGCACATATTTTTACCGTCCCTTATTACATATGAAGAGCAAATATGAAGAAAAAAACGGAGCGGTTTTTAAGAAAAAATGTAAATATTACGCGCAAATTACACGGAAACTACTCATATTTTAAAAAAATAAAACATGAGCTTATTTAAAGATATGTCTTTAAGGAACAGATTTCATTAAGGAAAAAATCTCTATCTTCAATATTGTAGTTGAAGACGCCAAAAAATTGCACCTCCTCAATTTTCAAAAACTCTGTGATTTTAACGAACATGAGATTACCACCATTCTCTTAAGTGTTCTTTACGCTATCCGAAGACAAAGACTAATCCAAACATTTGGTGCTGTTTTTGAGAAAAATTTGAAAATGTTTTTGAGGCTTCTTGTGACGTACCCTCAAATATAAAATATCAGTTTGAAATTCCCAAAGACATGAATTCATTCATATCGATTGGGGAATGCCAATTTTCAAGAAAATCCGCGGTGTGGGCGCTAGCGTTGACCACAGGCAGACAGATACATTTTACCGACAAAGGATTTTTTGGTATCAATAACCAACAAAACATAGATTCTGGCTACACCTCCTGTAAGAGGACTTTTTTCTAAATCTAGCAACAGAATTTATCCAATTTTTCGTTGCCAGGGCCCTGAAATATGAGTTTTTCTGCCGAAAATTCGCCGTTTCTGGCTGTAGAGGGGTGCCGATGGTGGTACGGGGGCCAAGAAACTTTTTTATGTCAATTTATAGTGTAACTACACAATATTATTTGGTTTAGGGGGACTACTATGGTATGCGGGGGGACCCTTTGCCCTCCTCCCCAATAAAAGATCCGAAATCCCGCCTCTGATCGTCGTACATAACAAACTGACCCGAAACCCAAAGTTCGGACCGGGAGCGGTAGCTCAGTGCATCAACTGATGTCACTGCAGCGCCTCTGATCGGGAGGTCCTAGGTTCCAGCCCTGACGGCGGCAGGATTTTCGACACAAGCTTTTCAGCTAAGTCGAATTCAGTCGCTGTCTGGAGGAGAATTTTAGCGGCCGGCTACTCTGATCGGTAGTTTTCCGTGGTTTCTCCGATCAACACCAGGCGAATGCCGGAGTAGTACCCTACCAAACGGGCCACGGACCGCGCGCGATCTTTCCTCTGCCTTGTCCGATCCTCTCCCCTTACACACACGCTTACACAAACGTGCACTACACTATCACATATTATGGGAGACCGGCCGGGAGCTTAGAGCTTGTCCCGGCTGGGGCGGTGCCCCGCTGGTGGGAGAGTCCTGGTTAGGGGAAACCCCACTAGCCGATGTAGGTCGGCGCCGGATCTCGCCATCCAGTGGGGGAAGATCACCGCCATCTCCCGCGAAAAAAACATGCACTACACTAACGGGGCTAATGACCAAAGCAATTGACGCGCCCGGAAACACGAAAAAATCAATCAATCAAACCAAACTTCGGCGACCGCACCATAGATTAACACCATTGATTAATGCATTCATCCATCACCGCACATGCAAACAAACACTTACTAATGCTCTAGGAAACCCAAGAATGTCTCCGTGCCGTCTCCCAACACCGCCTACAACACATTCTCGACAAAAGTTGTGACGTCATTCTGGGCATCTTTATATCGGACAAGAGCATATTTTTTTATCATTTCATCATGAAATTAGTGTATTATTCATTTACCACGTTATAAATATATGCGCCTGAAATTTGCTCTGGTGTATAGATCTCACAAATTCACTCATGGTGATCCATGTGCAATGCGTCACTCCTTATGCGTCATTTTGTAAATTTCGTGGCCCACCCCTTTCGTGGGCCGCGATAAATTTATATCAGTCAGCGGATATATTATACCATAATTGTATTATACCAAGGAGGTATGATATAACCTCCTTGTATTATACTCTCTGGACCTGGACAAACCAGAGAGAAGGCACGGGCAATCCGCTGGGACTGGATGGCTATTTGGTTTGATATTCTGTGGTCCTAAACCCAGCTCTGGGAAAAATCTGTCGGCGGGTGCTCGGGTGTGACAGATGGGGGGGTTCATAATGTATCGTAGTGATGACGGCAACTAGAATTTATCTGAAAATTTCTCCGTGCAATTGAAATGATGTGTATACATTCAGCATGTGTACAAAAATTGTAGAAAATTATGAACAGGGCTTCAAAGTGGTATCAAACCACAAGAGAAAACAGAAGACCAAGGCTAGTTTACATGTTACATAGGTAAACAAGTAAGTAAGAAACAACGGTTAATTAGTTTTTTGTTTGACAGGCGACAGTGTTATCAACCTCTAAACGCTGACGAACATCTTGAACATGAAGCCGATGAGCTGGGATGTGGGATTGCTGATACATATACTTTAGCTCCTATTCAGCCAGAACTGTATGTGGAAAAACTCTTGGAACCAGGAGACACCCTCCAAACGTTAGCACTTCAGTTCAACTGCCCGGTATGCATAATTTAATCTTAACTGTTTCTTTTGTTTGTTCCCATTGCATCTTCATGTTTATCCCTTTTGTTTCAAGAGAAATTAATTTTGTTATTGCTTGTGTAAAACCAGTTGTGAAAGTAATGTCATTTTACAGAGTCACAAAGGACACTCAAATTAATTTTCTTTGAATTTCTTATGTAAATACACCATTATATTTCTTACAATTAAGGCACAATAGAGATATCATTTGCTCTGTAAAAGTGTACATAACTTATTTGTGTTTAAAGTTCACATTGTTGGTTTTGCAGAGGTGAAATTTTATTTGGCATCAAAATATTTGTATATGGCCTTAACTAATTAATTTTGTGCTTTGAGCCTTACAAATCATATATAGTATGTGAATATACTATATAATTTACATAGAAAGAAGTAGAATTCAAAGCACTGAATGAAGTAGTTGAATTTGTTTCTAAATTGATGCAAAGTAGTGATCCTGTCATTCTTTCCTCCTGTATGTTCATTTGCTCATCTTTGACAATTTGCGATTGTTGTAGCCATGAGAGTTACTATTACCTGTTGATTACAGGTGGCAGAATTAAAACGTATAAATCACATTTTGAGGGATAATGAAATATATGCCAGGCGGAAAATTAAGGTACCTGTGAAACCAGGCTCAGTTCTTACAGAAAAATTAGCTGGGGTCCATTCAAATGGGCTGAAAAATGAAGGAAGCAAAGAGTGTGCCAAAACTGCAACTACTGATGAAGAAAATGATATAGCTATTAAAAAATCAAAATCTGTAGAACCTACACAACTGTCATTTGAGTCCTTTGATTTAAACAAATATAGTAAATGTGAGACAATTTTGAATAATCCATCAGATCCCAGTACTTCATTTTCATCAGCATCAAATGAAAACTCATTACTTCTTGAAACAGACAATAGTGGTACATCACTTCAAACAAATGCTCCAGACGAAATAAATTCAGACAATGAAAATATACATTTTAAATGTAATGGAGCTGACTGGGGATTATCATGGTTACAGATAGTTATTTGTGCATTACTTTTGGGCTTTGGTGGACCGTTGTTTATTTATATTTTTTACATTGTTGAAAAGAATCATTCAAATTGAACTATCCGTGCATAGCCCTCAACCAGAAAAAAAAAACATCTTTACTAAATGTTAAAAACAATGCTCAATTTGGTGGTTATAACTAGTGCTCTCATGTACCTCAAATGTTTTAGTATTGTATTGAGCAGCTGTATATTGACTAACTTGTAACATGAAGCCTTTTTTAAGTATTATTACTATTATTGCAATGGCCTAGTAACTTTTTCTTCTGTGTGAATTTATTGAACATTAATACTGCGATGTACTCTGTGCCAAGATTAGCTGTTGAATGTGGTAAAACTTAAAAGGTTGTTGTTCGTATTATTTTCATGATTTACTTTAAAGTATTTTTTAATTTTGTTGTATTTAAAGTTTACTTTCCCCTTTTGTTTTTTGTGTAAGGTGACTGGAGTTACCTAATAGCCATTTATTCTTTACATGAACATGTTCTGTGAACAGATCTTTAGGAATACTGAAAAAATGTATATTTATAGATTTTATATTGTTGTACTGTGATCACATGGAATTTATGGATATTTTTGGAATTATACAATTCCCATATAATTATGTATTTTATTTTCTGTACCTTATATTTGTTCTAAAGAACTTTCAGTGAACTGGAAGCCACATAAAGACGTTGAACAACCTGAAGAAGTGTATCAGGTTGGTATAATTAACAAAAAAGGTAAAAATGTTGAATTCTGTAGTGGCAGCAGAGATCTTGTGGTACTCCATAATTAAAATTTTCAGGATATGAGGTATCTACCACAACAGTAGGTTATATAAATTTACTGTGTAGAAAATTCATCCACACAAGTGTTTCGGGAATTTTTACCCATCATCAGTGGCTCCAAGTAACATAGATTAAACACTAACACAGTGATCAGTTCTAGGATGGCACCATTTTGTGATTCGTGTGAAGGCAGACTAAATTTAGTAAATAAATTATTTACTAAATTACTAAGTATAGTACATTGTCTTATTGAAACTGAATCACTGGTTCAGAGTGGTCACTTTTGTAGCGGTACATGGTTTTTAATTACAGAAAAGTTAAAGCAGTTCAGATATCTAATATGGACACACACTAATAAGATGCTGTTTAAGCAATGTTTTGAAGTATTTATCATTAGCTAATTTTATGGTGACTGTGAGATTATTAAAAAGCTGAGCTGCAATGCAGAAAGGATCTTTATTAGTTCAAGACTTGCTAGTGAATATCTTGTGATAGTCCCTATGTCCTCTAGTATGGTAGTATGATAGTTATGCACCTCTTTATTCCTCACAAAATACAGATTCTGATTATTTCTCAATAGTAGTATTACTTTGGAAGAGTAGAGTGCTACAACAGTCAGTAATTCATATTTAATAAAGAAATCTTTACAGGACTGTCTTGGATTCAGTTTGAAAATTATTCTGATACATTTCTTTTGTAGGACTATTAATCTATCCATATTTTTGTGTTGTACCTCCCCATATTTCAATACCGTATTGAAGTTGTGAGAAGATTATGCTGTAATAGACTAACAAGCGAGTCTGTTTCCAGGTACTTGGAAAAGTATCTCAAGAGGAATATATTGGTGTTTATTTTATTACAAAGTGTGTTAACTTGTTTGTTGTAGGCTAGGTTCTGATCTATGAATATTCCCCAAAACTTAGGGCAATCAGTTTGATTCACTGATTCATTGTCTACTTCCACTTTTATGTTCTGGTGATGAAGCTTGAATTTGATTAATACAGTTTTATCAACATTTAATTTCAATTCATTTATGGACATAACTTTTAATTGATTTTATTGATTCAGACAGATTAATTTCTAGATGACAAAGATTTTGCCCACTGCTTATTAATGTTGTGTCATATGCGTACGAAATTACAGAGAAATCAGAAGAGCTTGGAATATCATTAACATGTATTAGAAATAACAAATGTCCAAGCACAGATCCTTGCGGAATACTTGAAGTGACAATGAAGGTTACCTCTCATTATTTTACACTTACTGAAGTGATATTTATTAATCATATTCATCTATTGGACAGGAAAGGGATTGAATTCCCTGACCCATGTTCTCAGCTCTGCCCTCTCCCTCCAAGCCCTACCCTGCTTCACCTAGTCTGCCCTATTATCCACTGTAAGTACATGCATTGTTGCATTCTCCTGGCAAACTTCCAGTTATCTATGATTTTTAATTGTGATTCAAATTATAAAATCGTTAATCTACTAAACTGCATTACTGTAAAACTTATTTATACCATTGGAAGATATGTGTACACCAGATTGTTGCTGCCACCATTTATAACAAGAAATTAATTTTAATTATTAAGACGGAGGAGATTTATTGAGAAGGTTGAGGATTGGACATAATTCTACATTAGAACTACAAGAACCCACTTGGCGACATTATGAAATTGCAGACGTATCAAATAAGCTGAAATTTAGAGAAACCAGCAAGACAAAGAAAAGGGTATTAGTGCCACAGCATGAAACCCAAGGATCGACATTTCCATGAACCAAATTCACTACCCTCTGTGTGCCTGATGGAGTAATTATTTGTGAAGAAACTTGAAACCACAAAAGCATAGCCCATAATTACAAAACTAATGTTACACAACAGACTAAAGATATATAAATTTCATGTGAAATTTCCTAACTGCAGAGGTGTCAAAGAAATGCAGGCAATTAACAAACTAGAAATAAAATGTTTTATAATGAATTGTGTCCTTAAAAATGATTAAATGTATCTAAGCTGCAGTTGGGAATTAAAAAACTAACCTAACCCCTCGTTAAAGGAGAAATGGAACGTATCAAGTATTTATGAAATCTAGAGATATTTTCTTTACAGTAAAGCTTTTAGGTAATGTGCGATTTTGTGAACTGATTTAATTGTTATTGAAACAAATAAAAGTGGAAAACATGATCCAACAAATCTGTCGGTTCCTCTAAATTAGAAACCAGTATTAAAAATAAAATTTGGGTTAATAAAAATGTAATTGTAATTTCATGTAAAATCAAAATAAACCATGTTTGTACTTAATAAAATTTCTGACAGATACTCTAGTGAAAAAAAATTAAATATTACTTTTGTGCTCTCACAATAGCTATAGGAATTTAATTAGATTTAAAGAATGACTCATCCAGGAAGAACTCAAAGACTCAGAATATTCAGCAAGAATGAAGCACTACATTGCAAAAATTAGGCAAAGAAATATCAGAGCCAATTTACTCTTAAATTTATATTTTTATCACTTTGAGTCAAAAGGTAATAAATATATATATATATATATATATATATATATATATATATATATATATATATATATATATATATATATATATATATATATATATATTATATATATATATATATATATATATATATATATATATATATATATATATATATATATAGATATATTTATATATTTTCCAAAAGGTAATAATAGTCCATCTACTTTTTAACAGAATTATTTCCAATGTAAAAGGAGCAAAAAGCACCAAAAGAACTACAGAAGACTTGCATCATAAAAAATCAAAACTTTTTTAAAAAATTATTCAAAATGTTTCTGTTCATAAATAAATAATTGTAGTGGTTTTCTCTGCTGATTCTGGTTATTTAAGGATTGAATATAAAAAATATCAACTAGGTATCTGAAAAGGTTTTCGAATGTGGTATCACGCTTAAGGTAGGGATGTCTTTCTCCCCTTAATTAACATTTAGCGAAACTTACTCTTACAAATCAGAACTTATAACATTTGCAAAGAAAGACTATATTAGACCGGTTTGTTAACAAACGGTTGAAAACAATTTCAACCTAAAGAGATAATAAGACATTCCATGCTGAAGTAGGAATGGAAAACAATTTTCTGCCTAAATAAAAATTAATCTCTTAAACAGATGAACTGATTCTGCAGTATTGGGTTCAGACTTCCCTTCTTGATGTCCAACAGGCTTTTTTGGGCACTTCCTACTTTTCACCATGTTTGAAATGTCTAACAGGGAGTTTCTCTAAGCTTTTTAAATTTTAATTTTTTTATTTTAGTTTATTTAAGGTCGCATCAACATTACGCCATTAGCAACAACTATAGGAGTTAATGTTATGGTAAATGAAGATGAAACGAAGTGGTGGTGATAAGGGGTGAAAGGACAAACACATACAACCATGCCTGAGGTGGGACTTGAACCCGCAATCCTGAAGGATATTGCTACGACACTATTGCCTTAGTGATCTCGGCCTCAAGTGTTTGTTGCTTGTGGTCCCCAGGTTTTCAGAAGAAAAATCCAAGCAAATGAAGAAAGTGGATCTTAACGATTTAACTGCATACTGAAACCTAAACGTTGGTTTGCTTTGTGTTGTCCACGTTTTCACTGCTAAATACTTGTCCCATGTGCTAAACTTCCAGAAAAACTCTGTTTTAAAAAGATATAACAAAATTTACGAAAGACATCAGTTCTTTATTTGTGGTTCTACTAAGATTCCTTTTTTAATTTGATTTGAAGAATTTCCTTTCAAATAAATAATAATAGCAAATATCCCTTTCCATTTCTATCCACAGCTATCAAGTGATCGATCAATATAATTCACAATCTTTCAAAAGGTCAAAAGAAAAACTGTATAATCAAGAAACCTTGCAGCATAACCACCACCTTCAGAATTCCACTTAAATTTCTGATGAATTTTCAAACAATATCGAAAACAAAAACTATTTTCCAGGTTTCTAAGGAACTGAATGCATTTCCATCTAGATGGCTGTATGTTCACATTTGCTGAATCATTAAACAAACACCACTGTTCTGGATTACAAACCAATTCCAGAGCATGGAGCTCAGAAGAAACATTTCATTACAAGAATTGTTAAAACACATTCCAAAACCTATCAAATTTTTTGATACACAACTCTATTCATTCACTATCAACTTGTGTTGAACAGTGACTATTGTTTGATAAAGGTGTGTCCATAAATTATGTAACACAAATTTGTAACATTTTGAGTACCCTCTTCCCCCTGTAACATGCTCAAAACCCCTCTTAAATAATTACATACCACTTGCCAACCTTCCTCACAGTTCACAAAAAATAAAAATAACATAATATAATGAAATAATTTGTATTGTGTTATATATTAAATTTAATGACCATTAAAGCCTGAATTAATTGGCAAAGCTGACTTCACCAAACCATAAGATTGAGGCCAATTTTCAGATGAAGGAAGCATTGGCAAGGAAATTTCTGTCTTGAAGGATGCATGAGTGATTTTGTCAATTTAATTGTATTCTAGAAAATACTATAGTTTCAAGAATTTTCTTTGTAATACAAAATTCAATCAATACACCATTGTTGATTAAAATATATTTTCAATTTTTGCAAACATTTGTATACCTTAACTTTTTAATTTAATTGGTTAATATTTTAATGTGTGACTGAATAAAAGAAATTATTTTGTCAAATAAAAAAAATTAGCATAACATTAAACAGACACCCAACTACAGCCGTATAACACTAACTTTCTCTTTAAGCGTCATGTAATCTATAGATGAATTCTAATTAAATTATGGTCATCTCACTTAAATTGCACACACAAGATACTTTACCCAGCTTTACAGTTATGCTAGCTTTCACCCCTTAGTTTGTATCAAAGTCTAAATTTTTCCAGCTCAACTAATATTTTGAAAATCTGCCTTTATTCTATACATATTCCCAATTTGCTGTTGTAATACAAGATGGCACCAGAGAAATATTTTCTTTGACTGCTAGCCTATTTTCATTAACTCTTCCTGGGTTACCTCAACTTGTGTGAGACCAACAACTTTTCAAACTTATCTTCAATTGAATTGTCATCTGCATTCCTATCTATCTCTAAAATTCAAAATTTTAATAAATTGGCAAATTTCTGTTAAAACTCAATTGCTCAATGTCAAACTGGTTTCAAGTATTTGCTAATATCAAATTAACTTATTTGAATATCTATATACATAGATATATTTATATACTGTATATATAATTTTAGCCTTTCTCCTTTTGGAGTTTTACTTAAATTTTTCATACAAATGAACCTGGTACTGCCAGGTGTTTATTAACCGTAATCATCCTGCCATGCTTGTTGTGATTGCTGCTTTGGGTAGCTGTAAACATTCGTTATTGCATGCACCTGGCCAACTTCCAGTAACACATTAAACCTTCCAGTTACTCAAAATCTAATTGCAATTTTGGAATGCATCAAACATTTTGTAGGCTTTAAGAAAGTGAATTTACTCAAATCTTTGAAATACTTGTGAAAATCTGAGAATGCACACTTATTTTGTTTTCCTGGATAGAAAAAGGGATAGGAATATTTGTAAGTTCACATGTTCAAAATTCCATTAAGTTTAGAATAAAACTAAGTTTACATCAGGAAAAAGAAAAAGGAAACAAACCAAAGTCATGTCCAACAAAACGCTACCTTTCAGTAAAATCTGTTCAGTTATTCCAGAGATTACCCACCCAAAAAGGCATTGAAATTGTTTCTATCTCATCTAGATAAGCTTTGAGAAAACATTTTGAAATTAAACACTCCAATTTTAATTATAAAGATACATTTCAAAGTCCAAACTAGCTTCCACTAAATACCAACACCTTTGATGGTAACATTTCTATCAATGCAGGCAATACCCACTAAAATAAAATGTGTTATTCTATAGCTAGAAAATGTCACAATAAAGTTCAACCGAAAATCAAATTACAATTTTTAAATTATAAGATTTTGATCTGAAAGATAGCAAATGTTTTTCATGCTTGGTGAATTATGTGTATTGTAAGACAGAACAGATACATGGTACTTCCGAATACTTTCAATTTCTTATTCTAAACTGAATTTTGAGAGCGCCAATCAACCAGAAAAGAAAGAAAACAAAACAAAACCCTATTATCACCAAACCCAGTTCCCAAGGTTTCAATTACAATAAAAAAACAAAACTTCATCAATATCCTTTATTCATGTCCCGAAGTACATGTACACTGTGCACAAAAATCATTCACATCCACTGCTACTCTCAGGGATTAAGTCTAAAAATTAAATTTAGTAATGAAATAATACATCTATTCTAGAAAGTTTACAAATGGCTAAGTAATGAAGTTGGAGAAATTGCAAGAAGCACAAGTCAAAAACAATAAGATAAAAACCAGCATTCAAATATGTATAGTTGATCAAATGTTTAATTGAAATATTCATATTTGCAAAACCATTTGTACTGAATTGATTTCCCTGTATTAAAACTGTTTGAAGGTCAGAATGTGCAAGGAAATACCAACTATAATTCATTCTAATACTATTTCTTACACATTCAGGAATTCATAACTTCTTGGACTTTTCACATCTGGGACTTTCTAGTTTTTGAGCAACATTGCTAAAATTATAAATTTACAGCATGAAAATGTTACTGTAAAATGAATGTTACTGTCTTGCTGTATAGGGATGCACAATTGTTAGGAGTGTTTGCTTAAACACTCTTACACAATAAGAAATATATATATGGCAATTTTGGATTGAAACTGATAATTATACACTAATCGTTTACTGTAACTGAGTATGGAGTAATGTAGTGTCTTCAGGTACACAAGTTTTTGTTATTTCACAATTCCACAAATCTTTCTGTTCTTCCAGCAAGTGAAAATATGTGGAAGAAATTGCACATCCATTCAAACTCACTCTAACAAATGAAACTAAATGTACTGTTGTATTGTTATGACTGATATACAAAACAATATAGAACATACTCTACATACAACTAATTAATGAATTCATACTACAATGCACATAAAAGGAAATACTCAAGAATTCTTACCCTCCCTTTGGAGAAATATTTCTAATGTGTATACTACTTTTTAGAGCCTTATATTAATATATTTGTTATAAAAACTCAGGGTGAAGGCTGGAATTGCAACAGGTGACCTCCATCCCAGGGGTGAATTCTACGGCACATTTCTTCAGAAGTATTTTTCAGTATTTTCGTGGACACTAAAACAAATGTACAGAAATTAAAATTCATTCTCTTGACCCATTTGGTATTTCACAGGAAGAATATACTTCTTTAATGTTAATATACATGATTTTCTTTATACATATATAAAATAAAGAAAAAGAAACTGAAGAAAAAACTTAGTTGATTAATCAAGTCAGAAAATAAGAAAACCAGTAAACTTCCTTCCTGCCTTTTTATGTAATGGTTCACAAATTATTAAATAACCCATTAACAGAACAGGTTTTTTAATGTATGATTTCCATATATTAAAGAAATTAGTGAGCAGAGCTAAAATGCTAAAGGAAAGGTAGTTTTACCATTCTGACAAATGAACATGTTAATAACTGAAACGGCAAATTTATTTATACATTTACCTTTCCTTTAACAGGCTTCCTTAAATCGGCCTCAAAAATCAGTAGGTGTCAGAACCTCCTCCAAATTGGCAACTGAAAATATCATGATAAGCTCAAATAAAAGGAAAACTAGAATACATAGAAATAATTAAAAACCATTAAATGTATTGAAAGTATTTTTGGTAATAATGAAATTATTAATGTACGAAGTACTGTAATTATTTTCATGTAATTCATCAAGTCGCTCATCACTGCAACATAATACATTTCAGTAATAAATCATAAAATTCATTAGATACCCACAATATATTTCCATGGAAAGAAATATATTGTGGATATCTAATGAACTAATCCATAAGACTAGTTTATACAACTTTCAATCATCCTTAGGATTAATGACATCCTTATATTGGAATACTAGAGCAGTTTCATACACAACAAAACAAAACAAAAACAAACAAACAAAAACACCCAACAAAAATTCGGAAATTTTGCTTTGTAAACTTTCAAACATGAGAAGGAAGTATTCTACCTGAACACTGTTCATAAAACATTTGTATCAATGTCTCCAAAGGAATAATTAAACTTCAGAGATTCATGAATGACCTTTATTTACTGCTGCAAACCTTATGTTATTAGGAATCTAGCACATTTCAATAGATCATACATTTTGTGGATTATTTCTCCGGACTCAAAACTAGAATAGGTTTAAAAATTGTTGACTTTAAAAAATTAATAAAAAATGCCTCTTGAATAATCCAAATCTTTCCTCTTAGGGTCTCTTATTTCATTTCAATACTTCAGGAGATCTTACTTTAGGATTGTCAGTGGAGCACTAAGTTTCTATGGCAACAATACGTGCAGGTCCATTGAGAAATATCAGAGCCCCTCCTTGATATGTTTATTTCTATGAATAAAAATACAATAAATTATTTGAAAAAGCAAATGTTTGTTCCTTTCCAATCCGTTTAAAATAAGTTTTCTATAATTTGGCAACGAAAATATCTGGTTTTTGAAATGTTAATCCCTCGCTTTTGTAAATTTGTTGTTATTATTATTATTATTATTATTATAATTATTTTTCATCTTCCAACTATTAATAGTTAAATTGTTGGGAAGGGACTCAAACTCAAGAACGTGTGCGCAGATGATTTTCTCCCCCATACATCACATACAGTTTTTGACTGTTTTTTGACTATACATGACCTTATTACATTACTTGTAGCCTGAGCTAGACTTTAAACTTGATCTTTTAACTCTTCAAAGTAGAATGCTATGTTATATCTATCAGACAACATGGAATTCAGTTTGTTCCACATGAAATTATAGGAAGCCAAAATTTTTAAGATGTTTGAGGTTTTCCCCTGTCCTGTGGATTTACATGTGGAAAAGGCCACTAAGCAGTGCATTCAGCTGGTTTTCCACTACCATGTTGACACGCACAGCTTCTTGCATTGGAATCTTACCCAAAGTGCCAAATCTAGGCCTGGTGTTGAATGGTTCAAATAAAAACTATTAAAAAGAAAGTAAAACTCAAACAATTTTGCAGCTGTAATTTTGTATGGATGGAAGGAAGGCAGATAACGTGATGAGAAACATGCAGAATGATATAAATCACGGGAAAGGTTGATATGAACTTAGCAGTGACTTCAGATCTTTGATAATGTAATTTTTACATTATTACATTTGTTATAGTAATGTAAATATAACATCCTCAACCGAAGGTTGTGTATTGGTTTTGGCCATGTGCATTAGTGTGGGTACCTCACAGTTAAGTGTCAGACTAGTGAAGCAGAAGCATTTTATCGGTTATAAACAATGATAAAGATTTAGTCTTACTTAGGCAACACCACTGTGTGTGTGTGTGAGTGTGAGTGTGTGAGTGTGTGAGTGAGTGTGAGTGTGAGTGTGAGAGTGAGTGTGAGAGTGAGTGAGTGTGAGAGTGAGTGAGTGTGTGTGTGTGTGGGGGTGTGAGTGTGTGTGTGTGTGGGGGCGCACAGTCAGTACCAAAGAAATATTTCTCACAGAAGGGTTTACTATTAACTGTTGTTACACTTCAGTTCAATTGCTGATAATTTACCACTGATTATTAATGATTTATCAATGTAGCTGAGGAGAAAAATCAGCATGTGAAATATTGAATAGGCAATGTCAACATTATGTAATAGAAAGTGAATGTACACGAGAATCTCTACTTCACATTTGTAACAAAAACAGATGCAGAAGTTTAGCATTATTATCGAGTTTTTGTTGCACAAATTTCCTTCTGGGATGTAAAACTTTCAAAAGTGTTTGTACACAGCAGTATTTCCTATTTTCACAACAGTAATTTTACAGAATCTGCTTATTACAACATAAAACTTTAGTACCAATAGGATGTCATGCATATGTATTTCATGTAACATGAGCCTCTTCTGGTGCTTCTTAGTAAGTGCTGGAAGTAGCTATGTTTGTAGGATGATTAGTGATTCCTTGTTTCTCATATAAAGAACAACAAAATCACTAGTCTTCCACACAACAACAGCCTTGGCGAATCTGCTGATCTGTTCTTCAGGGAAGTTCCATAGCTGACACGAACCATTTTACTGATTTACACCATTACTAATGCAAAATCATAATTTTACATTGAATTCGTATTTCAGATTTTGTACAAATTTACATAAAATATTAATACACAACATTTCTAAAAGTAATTTAGAAATATTTTGTGCATAAAAAATTATAGATACCTTTGTTAAAAAAATACATTACTAAACACACGCTTCTGAAGTAAACTAATAGAAATTAAAATTTTCACTTAAATTTTATTACCTACATATTCTGAAGATTCAAAACTATATAGCACTTTATGACAGAATGCAACAGTTCAGATGTAAGTGGCTCAGTGGCTCATAATTGCTTGTTTACAAGGGCTTGTGGCACACATCGAAACACTTGATTGAATATTGTCAATTTTGTACATCAAATGTCAGCAGCATTATTATATGTTTATAAACCAAAATTAGTAGATTGAAGTTTTTTCGAAAGGTGTACATAAAAAGAAATATTTCAAGAACCATGGAATTAACCCTCTGGCAGGCACACACCCTCACTTTTTGCATGGCATCTCCAAAATTTTCTCATCCTGATGTCGTTTATACTATAGATTGCAGTATGTAGAAAAAGATCACAAGATTAAGATATTGGTTGTGCCACATGACCATTGACATCGCGTTGTCCAAGTTATCACAGGAATATTACGTATTTTCAGAAAATGCCTCTTTATGCAAAGTAAAAATGAAAAAATTTTAATTGCTGCTAAATTATTATTTTGAAATTCACTATAATACCAATGGTGACAAAAAGGATGACATTTTTAAAATATTTTTACCAATTGCATGATTTCTTTAACAATATATAAAAATGGAATGAAACTGTACATCATTTTAGATTAGATCAATACAAAGTTTGAAGTGAATAGAGAATTTAATCAATAGAAACAATGGTAGAGAGAATTCAGAAAAACTGAATAAAAAAATTTGATGTTGATTTAATCTGTGAAGTGCAAGTGAGAAAAATTTGGAAATTAAATTATAAAATAAGATCGAATGAAAATAAATATCCTCCTCCATTATACAGATTTATGTGAAGTTGGAGTTGAAATGAAATTAAAAAAAAATGACAATGGAAGACTGTCTGTACTAAATACTTGCAGCTCAGGATATTGTTGGAAAATGCACAATTTTTAAAAAAATTCTGCATTTAAAAATCTCCACAAGGTGTGCTTTCAATATGTAAAATAAGGCATGTATCAAAGGCACATTCTGAAATAACAGCTATCTTCATGTGCATACTGATCATCATACTGATGTGTGAAGCATGTGACAAAAATCCCATAAACTGATATTAACAGCTTATTGAAGAAATAAGTACTAAGGAAACACGGAAGATTGCAGACCAAGAAAGTGAGAACAAAAAAGTTATTTTTAAGTTTTGGGAAGATGAGTTTTGAAATGTGAATCTTGGCAGATAACTAGGATTCTCTCTGCAGAATGTTCGGAGAAAACTTCAACATTGAGAAAAGCAAAGGAATGAGCCTAAGTAATAGTAGTTGTTGCTCATGAGGTGCTAACTTATGAGTAATAAATAAGCGATTTCTCTTCAGAGTGAATAACTGATGCATTGAAATATTTCATTACCTTGTGAACATTTTGTCTTCATAGGAAACAAGAAATAGTGACCCATTTCCTTCATACTGCAATCTAATAGAAATGTTCTACAGCTAATCTGCTTGGTATTTTCAACCAGTAGTGTCTATACATCAGATGTCTGCACATGTTTATAAATAGGCTTCAAGATTTGATAAAAAAAATTGCCGTCTCGCGAAGTTAGGCAGTGTTAATTGTAATTCTGACCTCATTTTTAATATTATTTTAACAATCTATTACTTACTAAGTGTCTTTATTAAATTAATATTATGTAACTAACATTATTTACAATTCAAATGCAAAGTAAAAAAGATTATATAGAAGTTGCAAAGTAAAATATAACATTACAACTTCAATGATTCGCAAATATTTGGAACCCAGAACTACTTGCGAGACGCTCAGGTAACCCAACTTCCTAACTTTTAATTTATACCAGAATTCATGTCTAACAGTGCTTAAAATTAATTCTAATGTAAATTTGAGCTCGTGAAACAAAAGCAGGCCTTACTTTATAATCGAGAAAGTACTTAAAAGTAATGAAATTTCATAAATAAAAGAAATTCATTAAAAATAAATGTATTGGGAACCATCTTGAATTTTGCACCAAATGGAAAATTTAACGGATTATCGACCACAACTTACCTTTGCTGGAGAAGATACTGAGCCATTTGTATCTGATTTGGTGTGCCAGTAATAGTAATAATTCTATCTGTCGAGCCTGCCAGAGGCTCATCTATAGTTATGCCTGCTCCTGAGTCAGAACGAATCTTGCGAATTCTTGCACCACCCTTGCCAATTATGGCACCAGCCAACTAATAACAAAACAAGTTGCAAGAAAAATCTGAATCTTCTTTCAAAAGTTAAAAATACTTTTTTCTCTGAATTTAATACTTTTTGAAAGTTCGGTTGAAACTGAAAATGTCAAACTGCTCTAATAATTAAATATTTTATTGTCTATCAGTAAAAATGTTTCAAATTATCTGCAGAAAAACATACCTAACAGTCAGATCTGTGGCAGAAATGTCTCATGATACCTACATTCAATTCGATACTATATCTACTACATTCTTTCATGAAACTCAGGAAATTTTGAGGAAGGCAAAAATTGTTACATTTATAAAGAACATACTAATAACAAACCACCTTCTACATAACTGGTCAATTATGCAATGAGACTGTTATTGATTTATTTAGAAATGCCATCCTTTAAATACATATCTCAAAACTTCAAAATTCAATAACAGATTGAAGATCAATGCCTGCATGTCTGAAACACTTCTAGGAAAGGAATAAATGTTAGACCAAAGTATTCATTAGCATCCACATCCTGTTGAGGACATTTTAACAGTATCATTTTGCAAACTCAGTCCCATTACTTAACTGACAACCTGAATACAAATATGAAATAATGCATAAATTAACTAATAAGAAACTTACATCTTTGGGGATTGTCACTTGCGTTGTATTTTTCCCTCCCAGCATTGGATTTTGACCTCCGTTATTGTTATTTCCCATATTCATAGCATTGCTGTTCATCATTCCGTTTGCTGCACCTAAAAATTGTTCAAGTCATATCCTCACACACACACATACACATGCGCACACAGGGAAATAAGCCATTTAAAAGTCTTGTCCATACCTCCAAATCCTCCCCGATTTGCTCCAAAGTTGCCCACACCTCTTGGCCCTGGGGCTCCTGGACCCATGCCACCAGGTGGAGGAGGGGGGCCCCTACAGGAAAAATATTAAAAATTAGAACTTTAATATTTGCCTTTGCTTAAAAAATTAGTAAGAAATCACTATTTTACTTACCCCATTCCACCTCTGGGTCCACCACGTGGTGGAGGTCCTCCTGGACCCATATTTCCACCCAAACCACCAAATCTACCACCACCTCTGCCTCCCATAGGAGGAGGTCCCATTCCTCCACGCATTGGCCCACCACGAGCCTTGCTTTCCTGGTCACCATAACCACCATACTCTTGCGCGTAGTAATCATCATAATTGTGGGGATCATATGGACTGTTCATTCCTTTCATTGGTGACTACAAACAACAATAATGTATCAGATATAATTTTACATAGTTTTCTTGTTTAAACCTTTAAACTTAAAATACTTACCGTTTTTATGAGTTCCACAATCTCTTTGATGGATTCTATGCATGTGTTTGGTCTTCCAGAAATCTGACATACTCTATCAGTACTTTGAGGGCAACAATTTGAGAAAATTTTTATTCTTGCTCCAGTTTTCTGTAAATCAGGCAAATTTATATTATTCTATCATGTCTGACACTTTAATGCTATATACATTATTCATCACCCCCCCCCATTTCAATTGGATACTATTTTGACAACTCAATATCTCCATCTTTTTGTACAACCACCGCATGGTTATTTGACATTGACACAAATCACGCGTTTCCCTCGCCACGGCTTTCCCATACGCGCAGAGACACATCACTATGAAGCAATGCGACGCACGGCCCTTCCCAGCTGCCGTAGATACTTTGTGCACCCCTTGCGCCTCCCCGCTGACGCATGCGGCACCACACTCCAAGGTCACTCGACAGGGCTGTCACAACACCCCGCCACCGCCGCGCTGTTCCACCCGGTGCCTCGCGCCCGCGTATTGATCGCCGCCTCCACCGCCGCAGCTGTGACTTCGCCACCCGCTCCACACACAAAGAGTTGCCAGCAAACCACTCCACGTCTTTCCACGATTGCTATTTCTCATTAGGCAACCGCATCGTTCACACACAGCACCCCGCAAGGCAAACCAAGTCCTCATGAAAGCGGCGAACACCACGACAAATTGCAAGGTTACCGATAATCACGTTACTTTACCGACAAACACTTCGTCATTGATAGATTTTTGGTCCCCCATTTCTAAAATTTGTCGTGAATACGATGCGAATATTAAAGCATCTTACAGGCACTGCCTGAACACAGAAAAGTAAGCAATTAAATTCTTCACATTTTTTCAAAGTTTTGTTACTCAATTACTTTCCAAAATCCTCTTCCAACTCAACATTTGTTTAAATAGATTCCAATAATTGTACACTAGACTTTTAGTAACTACCATTTATTATTATTATTATTATTATTGAAGTGACAGCATGAAGAAACTATTTAAATATAAAAGATTCTGAATATTCATTACTTTTCACCAACATTCACGAAAGTAACTTTAATTCATAGTATTTGTAGGTGTCGTACCTCTCGAAGTTTCTGTATTTTAACACCAGATTTCCCAATGATGCACCCCGCTTGACTCTGATGAACAAGAAGCCTGAGTTCCACATCATCACTACGTGACCCAGTACGTGTAGAAGCCTAAAATGCACAAACACAAATAAAGAACTATCCTACAAATGCTAAATCAGATTCAAATTTTTAATAAACACATTGCAGACTACAAATATCAATAAATTACATAAAAAATTCACAAAGTATCTTAAAGATTTACTAATTTAAGTTCTGTTGCCAGTCATTCATTTTCTCTCAAATGGCAAACCACAGCATTATCACAATAATAATAGATACTGAAAATTGTACCAATGGTAAACATATTGTATACTCACATCTTCTACATTTGGTATAATATCGTTGACCACCTGAAGGACTGTCTCCAAATCCGAAGAAATGGTCAGAATGCTGTAAAACCCATGGCAAAATATTAACATGCAATGAAAGTATGCACATTAAAATTGAAATTATTTCACTGGAAACTTGTAACAAGTCTTTTTACAGCTCGATGTCCTTTTTTGAATCTACTCTTAAAAACTACTTTACTGCAGGGTAGAGAGAAAAGGATAACACTCGAAGGGTAACCTATTGAAGCACGAAATGGAATATTAACATGGAAATTTCCCCCAGCACCAACCTCGATGGTTTTGCAAAACTTGCATATAAAAAACTTTCAATGTGTACATTATTGTTCTCACTTTATTCTAATGGAAAATTATATTTACATAAATAACACTGGAAGCAAGGGAATCTGCAAGATGATTGTGTATCCATGAAATACCCTTGTACTTCTTTTTGTCCAAACTAAAGGGAAACAGCAATTTATTATCAACCACTATGTAATTCTAAATTTACTTAAATCCTAACTTTCGAATACTTATCTTCAAGTGCTGCTGCATTAGGTTTCAACTGCCTGGTAAACGAAGTGAATTGTTATTCCACAAAAATCTCTAGAATTAGATTCATCACATGCCCACAACCCAGACACCAAGGTCTTAACCACTCATTCATGATGTGACAACTTCAAAACTGAGATGCATGGACATTCCCTATATGGCCACGTTTTTATTATGAAGATGGCCTTGAGTAAACTTGTGGACTGACCTAATATACCATGGCCAGTGTGAAGATAAAATGCAACACAAAAGAAAAAAAATAGTAATAAACAAAAGACAAGTGTAAATAAAGAGGCACAGAAAAGGATTTTAACACTTATCCTGAAATCCCCTCCACCCATACATCTTTATTAAGCTGTTGCCACACAAATTTTTGATATCGTTTGGACAAGTAGTATTTTTGCAAGGGTTATTTCGGCAACCTTCAAGCCTCTGTTCCCTGCAGCAAGGTCGATACTAGCTTAGAGGATAACTCGCCTTATCTAGCAATTCCCATTTATCACACAACTTTCTTTGAAATACAAACTTCTTGTCAAATACAATAATGCAAACTAGTGGTATCCTAACATCCCCTTCAAAAAGCATTGTGGATCTACATCATGTGAAGAAATCTCGCAGAGAAAATTGCTTATTTTAGAACTGAACACTGTATTCCTTATTAGTAATTATGTTGTGATCTTCCATGCTTTGTTAACGACGATTACAAAATGAAAACATGAAGAAATGAAACCAAGTCATACCAGTCTGTGTGATAAATAGGAAAATTTTACTGAACAGAATTTGCAAAACAATCCACTTATTTGAATACCTGCTTTCTCTGGTAACTTACTGCACTAATGTGCATGTTGAGCAAAAAACATTGAACCAATTTGAAAAATTAGTTAATTATTAACCGAACACAGTTCCTTTCCATCTTCAAATCCTTGACTTACAAGCAAGAAAATATAAGTTTTCATTAAGTGCATTAATAACATGGGATAGTCATGTTCTAAAATGTAAAATGTTGTGCACCTTTTTAATTGTGTATTGATACATACTAATTTCTAAAATAAAATCAAAATTGGCAAATTTTATTTTTTACATTCAAGGATAAACGATAAAATAAAAGAATGACTGCTAAGCAAGATTTAAAGCTCTATTCAATGAAGGAGTTTTATTTAAGTTTCCATTTTCAGTGAAATCAAAGTACTTGTGTTCTGCAAAAGTAGTGATGGTTGATTATTTAAAACAAAATAAACAAACAAAAGATTAGAGCATTTAAACTTTTAGAATGTTTATCCCACTAGAATTTTGGTTACAGAGTGCACATTGTGGGATAAGGGCAGAAGTACCAGCCCTCTTTTCACTTGAATGACATTTCACCTTGTTTACAGGATAAGCCACATAGAGTATGAAACAGAACTGAACCTAAGAAAAATATGTGATGGATTTACCGTTCTGGCCCGGGGCAATCAGGGACAGTAATTGAGGCTTTGTACTGCATTTTGGAGGAGCACATTTCCATTCGACGGGGGCATTATTCCCATTCACAGGCAGGGCGGGCAATCAATCCGACGGGGCAGCGTTGAGCAGCAGAGTGGGCAAGGGCGGGGCCATCGTACCATTGGTCAGATTTAGGACCAATCAGGGACCAACGATGAACCATTCAGAGGGCGTTGGAAGGAGTAAATGGGGGGCAAAACATGTTAAAAAAAAGTTACTGAAAAAGTCTGTGTTGAACAAATAGTGAGTACATATCTTTAACTAAAGATTATGCTGCACATGTATTTTACTGTATTTGTTAAAGAACTGTCTTGTCAAGTTAATAGCTAGCTGAAATGTTGATCACAAAAATACACTATCGTAAATCCTTAACAAGATGGATTTTGACTGAAACACTAAAGGAACAAACATAAACAAGACAAAATTTGTGTCTGAAATAATGTTATAACTATTGTTGGCAACTGTGAGCATGTTTTAAATCTAGCAAAATGTTCATTAACTAATCATCTATTTTTAACAATGATATCCTTCTACATTGCTTACTATAAATTGTTAGAAGTGACAACAAAAAGGGAATTTTACTAATGATCTTTCACAAATCTATTCAATTTTTTTTCTTCAACTCACCTCTGTCCTGAGTTTTGTAATATTGTGGCCTCCCTTCCCAATAATGGAACCAGCAGCCTGAAAAACAAGAGAAAAACATTGCATATAGCATATATTGGATATTTATTTATACATTATAGTGAACTGACGGTAATCACCGACTCACCTTTTACAATAAAGTAACACTGACTACTATAACCTTTATTGATAATTTCAAGAAGTATTAAGTTGTTAATTTTATAATGGCCAATACTACTATCATATGAACATACTATTCAATTTGTACATTCAATAAAAAAAAAAGTCCGTATGGATGTTAATTCACAAATCTGCATTCAAGTTAGAGCACAGTAAAAAATGTTTGATTGGGAGAGTACTTACCTTGCTAGGAATCAACAGTCTAACTTCTGTATCACCCCCACTCCGGGACCGCTTCTGAGGGGAGCCCATGTCACTATCTGCTTCACGCTTCATGCCTGACAAAACATAAGAAGAATCGTCACAGTCATCTGCTTCGCGCTTCATGCCTGGCAAAAAAGAAGGATTGACACAGTAAAACTAATACCTCTCAGTACCAACTTTTTTGTTTTGTTTTGTAATTTGATTAACGGTAGATAAACTAAAGAAAAAAGTGATGTGCTACATTAGATCTATTCAAAACCCAAGCTACAACTAACACATTTGAAATCTCATCATCTTGAAGTCTTAAGTTTGTTAGATTACATTTAATATTCCCGTTACATGAACCCTCCATTGAGTTAAACCTTTGCAACGAATTGTTCAGTTCAAAAACCCCATGTCTCCGCATTACACTATGGTATGTATGAACGGAGTAGTACTGGCGCGTCCGCCCAGAACATACTACTATTACACCACCAAACACGCGGCAAACTACAGTCTGCAGCGACAAAGACAAAAAAGCGCACAAAAGCCTGAAAACAGCAAAAACCCCACCCCGCCGCACGTTCAAGAACCAGAAGGTATAATTAGCGAGGGGGAGAGCGCATGTAATCGTCCGTGCGACATCACGAAACGTTTGGAAAGGGCGCTGCAGTGACGTGGCACTGGGGCCGGGGATTGGCTAAGCCGGTGTCGTGCGAACGGGGCAGCTCGCGATCGAAGCTTGGCTCGCCCCCTTGTCAGGTAAGTGCGTGATGAAAAAGACGACGCCAGACTGGCGGCCGCCGTGCCGCGCCGCTGCCGACCCCTCCCCTGCTACTTCCCTTCCCACCCTCCCCTCGCGCGCCCCTCCGCCACGGTCGAGCCCATGCCCACTACACACGCCCTCGCCTCGCCTGCACCTCAACCCCATCGCGAGCCCGTCCACCGCCCTCGCCGACCCCCGCCCCTCCGCAGCTCGCCCTCCCCCACTGCCGCCGCCGCGCCGCCACCGGATGCTAGGTATTGATCGCCGGGGGATGGATGGGATGGCGCTACACATGCGCAATTACTTATAGCAACATATTTCTTCCCAATATTAAAACTGAATGGGGGCAAAAAAATACGTCTAGTTTTCTACCATGAATGAGTCTTCGATTATCGTAATGACAAATTAGAAAGCAGCGTTTTCAAGACTGCGAAGACGCCGTTTCTATATTGGATATCAATTTACATTTACAAAACCAACACAACGTAATGATATGTGCTATTCTGCATTCAAAAATTATAAAAACAAACATAACTACATCTTCCGAAACAAGGACACGAACAATGCTAAAAAAAAATATATGCCTCTCGAACCTACGTCACCATTTTCACCACCGTTTACACAAACTTCCAGATTTTCCGCAGAATCTCTCCCAACACGTCACAAGCTCAGACAATGGCAGAAATCCACACGGGGAATGGTACGGCTCAATCGCGCGCAGCAATACCTTCGACGTTCTCCTGGTGGCCGGCGTCCGACGAGCTCGGCTGTCCCTCGCACGCACGCATCCGTGGGCCGGTCTGTGTCTGACTGCCGGTCGGACGGTCGGTCTGCTGCTCGCCCGCACGCTCTCGCCCCCGCCGCACGCACCGCCCTCACGGAGCCGCTGCGCCCCCCGCACGACCATGGACCCGACTGATCGTCGCCCGCCGCCACCCCACCGCCGCCGCGCGCGACGCGTCGCCCCTTCCGCGCGCTTTAAAGCAGCCCTTAAGCTGCCTCACACGCGAGCTATGTGGCTTTTCTACTATTTTTCTACCGGGTGTTCTGTATTTCCCACCATCATGAACAAAAGCTCTTTGGAGAAAAAATCCGCATCAGATTAATGCAAATTTTTAAACATGCGCAGCAAAAAATTATACAACGAAATTATTCTCCTTAGATAAGTCAATGTTCCTCCCTAAACGAACGTATTTCACACCAACAGCAAACATTCTATCGAAACGGCATAGCGCCTTTTGTTATCTTTTATGGATTTTATCAATGAGCGCGCGGACAATTTTGAATGCGTTCTCAAAGTTCCTCCCCCTCCTTATCTTGTCCATAGACTCATATTCGACCGAGTTCTCATTCCGTTCATCTCTGACCAGACGCCAGCGAGTGCGCGAGCGGGCGAGCGGGCGGGCGGGCGTCGCTCGCCTTGCGACGAGCACGGAGGTTGGACAAGGGAGGGAGAGCCAGCGGGGAAGCGGCGCTTTCAGCACCGCCCCCGCGGACTTCGCTCTGACCTCGGCGGGCGCGATAAGCGCGGCACGGCATGGCGCGACCCGCCACCGCCAAGAATCGCCGCTCACGACGCCGCCGCGGCGCTATGGAGGAAAAGCAGCAGCAATGCTCTATCTTTAGATTCCCCATAGGGCGTGGAATTTGGAAACGCTCGTAATGCGCTCCTCGTCGGAAGCGGGGTCGTAAAGCCTTTTATCGCTCGAATCCCTGGGCGACGGCGATTCCACGAAATAAGAAGGAATGCATGCTGCGATTATTGTTGGCGCGAGACTTAATTTTTGAAGTGGTACTACACCGCAACAAACCGCCGATGGTATTTGGCGAATCAAGCAACCCAGAACCAGTCTTAATCGTTCAAAATAATCAGATTCGCTTTCTTGTAACTAGAGCAGGCAACAACTTCGTAATTTATCTTGAACGTATCCGAGTACCATTTCAGGAAACCGTCAAGCGAATCATAATAGAGAAACAATTACTTTCTTTAAACCCTGAAAATGTTGGTGCCAGACATCTCAACGATTTCCAATATTCGGTTTGGAAAGCAATACAATCAAACCTTTAACTTTCTTAAATTCAGAAATCTACTCGCGGAAAGAGTGTGAAAGGCCCGGGTGTTAATTAGCATTACACTACAAAACAGTTCGTAGAAAGAAACCTTGAAAGCCCAAGTCCCATTTACGAGTTTCCAGGGATCTGTGGAATCGACAGTTCACGAAAATGCAAACGCAAGTCTCCATGGAGCCTCAATTAAAATATAATTCCTGATTGCAATGGTCTGGCGGATATCGAGCAAAATATTTATTTCAAAACCCGTCTAATACTAACCCAAAACGAACTTCCTTACCGTAGCTAAATAGTGGCCACGAAACAACTGGGCGTCATACTGATAACTTCTCATATTTAATGTCGATAACGATATTATTTTACTTCCGCCTTTCCCCGAAAGACCCAACTACACTTATGGCAAGGATATACATCTTGAAACAACGGAAAAGAATAAATTGTATTCTTCAAAACAATACGCGGTACTTACCAAAGTGTTGGGGTAAAAATCAGCGAAAGAAGGGCAGCAACAGGAATCTGGCAGGTCGTACACGGCACACGTCAAAAATCAATCTGCAACGAAGAAATAAAGAAAGTTAAAATTCTGCAAAGCAAGGTAAATTTGAAGCAAACCCAGGATGTGCTCTAATGACAATCCTATTAAACGAAAGCGATGCAATTGCGAGTCTAGCACAAGTGGAAACGTCGAGGAAAACCCGAGTCGAAGGATGCTCCGCCAAACAGCGAACACCCAAGCCATCCGGAGGGGTCGAACGCGTGCACGCGCGCGCGTGCCGCGGCGGGGTGACGCACGCCGCCAGGACGGGGAAGCCCAAACGCACGCGCCGGCCGTTACGCTTCGGGGGCGTCGCGCTGGCCGGCCGGCCCTTACCTGGCGGGAGGCGGGCGGACGTCGAAAGCCGCCGGCCCATGACGGAGCTCGCGCCCCAACTATCACGCGCAGGCAGGCGGCGTCGGGCAGTGGCGGCTGCGTCGGCGACGGCAGGGTCTGCGTCGGCGTGGAGGAGGGACGGGGCGGGAGGGAGGAAGGGCGACCGCGTGGCCTGCCACACACCTGCAGAGTGGCGGCGACGGCTGGCGCGCCCCGGCCACGCGCCCGCGCCCCCGCCGGACGCCCCCCGTTCGAAACCGCCCCGACGCCGCTCCCATTGGCTGTCGCCCAGATTTTCTACTTTCTGATAGGCCGCCCGCGCGATCATGCTATACGCCTTACCAGTCTTGCTCGCACGTTGGAGAATTGATTGTTTTCCATGCTACCCAGTATATAGGCCAACGTTCCCATGGTAACATTGCTCTTCGAATTCCAAACAAATCCACCTGCTAGACGACTCGCCATCGGGTTATGTGGCGGTGACCTATTTATCGTACATTTTCTTTCGTTTCTGGATATTCATTGACGCATGGGCGGCTACTTCTTTCCTTCGCCACACATCAAAAGCCTAGCCCATTAATGTTAAAAGTTTTGAATTTCTCCACTCCTCAACCAAACAACACCGAACAACATTTTCTCCTAGCGATACTTCAGTTTTGCGCGTTTCGCGTTCAGAATAATAAGCTTTGTTAAAATGGTACAATTGAATCTCCATGGTTGACATTACGGTGCCGTAATATGAAGGTATTACCAGTCACGAAGGCACACTGGACCACCAAATCCACCAGAAGTGCTTCGAGGCCAATTTTCATTATTCTTGGCATATACTGACAATTTAATACATTTATTAGTATTGTATATCATATATAGCTTAGTGTGTTATTTCAAAACAAATGGGAAACTTTCGCAGCAATAACCATTATCGAAGGTCGAGGGAGAAATCCCTGCAAACCTATCGCCAGGGGGGTCAGCGAGTATTTCCTGTTACCGGGCGCGTCCACTACTTTGGATTTAAGTCCCACGTGAATAGTGCACGTTATAGTTGGGAGGTACCGGTGTTCCTCCTCCGCTGGAAGACACATCCAGGGCAAACTTAAAACGCCGACTTACAACTCCCCTCCCCCACTTTGATCTGTAGTTGAGCACCAAGTTCCCGACATGCATGGTAATAAAATTACGTGAAGAGAGAGGAGGGGGACAAGAATGAAGGGAAGATCGCTGCAACACCGGTCGTCATGGAGCAATGGCAGCTTTAAAAACTATCGCCAGGATACTAACAAACCACCATTTGATATCACAAGTGAAAAGTTGTACAACACACTATCTCGTACTAGTTTCCATATCTTTAGTTTGGGCAAGTATTTCCATTTTTGCCCTCCCTCTCCCCAGCTGCCATCTATGACAATCACATTTTTAAATTGTTCTCTCCCCTAATGTTGGAATTTAAAGGCGACTTTACGAATAACTAAGAACAAATGCAAATTGAAATGAAAATGTTTTGACTTCCCGAAAAAAGCGTAATTTTGAGGCCATTTGCACAGAAACAGTTTTCGAGGGGAAATGTTCGTACAGATTTATGGTACTCCAATTTTTCAATTTTTATGTTAAGCAGTAGAAATAATGATAATATAATCCAAATCTACCCAATTCAAGAGACGCGCCGGTGATGCATACCTGCTTTTATTTCGATAGCCAGGAACACGTGAAATTACGTCCACGTGCGGAGGAAATAAGGAACGGGAATACAAATTGCAGAATAGAGTAGCATCAAATGAATATTGGCATTTTCAATAGTAAATTATAATTCAAATAACCTTAATTTTGCATACCCTTGCATACCTCCACCTTCAATTTTGATTTTTTTTGTGCAATTTATGGAGAGCCTTCACTTCATACGTAAAAAAAAATTTAAAGGAAAATTTTGAAGTAGTTTTTGAGAAAAAAATTACCTATATTTCGGGAAAAATTACAAGAAAACTACCTTTGTTGAAAAGTTGAACATTACCTTATTTTCAAATGTCTTTATAGAACAGATTTTTTAAGGAAAAAATCCATCTTCAAAATTATAGTTTTAGGAAGTTGCCGAAAATATTTTCAATTTTTGTAATTTTCGAAAAATCCGGGATTTCAATAAAAATGAAACTTGTATCATTCCCTTAAACCTCCTTAGCACTATCCAATAACATTTTTAATAAAAAGCTTTTTTTGAAGATGTGCGAGAGGTTTCATGTGAAGTACCCCTCAAAATTAAAATATCGGTTTCAAATTCCAGGGTCCACGACATCAGCCAAAACGATAGGGGAATATCAGTTTTGGAGAAAATCGGCTGAACGATTTACGCGCTAGCATTTTACATCAGACGTTTTGCCGTCCATTCACTTTTCGGTATCAAGGCCCAAAACGTGGATTTCGGCTACACTCCGTGTTAGAGGACATTTTCCTGTATTTAGCAACATGAGTTATCCACTTTTTCGGGCTCGGCAATAAGAGTTTTTTCTGCCGAAAACTCTGCGTTTTCCGGGGAAAACGATTACGCAACTACTTGGGGGGGGGGAGTGAAAATCTATCAATATTGCAGACCAAGAAAAATTGACCATTTTTCGATTTTCGGAAATTCTGAGAATTCATCGAAAATGAGACCTATGTTATCTTTATAACGCGTTCTTTGCTCGGATGAAACACTTTTTAATTTATTTGCTCGTGTAGAAAATATTTCTTTGATCCCGGTGAATAAGCTGATAAGTCATGAAATTTTTTCAGGAGAATACAAAAGAACTTTCAATTGAAGTAAATCAGAGCTCAATACTCACATGAAACTATTTCTGTATAGGTTTCGTTTGAATATCATTAATCATTAATCCCTGGTTTACAGCATCTGTTGACAGTTGTTTTTTGATCTCGTGTAAAATTATTCTATATTAATAATAAGCTTATTAACCGGGTCAAAGATTTATAAGTATGGTATAATTCCAATATTCATCGAAACCTCTGATTCGAAGAAAGCTGCAAACATTTTCATATTTAAATCAAAGTGATTGCGTTTAGAAAGAATTCTGAACTCTTCACTAACAAATTTCATGATTGTGCTTTCAATGAAAGATAGTGGGCTCCAGAGGTTTTATCGCCCGCTACATTGAAAGGTTCTTCTATATGTTCATAAAATAAACAATACCACGTGTAATGAGAGTCTCCAATATGTTGCTGTTTCGCTATACATTTTATTCCTTGAACTTTAAGCCTGTCCTAGTACTCACGCCTGCAATATAGTCATTAAATTAATGTAAAACTTTTCAAATAAATACCAATTTAATTTACGCGAAGTGTTACTACTTCAAACGAGGGGTAAACGATATATAACCAAGCGAGGAAGAAGTTTCAATGAAATGGAAGACCGCGTAACGTGTGCCTACACCCTAATGAAACTTCCTATGTGTCAAGATTTGTTTAAAAATTGTGAGTATGTAATTAAATTCGCGATCCTATGCAAGCTATTTTCACATAAATGACTGAACAATAATCTCCATCGCCACCAACTTATGCAACTGTAAAACATTCAAGACAAATGCCGATAATGTGCTGAAACAACTTATTTTAATAGTGTTCAACTCATAAAGCAAGAAAGTGGAACTTGCAAGTTATAGGCGACAGCGCCACAGAGATTTACAATGAATGCCTTTTCTTTCCATGGAAACAACGTTTAAATTTAATGTTAAATCAATGATGGATTACTGCGGTGCTTTACCAATTTTTAGGTTTACGTGTAATACAAAATTGTGTGTCAGATGCAAGACTTGCGATAGGTCGACAGTTTGTGACGTGCATAAATTTCGTATGATCATATAGACAATTTTAACAACTTTTAGAAATAATACGCTGAATGAATGTATTATTACCGTTACTAGAACTACGATGTCAATGGAAGTCATGCGAACGTCCATTTCACTTTCGCATCCTGCACATTCCGATATACAGAGCATTGTGTAGCGTGTGGATATATACGAGATCTCATACAGCGGAAGATGACAACGAATCTTCGACAGCTCAGTGCCTGCGGACTCGCGTTTCAGCATAGAGATGCATTCCGATTTGTTTACATCCACTTCATTCTCTCGTTGGGTAAAGAATAACTTCAACGAAGATTTACAGTTACTGTGGCCCTGAGAACTGCTTATTGTTTCTTTTAGATTCGTTAAAATTGTGTTTCGATTAGCAATATTGGCGTCTAATGTTCTAATGTCTAATATGAGAATCTTCAAGAGTTTTTTCAAGACGTTACCTGGTCACTAAATTATAAAACACCATAAACATGTTCCCATTAGGCAGTGTCTTATATAAGAAGATTTCCTTCCTTAAATTAGTCTAATTTTTTCGTAGAAAGGTCGGTTACAAGTGCGTAGGCAGACTCTTCAACTTCACAATCCATGGATTTTTAAATAATTTGAAACTTCCCGAATTGAAGCAATTCTACCAAATTACTATAATGTGGAATTATTTGTTCGCTGCAATTACAAAGTATTCAAAACCACTGCACGAATCTCCATTTGTTGACATTCTCAGTATCTTAAATCGGAGTCAGAAGATAGCGCCCTCATTTCACAAATCCAAACCAAGTGTCTTAGAAGGTCTCCTAAAAATCATTATGATCAAAAGCTTAGGATACGTGTTCAGAGAATTACAATTTGTATGTAGAAAGCAGCCAGAAGAGAATACAGAAAATTAGACTTCTCGTTCTAATAAAACTTTTCCCTCTGGCAAACAAAAACATGTCGATTAGCAGTAGGTTCCCCCCGATCCCTTCAATTCAACGAACAATTACAATGTAGGATGGCATTTGTTTAAAATATTTCTTCTATCTACAGTTGACACCTATTATAGTGAACTTCTGGGGACTAACATTTTTTGGTTCACTATATCCGATGTCAAAATGAAATAGAATTTCTCCATAACGATTGATTTTGTTAACACAGAAATAGCATACAGCAAAACACATTAACAGCACGAACTGAGAATTTCAGTATCTTTATTTGTCCTAAAAATCCACCAAGATTGAAATTGAAGCAAGCAATCGCGTGCCGCCGCCGTCAGTTGTAGCCCATGCAGGACACCTTTGTTTCCACAGTGAAACTGAGTGGCAAAAGGTTGCGAACGGATTTTCATGTAAAAACATTTTTACAGGGACAAGATACCTGCATTCACTAATATTTCTTCGACTTAACACGACATTCTAAACGAATTGGAACCATTTTTATTTTACATTTTTTTGGTATAATTACTTACTTTTACATATTTTATACATTGCTACATATTTCGTAAAATTTTAATATATTCAGAATTCGAAAATGAACATTTCACACGAGAGTTCGAAACATTTACACGAGACCTGAATAACAAATACTTGCAAAGCCACACAATGCGCTTGCATTAACGCCGGATTTCGCTATTAATTGCCAACCTTACCCCTCTCCCACCCACCCCTTCTGCATCTTTGAAACCGCGTGCTCGGGATCAAGCAGGAGCGGAAGTATGAAGCAGAAGGAACTTCAACCACGTGCTTACTCCTGTTTCATAGACCCCATGCGTAACTCGATAAAACATATTTTTCAGATCATTGCCTTGTCGCTTTTCCGGAGTCGGGGGTGGGGGGCGGCTATGGTCTCTTTACCTCTCCTCTTTATCACAGGCTACACGGTACTATTCACATGAGCGCCGGCTCCTCGTAAACAATGTTGTATATACTACGAAAGTATATATATTCCGATGAAACTAGCGAATAATGCTTCTGTAGATGTAGAACATTCTCTTAGAATGGATTTTTAAACGTAACGAATTTTTATTTCACATATTTTCGATTTATCTTACATATTTTAGAAAAAATATATATGTACACATTTTGATTTTTTTATTACAATTAATTTCGTTACCTGCATATCCGATGTCAAAGTACCAGTAAAATGTCTATTCCAGATCCGCTACCTTCACCCCAGGGGAGACTTCAATTATCACCTTTTACCGATGATTTTTTTTAAGCTGCCTTAGTCTTGGAATGTAACACTTAGGTGATATACTCTTTTCCAGGATTTTGTATTTCCTATAGCCAAGGTTCAGGTTCACTATAACCGAATCTTATGCTACTTGTAATGTAAGTGAAACGGGACCAGTGACAAGTTCACTATAACCGGAGTCAATTGTACATTAATTTATATTTGATTTTGTATTTGCGAATGTACAATATCTAAAATTTTGGATTTGTTTGCTGGGTGTAGTAAAAGGTACACACTTGTTTTTATTTGTACGTATTAAGAGTACTAGTTTTTCATTTCGATGACTACTAATGTAAAGCGGTATTCTAGCGTTATTGCCCGATGTAAATATTGCGACTTGTGACAGATTTTCGGCTGCACGCGGCTATCCAATCAGGAGATTAGTTCCGACTTCGTTTTACACATAATTGGCGTGGTTGAAGGTACTCATGTCATGGCTAAAACACAAAAATTTGGCGAAATTCCTTCTGTTCCTGTTACAATTTTACGATTCCTAATAATAGAAATGACTTCACTCTTCGAGTGTTAGTACATTTTCATTTTGCCTTTTATGTTTTTTTTTCTCCTGGCACCTATCTCGATCAAGCTGTCTACATGCAAGCCTGGACAACAAGAAGGCACGGTCGTGTTTTGACTTATTATGGAAGCAGATGCTGTGTTAATCTAAATGAAAAAGGAAAATGTTATCAGGTAAGATTTTTTATTTTTTTCATTGATGCCGACAAATCTTACTCACAAGGAATCCCATCCTACTTCTGAAATTGGCCTCATCCCTTTTGAGGACAGAGCTCTTCCTGTAAGATACACCTTTCTCAGTGCTGGGGATTACACAAGTGGGAAGAACGAAAAATCTAATTTCGTTTTCATTGATGCCATTTCAAAATTCAGAAAGAACTCCACAATATATTTGCCAAGAAATAGCGTCACGAGTAAAACCAATTCCACTTTTCTTCCAATCATGCCACATGGTAATGTGGAATCAATACAAAGAAAATATCGTTTCCTTACACAATTTTAGAGATATAATAAAAATGAGAATAATTTTAATTTTCTTCAATAATCCATTTTCAATTATGTATTTCATTGTTCATATAACCTTTCAGCTAGAATAAATGCTTTTTTGAATGCCTATTTTAGTAAAAATATGCGCCTTTGCTGATTATTTTTGGTGAAAATGCGGACCTTCTGGGCTCTAACTATGACCAATGAGCGGGAAGATTTTTCCATACGTGCACAATTGGTTAAATACATTTAAATCAAATTTCTGTCATTTTATAGTTAAAATAGAAAAGTTATCGAGATTCTGCAATGTGAAAAATTGAAATCTTACAACAGGAATGGTCTCACAGACGAACAATCAGCAAACCGTACGTCACTTTTCACACAATCACTAATACTTGAATAAACTGACATTCATTAAAGTGCCAGTTTCTCAATGTCTGATAATATTCTCTGCGCATAATACCCGCAATACATTTGCACTAAATGCAGAACCTCCCCGAGGAAGCATGGCAGTTTGCGTTGTGTGAAAACAGAACTAATCCACAAAGATGCTACCAACACGAACTTTCTCGTATCTAGAATGAACGCATTATCGCCGGAAAACCGACCAAGTGAAACTTTACTCAGATCGTCACGATTATCCCGCACGTAGGTCTACATTCTATGTCGACATTAGGTTTCCGAATTTGAATATGCAAATGAGGTGTCGATAGGTGTTTTTGTTATATCTTACCTGTACGAAAGACACTCCCTTACAAGGTAAACCTCCCGATAAAATACCTTATAAAGAATTCAGAGTGCAGCAGCATTGTTTAAACGTGGGATGGAATTTGTTCGCAAGACTGATGGCATTAAGGATACTCAATTCAAACAAACTTGATAATAAACGATGATCCTAGTGAAAAAACAAAGAAGCTTGTTTATGAATTATGTAGGTGTTCATTTTTCAAGATTACAGTGTTTTCTTTCAGGAAAGGGGCATCGCAATGCGGGCAGAGATCTCCTTATTACCTATTAACAATCAAGAATATTGAAATTCTGAAGAAACGAACATCTTGTTATAATCCTTTAAATAAATGTGACATTATTTACACGATTAGAGAACAATGTTTAAACAAATGACGTATTTACTATAACTATGACGGAAAGCCCAAACGCAAAAGGATCAGTGTCATATTTAAACACGGGGTCACATTATGACCACATTCATACACCCAATTTCTCAGGTTGTGGGAAACAGCAACTCACGAGGTTCTCCGCATAAGAAAGAACAGCTCTTCCAAGTTACAGCGCGATTTGAACATTCGATCCTACATCAGGAACAACCGTGAGCTGGCCCCGGTCCGGCTACAATGCTATGAAGTTACTTTTCGTATCTTGTCAGTTCCTCTTAAATAAATGAGATTTTAGGCCGACAACTTTTCTCACTCATCTTAAAACACTGACTTTTTTTTTTTTTTAATCATTGCGGTGCGCTCACAGAGTACGAAGGTGAAGAGAGCAACAATATTGGGAATTTATCTGGAAAATCTATAAAAAATGGTTATTCTGCCAAACATCTGCAAATAACCTGATCTTATGTTTCCCTTAATCTACGAGCACACTGAAAAAATAGATCTTAAGCGAACCGTTTCTTCGAGGACTTCGTCTATAGTCTTTCCAGATTTTTTACCTTTCCCTTTCTGTCGATATTAGCACTCATAGAATTGGTATTTTATAACTAAAACATACTATGAAAACTTATATTAACTTTGATCGTACACAGAGACCTCGCGGAAATCGCATTGTTGCTGACTTTTATATTAAAAAGATCGGTAGACATTTCGTTATATGAACCCACTCCTGAAATTTCTGCCGATAACAAAAGAACTCAGACCATGACAAACCAATCGAAAACAAATTTTGCAAAATACTTTTTCTTAAGCACTTCCTCGTGAGTGGCACTTGTTGCTGTTGATCTGTTTACAGACACTCATTGTCTAATATTGCTGGAAAGAGACTCCATTTTTATAAAACGTCCTTTGCTCTATCCGAGGAAACCATTTAATACAAAAATTTGGAACATTGACAAAATTTTGAAAATTGAGGCTTTATCCAATTTACCTCCAAAAATCAAAATATATTTCTCAAAATTCGCCACGTCGATAGGGGAAAATAAAGTTAGCAGAAAATTGTCTCAACGGTTCAGGCGCTAGCATTGATGACATATTGTTTTGCCATACTCAAACTTTTAGGTATCAAGGACCCACAAAACTTAAGATTGTGATTACAAATGTATTAGATGAATTTACTATATATAGGAAGATTTATCATGGGTTTCGTTAAAAGGGACCCAAAATTCCAGTTTTTCTGCCGAAAAACCGCTATAGTTTTACGATACTTTATGTAAGTACTATGCGATAAAGCAAAACTGCTTCATTCGTAATGTTTGAACTGATTCGTGAAATCTGCAGTAATGGAAATTTTTTCCCTTCCTTAAACGAATGAGTGATTTCCTGCAGGTTATTAAAGACAGTTAAGGAAAATTAAGTTATACTCAGGAGTACTGTCAATCTCCCACGAAACACAACCGATCGTGATGGGCCCTATCCAGCTGGGAAGTGAAGGAAGGGTTGACAAAATACTGGACACTAAAAAAGACGCAAAAAAACTCCCCTTCTAGGCCTTCGGTCAGTCAAACTTTTCAGAAAATCCATACGGAAGGCAGGAAACGGGAAATACCGGTTGAGAAACCTTCCCTCCTGACGCACGGTCTTCATACCTGGAAACATCAATACCTCACGCGCCGTATCCAACAACAAAGGAAGCCAACCAACCAGTGGAAAGTGCTACTGTACAAATAAAGACACGAACGCCGCAGCCATCGATTGCGCGTGTTTTAACGAGACCGTCGAAACCGAACTACTGAATGATGAAATGAAACATATGAAGAGACGAAGCACCTTCTCATTGCGTTAACGAATTCCGTTTTGCGCATAAAAGCCTCCGAACCCGACCGGCGGGGACGCAAACGATTATTCCGATATATTAATTTATTTAGCGATCCCACAAAGGGATCCAGTCGCGACTGACAAGTCGACTGCGGATCAGCCCCGTCAATAATCCATATATGGCGAGCGTTGCATGCCATCTAATGAATTCTAACGGGACGGGAACCCGGGGCCGCGTGCAGCCACGGCGGCGCCCCTGGCGCGCGCGTCACGCGACCCGCCGCCGGCCGGCGCGCGCCCCACGGCACAGCATCGATCGCGCGTGTAGTGGCGGCCGCCGTCGCCGTCACCGGGGCCGACGCCGGCGCGGCGGCTGCTGCCGCGGGTCCGACGCCGCCGACGGTTGCTACCCGCCGCCGCGCGCGCACACACTCACACACACCACGCCACGCGAAACTCCCCGATCGCGCGGGGTGAAGGGGGGAGGAGGCGGGGCAGGTAGTGGGCGGGTCGCACGGCGTCCCCGGCGGCGGCGGCGGCGGCTTGGCTGCACGCGAAAACGACCACCGCCCTCGGCCAAAGGGAATCGCCCCTGCACAATTTATTAGCCTACTTTCCAACTTTTGGACGACACCGGCCGCTACGGCTTACGCAATCTTCCGGGCTATCGAGTAGCTTCTTAGCTTATCTTCTAACCACATTTAACTAGATCCACTATTGGTTTATTAGAATTTCACTTTCCTCGTACATAGCACTTCGTCAATTTACATTTAGGTAATACACAGTACTCTTCCAATGTAATTTCTGATAGTGTTCCCAAAGTATGTTTTATGCAGACTACGCTAAGAAACGCAAGATGAAACATTACCCATGTTACCCGATTTTTGTGCGCTAATTCCTTTTATGTTAACTTTTAATATTACTTCCTCCTATACGTACGAATATACGGAGAAGATTTTAACGAAAACTAGAAGAACCTCTACGATTACATCGCATAAAATCTATACATTTGTTACAATAAACTATATCATATGCACTAAATCGAAAAGCTCAAAATATTGTTGAATGTCTCAGTACTTATTCTCCAAAATTAATGAAATTTACAAATTTTTGTATAATACAATCACTATTCCCTGTGGTCGAAGAATTAAAGGCATTTCTGGAAAGAAATTAAAATGCTTTATATTAAATAAAGTTGCAATGGACTGTAAGAGGGAATTCTACTATCCACTAGAGGTGCTACGGAAAGGCAGACTTTCTGGTAGTAATGTTTTCTAATTTTCTTGGTGTGGCCTGGTACTTTACAGTCTTGTTCCTCCTTGCATGCTACACCATCTATTGACGCCCAAAGTACATTTTTTTGACACTTTTTCGGTTTCCAAATAGAACCGAAATATTTTAAGAATATTAAAGAAGGCTAAAACCTTGTCATAAATAGCAATTTTCATTCAAAAATTTGAAGCGATTTTTAAGGAAATGGCCTTAAACATTACTGTATATGTGAAATTTGAAGCTCATTTCCACAAGAACCTATTGAGTTTTCGAAAAAACCTTATTTGAAATAATTTGAATCACTTCCACTCACAAATTTAATAATGTATACGAATCTATTGAAATGTGCATATTAACGGCGTGAGATATTAAAAAGATTTAATTTGTATAATTTTTGAAAAAACAAAAGAATGCACCAAAATGAATTTAACGTCATTAAAAATTGCCATTACCACTATCCGTTGGAAAAGTTCGAAAAATAATGCAGCTATTATTGAGAAAACTGAGTTTGAGCGTATCTCAAAATGCAGCAATTTGAGCCCTAAAGAAAAGTCGAGTTTCCAGAAACTTTATTTGACATTATTTAAAGCACATGTACTCGAATACAATAAAGAGAAGAAATTGTCTCTAATGTAAATTTTACAGACGTGAAAGCAGTAAAAATTACATTTTTGTAATTATCGAAACAAAAACAACAAAGAATAGAGCGATATCGCGTTATGTAATGGGATAGGGTTCGTTTGCCTAACTACTAACTACCAAAAATTTAAAGAAAAAATTTGGAGCTGTTTGAGAAAAACTTGTTTTTGTTATTTTTTAAAATTGCACATATTGCACGCTGTGTGGAACAAAAACTACTAAAATTTCTAAAAAGTCCTTAATGAAAGAACTATTTATGAACAACAAATTTCAATTGAAGGAGATCTGTCTTCAATTTTGTAGTTATAGAAAGACGCCGAAAAAACTTGTGCAATTTTCCAAAATTCTGAGTTAACAGCGAAAATTGGACAGATGCCATCTTTGTAAATATGTTACTCAATTTAAACAAGAAATAGAAAGAAAAAATTGAAGCTGTTATTAAGAAAATTTTGATAATGTCTGGGAAGCTTCAAGTGAAGTACCTCCAAATTTTAAAGAAAGTTTTTTCCAAATTTTCAAAGCTTCAACTAGAGGCAGATGGATAGGTGTTCCTTCAATTAGGGAAAGATCGTACGTGTGGTTTAGGCGCTAGTAGCGTTCACAGACGGACGAAAGTTTTCGAAGAAAAAATTAAAAAACAAAACACTTTTCGGTATGAAGGGTCCCCAAAACTTATTTTCGTTAAACTCTCGAAATCGATTTTCCGCAGCATTACGTTACTTGCGGATTCCTAGTTTCCTTATCTTGGTCGTCATAGTTTGGATTCCGAGGCTACTTTGTGCATTAAATGAAATTGACATTTTTTACGTGGGTGGGTTACCGGCCCTCTCCACACAACCCCCAATCTGGAGGACCAAGATCTTTCGGGGGTTTTCTCCCCAACGGAAGTATACTAAGTCTACAGAGCCTCCTCTGCCCTTTTCTTTAGAGGAAAATAAAGATGAAAATAAAATAAAGTAAGAGACGTTAATGAAGAAAATAGTACTAGAAAATGGACGAGAAGAATATGAACGATTCGCTAGCCCTCGAGACCTAATAGCGTCGGGGTCAAAAAATACAAGGGACCAAGAGGTCCTATAGGAAAGGTAAAAGAGTTGCGGCACAAATAAGTGGAAGCAATGCCACAGAGGAGGAGACCATACACCGGTAGATCCATTGGCGGGGAGAAGAAAAGGATATTGGAAATAGTCGAGGTAGATTAGGGGGAAACAAGATTACAAAAGAATGGGGACAAGCAAAAGTAATCTCGCTTAAGAAAGGAGAGAGAAAATCCCAATAACTATAGAGGTATTATTCTATTAGATACATCGTAAGATCTATGCAAGAATACTGAACGAAAGATGAAAAATAATTGCCGATCATTTAATTTCTGAAGAGCAAATGGGATTTAGAGAAGGAGATAAAAATAACATCTGTAGATTACTTTAAAAAGGATTACTGAAGAACGGCGGGAATTTAATTGCGAAACTCACCTGGCTTTTATAGGCAAACTAACATCATTTGACAATGTAAATAGTAACGCGCTATGGAGCATTCTCGAAGAAAAAAGAGGATATCCACAACACCTTGTAAAAGCAACAAAAAGCCTTTATGAAGACAGCAGCATATATGGACTACATGTTTAGAAAGTGGAAGTTGAACGTAGATCCACGAATATTTTAATAAAACGTATTGAAACTTTTACACAAGTACGACAAAGTAATAGTGAAAAACTGAAGATAAAATGTAAATGGTAGTTTACAAACTTCAAATTGAGGTAGATTTTGGCTCACTGGAAAAACTAAAACACTGGTATTCAAAGGAAAGTATCCCGTGAGGACTAAAATAATAGAATATACTAGAACAACTAAAATACTTCAAATATTTAGGCTGTTGTGTATCTTATGAAAAGGACATTGGTATAGACGAAACACTTCATATATTCAGAAGCATCTGTGGTGCAATTCACAGAAATTTAAAAAATAAAACAGAAACACGGATAAAATTTTTCAATGGTGTTGCTATTCCAGTACTCCTGTATGGAGATGAAATAACAGAAGGACAAATCCAGAATCCAGGTAGCAGAAATAAAGTTCATGAGGAGTTCTTTTGGCTATACAATTTTACATTTAAAAAAAGGAAACGCGACATAAGACAGAAGTTCAAGGTTGAACCATTGCTGGAAGCTAAGAAGAAACAAGACGAAGATGGTGCGAATATTGAAGCGAATGCCGAAAACGAGACTACCGGCAATAAGCAAGGGTTTATGTAATGCAGTGGGATATTGGAAGACCAAGAGCAAATTGAGAACCGGAATAGGTTCATTAGAGCCTAATCCTGAGTGAAGAATACATAACTTTCTCTATACTATGTATATTACTCCGAGTATACGTAGGTATTACGAGAAAATAAAAAGGTAATGCATTATCCATTTGTTGAGGCACGCGTGTCAAACCCTTTTTCTACATTTTCTGTTGAATCCTGATATTTTTCATTACGTCGTGCAGTGACAAGATTTTGATGTTGAAGTAATTTGCTTTGCATTGTTGCTATGCAAACGAATTGTAACAAATTTATTCAGACACACATTCAATGTTACGAAGTCCACTAAAGGCAGCGAATACATAGAAAGGTCAGTTTTTAGTTCTTGATTTTATGAAATTGTTTCAAAGTCTTAAAAAGTTTTAAAAAACGCGAGATTAGCAACATTTGAAAGTTATACATGTTCGCTTCCGAGTTATAGAAAACACATTTGTATCGATAAAGGATCTGCGGATTTTATTTATTTTACGTCAGAAAAACAGTTAAAAACTGCGTATGACGTGCTATGGGGAAAAGTGAATTGTGTGCACATTTTCAAAATTCTGTGATCCCTACACTTACTCATATACTACTTAAATTTTGAATTTTTGAAATTTTTGAAATTGATTTTGAATTTGATTTTTACTTTCTCGCTACTGATAACGCAGTGTAGAGAAAGTATTGTAATTCTGCGGGGGAAAACTGCGAATTTTTGACAAACATATTGCCGGTCCCTGGTAATTAAGAAGTGGACAAATCTTTTCTACGTAGTAAATTACTTCCTCTAACACGTTGTGTACACAGAATCATGTATTGTGGTCCTTGAGACAGAAAAATCGATTGACGGCCAAACGTCTGTTCGAATGTTAGCAGCGAAACTCAAGCAGGATTTTCACCAAAATTTATATTCCCCATTCGATAATGTCGCCCTTGAATTTGAAATCGATATTTATATTTTGGGAGATACTTTACATGAAGCCCCTGAGAAGTTTTCAAAAAAAACTTTGGATAGCGTAAAGAACGCCTCATTCGTCAAAATTCCTGATTTTTTTGGGAAATCGTAAAACATCAAAATTTCGGCAACTTTCTACAACTACAATATGAAGATTTTTTTCTTAATAAGATGTGTTCTGAAACCCTTTTCAAATAGATCACGTTCAATTTTTTTTTCAAGTTCTTTTATTTGCCAACATCATAAGTAGGATATTTTCCAAAAAGAATATTCCCCAGTCGATCTGGCTCGACTCCAAGTTTTGTGATTTTAAAAAATATCCTTTAAAATTGAGGGGTACTTTACAGAAAGCCTCTGGGATGTTTCAAAATTTTCCCAAAAATGGTTCTAATTCTTACTTTCCCGTATACATACATATACGGAGATATAAGTAGTTTGTTTTTTCCCACTTCTTTCTTTCCAAAACGTCTGGCCGTCCGTCTGAACACTACTAGCGCCTAAACCATGCGTACGATCGCTTCAAATGTGAAGAAAACCTTTGTCAATCTGGTTGTTGCTGAAGCTTAGAGATATTGAAAAAAGATTCTTTGTAATTTGGGGGTACTTTCATAAAGCTCCCTAACATTTTCAAAATTCTCTCAAAAACGGCTCTAAAATTTCCCTAAATTTCTTGTAAGAATTGAGTCACTTATAATGGTGGCATAGGTCCGATTTTCACGATTAGCTCTGAATTTTCGATAATTGCACATTTTATTCGGCCACTACCTACGATTAGAAAACTGAAGACATTTTTCCTTCAAATGAATTTTTTTGTCCATAAAGTTCTTTTATTGAGGTCATGTATATTAAAAAAAAAGTTGTTTTCGTGCAATATTTAAAATAAAAACGTTTTCTCAAAAACTGCTCCTAAATTGTTCTTCAAATTTTTGGTAGGGTTCGTGTCAAACAAACCCTATACGATGACACAAACGACATGTCATTATTCTTTGGTTTTTCAAAAATTACAAAATGTAATTTCGTCGTGACTGCCGTCGAACGTTGCAAAGTTCGTCCGTTCGTGGACACTATTAGCGCCTAAGACGTGCGTAGGATTTTTTCCAAATTCAAGAAACCCCTGTCCACTTAGCTTTAGTTGAAGCTTTGAAATTTGGGGGTACTAACTTTTATCCAACGTCGATAATATTTACTATAGAGACAAGTGATTCACGTTATTGTACTGACGAGTAAATGTGTTTTTAAATAATGTCAAAGTTCTTAGAAAACTTAATTTTTTTTTACTAAAATGAGCTCAAAATTTCGCGTTTTCAGAAAGGCTCAAGCGTCACTTTTGAGAAAATGGCTCTAAATTTCTTCTCATTTTTCCAACGGATAGTGGTAATGGCACTGGTGAATATAACGTAAGTTCTTTTTGGTGTATTCTTTTGTTGTTTTTTTCAAAAATTACACAAATTTAATTTTTTTGCAATTTCTCATGCCATTAATATGCAAATCTTTATCAATGAAAAAGAGCTTCAAATTTCGCATTTACAATAATGCTCAATCGCCGTTTTCTTAAAAACGCCTTCAAATTTTTAAATGAAAATTTCTATTTTGGACGATGTTTTACTATACTTTAATATTCCTGAAGTAATATTTCGGTTGTACAATTAGAAAAGCAAAAAGCCGAGAAAATGTCAAAAAATGTACTTGGGGCGACGCCAAATTGGCCTAGACAACATCACGGAAATTAGAAAAATTAGCTACGAGAAAGTCTGTGCCTTTCTGTAGCATCTTTAGTTTTATTATATTTCGGCTTCGAGTAGCGTAAAGGGCGCTTGAGAGAAATGTGCAAGTATCATTTTCGTAAAGATTAGCGACTTTTCGAAAATTTCAAACTTCAAAAAAAATGTTCGGAGCATCCTGAAATATTTTTTGTTCTTAAAAACCTCTTCAAATAATGACTAGTTCTATTCTTCGAAAACTAGCGGTGTTTTAGTTTTTGCGTGAAACTGATTTATTTCAAACAATTGTGTGCTGAGAAACTGCTGTAACTTTTTTCACATGCAGCAACGAACGGTAAAGAAAGTGGCGCTAGTCCCAATTTTAGTGCACAGAGTTTTCGAAATTTTGAAGAGAAAACTAAATTGTTAATTCGAATTTCCCGCGCTTCGTTTGAGGCAAACTAATTCGAGAAGTGCTTGGAGTCAGCTGGATATTTTGAGAATATCTCCACTAATATTATACTCAACTAAATATTACAAATCGTACAAAATTAGGTGCAAAAACATCAATAAAGTTTAAATGTAAATGCATATTACGTATCAGTGACAAAATTGCAAGGAAGAACGTGGTCTCTGTCAATTATTTCCTTGAAGTGATTAATTTGGAATATATTGCCCTGGGCGTTTCACTCAGCCTCGGACATTTTTATTATAAATATTTTCAGGATTCAGTTCATATTCTACATGAATTGTTGACTTAATGGGAACTCAATGCTAATAACTTAGTTATAATTTCAATTCGTGCGCAGTGTTGCCAACTTGCGGGCTACCATCCCATGCTCTAGAAAGCGCGCAAACTTCTGCCATTAGACTAAGTCTGGTTTTAATTATAACTTACGATTGAAAATCCCAGTATTAATTTTTCACTATTATCAATAATTTATATTCCTAATGTATTGATGTTTCTTTAAATCAACCGGCAAACCTTAATTGAAATTAACTTTAAATGTATTTACCGTACTTAAACGTAAAAGTCCGTGTCGTAAATTCCAGTGAAAGTATTGGACTATCATAATAATAGGACAAGGAAATGTGCTAGAATATTATCAGAGACGTTACATTTAAAACTGAATGAAACCTTTAATACTATGATAGAGTAATACCGTCACTGGAATTTACGACACTTGGTTTTACGTTTTAGTGATCAAAATTAATTCCTTCATCCCCCCCTTCTTTGACGGTTCAAATACTTTCTTTGCTCGTAACCGTCTCCAGTTTTCAAATTACATGGTAACTGGAAGGAGCAGCAGAATAACGACCCTCAGTGTTAATGTTTTGTATAATATTGTAAATAGTTTAGAATAGTTATAAAGCATTCCAACACTATTCTTTTAAAAGGTAAGCTTCTGTAAACTTATATATGTAATATTTAAAGAGTAAAACTGATGCAATCGGAATTTATAACTAATATAATCCATTTTTAAAAACGTGCATTTTTTAAAACCAGATGTTTGGAGATTGCTATAAGGTGCAGCCGAAACGACACGCAAACTACAATGTAGATGAATTAAATCACAAATATGTTCAAGCATACAGTAAGTACCTTTTCTGTTCGTACACCTGATATCCTTTTCAATAAATACTGGTTTTCGTTCTTCAATATTTCTATACTTTAATAACAATTTTTAGATATGCTTCCTAGATCTACAAAAAAATTATTGCATGCCCCAAAATACTTTTATTTTTCGCAGTATCGGGCAAAAACAATGTAATAGTAAAAAAGTCACTAAATTGATCCACCATTTCTGTTCTTACAATTGAGTTACGTAGGTCAAACCAGAGTATACAGTAACAAAACTATTCAGACACTGGTACTTTAGCAAAATAATCTTGGATCAGAAATATTAAAAAATGAAATAAAGAATATTGTACGATTACTTCCGTAATCAGTTAAAAGGTATTAACGATATTTCTTACGACGCTCCTCAAAGTGGTGTTCTTTCTTATGCAACTCATTTCGATTAAATGTTAAGGTACCCCGAATCTGATTCAATGACAAGTGACCTTGAATGTGCAGCAAGGGTAGAAGGTTTCAAATGTTCTTTTCGGTGATCAAAAGATCTGTTACCACGTTGCCCCGGCGGCTGTACGAATAGTTTTGTTGAAGCGAAGTTTCTGCATCTGCGATTAATTTTTCTTTTAAACAAATACACATTTTTGAAAGTACTTGTAATGCTTACCTATATAAGAACATTCAATTCTTTCAAATTCGTGCGCTAACTAATGATTATGTGGTTTTCTGAGGAAAATTTAAACAATTTGTGGTTAAAGTAATAAACGCCCGGAGGCGCCCCCAGGCGCTGTAAATGGAGAATTTTCACACGAAGCTCAGGTTAGTAACTGTAAAACAGACCAAGTGACCTTGAGCACTTCAGGCTGGTATTATTTCGTAAATGTAAGCGGTAGTTGTTTGAAATCAGTGCTCTTTTTTATTTTATTTTAATTAGTTGCGTCTAGAGTTTCAGCTTGAATTCAGTACTCGTTTGAAACAAGTCATTGTCAATCTAGCTTTCAAAGGTAATTCATTTAAAAATATAGGACGAATAGAAAATAAAACGGATTCAACGGTGTAACAGGTTTTTAACAAATTTAAATATAACGATTCTACAAAGAATTCGCTTCGGAGAAGCACAAGGCAGAGGTTGGACGCGAGGGAAGAGCTGTAAGGGAAATCTGGGCAAACCATAGGGTATGGAAATAGAACAACACCGATTATAATACCTGGTAGGCTAATACCCTACCAGAGTGGCCAGCGATCTGGCTTTTTAGAATTCAAGGTTTTTTCCAGGTCTGAGAGTATCAATTTTCCAGGTTCTTTTTCGCACATTACAACACATTCTTACCTTCTACCATTTACGCACTAAACAGAAAGTTCTGTAATATTGCGGGGAAAAGCGACGAAGTTTCAGCCGAAAAACTCTTGTTGCCGGGCCCTGGAAACGAAAAACGGAAAAGGGGATCCAGTTGCTAAATTTAAGGGGAAAATCTTCTAACACGTGATGTAGAATACATGTTATGTGGGTTCTTGATACCGGAAATTAGGTTGACGGCAAAACGTTCATTGGTCCGTCCGTCTGTCCAGAGAACGCTAACGGCCAAACCGTTCAGCCAATTTTCTTCAAAATTCATAATCCTTAATCGACCTAGCTGATGTCATGGCCCTTTGAATTTGAACCCAATAATTTAATTCTGGAGGGTACTTTACACGATGCCCCTCGGACATATTCAAAATTTAAAAATATAGCGCCATCAATTTTGATTAAAGTTTGTTGGATAGTCTAAAAGATGTTCCCCCGAACAGGTCTCAGGTTGGTTGAAAACCTTGATTTTCAAAAACTGAAAAAAATCAAACTGTTTTCGGCGTCCTCCTACAACTACAATTGTGTTTATAAAAAACATCTTCAAATAAGACCACGTTGCATTTTTCGAAAATTCAACATGGTCTTAGAGTATTTTCTGAGGAAATTGGCGTCAAACTTAATCGGAGGTTCTGAAAATCATCCTGTGTCTCGTGATCGTAATTTAGGAAATGTTTTGAGGCAGTTAGATGTGTATATTATTATGTGTACAAGTTAGATTGTGTATATTTTATATTTCTTCGTTTTTTATATAGAGCTTTTGTTATACGTTTACAAGTTTATCGTTTAGAAATTAATTCAAAACTAGCCGAAATAAATTTGAAATAAAAGATTGCTAATCTGCAGTCGCATGATACTTTAGTTAGAATTTGTATATTATTTCATATATTTTATTATTATTAATTATATTTGTGTTATTTCATTTTAAATTGCATCCTTTGTATTAAATGTTAAAACTAATAAATGAGCGGTCACTGAAACTATTAAATTTCCATTACTAATGGCGAGAAAGCACATGCTATTTTAGCACCACTAGTTTTCATGGTGAAATGTTTTCATCAAAAGCATCTTTATATAAAGTGTTTTATTTTTCGAAAATATGAGTGTTTTTTTACGAATTCTTGTGCCAAAAATCAACATTTTTTAAACAATTTTTCTTAAAAAATGGCAACATTTTCTGGATTAAATTTCGACCTTACATTGCGTAAAGGGCGCTTAAGAGAATAATGCAAGTCTCATGTTGGTTGATTTCCTCGATTTTTCGAAAAATGGAAAAATTACATTTTTCTTGGTCTTCTTATAACTTCGATTGTGAAATTTTATTCTTAATGAAATATGTTCATCAAAAACATCTTCAAATAAGGTCATGAGTTTTTCCAAAATATGAGTACCTTTTGTGCAATTTGGCATCAAACATAAGTCGCGCTTTCGAGTTTCCTGGGCTTCGTAAACAATGAGGTTTTTGGAAGCTATTGCTATTCTTATAAAAGAAAGATTGATGGAAGGTCGTAAAATTAACTTCGAACTAACGAATTATATCTTTCCTTATAGAAATTTTGATCGCTAATTATGGTATGTTTCATTTGTAAACGTTTGAAATGACTATTGTTTCTGTCAAAAAAACCGCTGACGTGCACACCAGGCGCTTCCTTTGAATTGGTTGGGTTAGAATTATATTGGCATTATTTCTAATACTTTATATGAAAGAAAAATTGAGTACCATAAATTTGAACCAACACCAACATTTTAACTTTAATTTCATATTACGAAGGAAACAGGCTCTACTCGTATTTCCTGATATGCAACCTCTTGATCACCGCATGTTCATTCTTTCGTGGTCCTTGTCACTCAATCTCCGTGTAGACTATAAGCTAAGACAGCTTTGACTGCGCTCTTCTACAAAATAAGTTAAAATTCCCTTTGAATATGGACGTGATAACACGGTCGTTTCGAAAAAAATCCAATGTGGTATCGCCCATGCCATCAAAAAAGAGGCGCGACACTAATCGAAACTCAGCGATTGAGTTCCCGGGGAGACGTTTGTTCCGCAAATATCTAGTCCATGTACGTGCAACCCACAGGCAACCATATAGATGCTCCGAGGTGCTAGATACTCTACCCCATGTTGCGCCTACACAAGGAGCAGTGTGAAGTGTTATGAGTGAGTCAAGAACTTCGTGATCCTCAAGCAAACATGTGACACTCCTCATACATCCTTCGATTTTAACACTCGCCGTTATCATGTACCCAGTTGAATTCTCCACTTTACTGAATACGATGCAGTATGTGAATTTGTGCTAATGCTGGGGGGAAAATGATGAAATATCCCGGTTTTCAAATCAAATTTCAGGTTTCTTTTCCGGTTCTTCCAGGCTGTTTCAAATGCCCGGTTTTCCATGATTCCAGGTTCGCTGGCCACCCTACCTACAGTAGAACAAGGATGTGGATCAATCATGCTTTGGGATTGTTTGTCATCGATATGGGAAACTTTCATTTTATCGATGGCATAACGGACAAAACAGTTTTTTAAAATAATATTTTAAAAACAAAGTATACATCGATTAGAAATGTCCTTGTTTATATCTTTCACAAAGATAACGACACAAAATATACGGCAGTGCTGTACAAGGAATGGCGAATTTGGAACGTACCCTAACAGTTGCACTCTTCCACAATCGGTCGATTTAAAACCAATCGAACATATATTGAAAATCGGAACAATAAAATACAATATTACATCAAAAAAGACGTAAAGAAAATTGTTATGCAAGAGTGGCAAAAAAATAGTCCGGAAGATTTCTGCAGTCTTGTTAATTCAATGCACCAAAGATGCAAAGTAGTTATCAAAGCTAAGGGATATTCAACTATATATTAGAACTTTGTATATTAAATTTTTGAACTTTTAACAACGTTTATTACAAGTATTTTATTTATTTCTGGTCCGTGTACGAACGGAAATGGTTCAAAGAAATTGACATGTTTTTGTTTATTGCAATTTTTTTAATGTCTAAATGACACATTTTCGTTTGGCTTATATACTCTTATACATACAAAAAATGCAATACCGTTGAAAATTAAACCAATGTTTATTTTAACTAAATTTTCTGTATCAGTTTCCGAATGTTCTTGTACAAACAAAACTGGTACACATTGTAAATAAATCTGATTATCTGAAATTTAAAGAGGAACATTGAAAGAAAAGTTGAAAAAATTGAGCATTATAATTTCCTACGAACTTTTATTTAATGTACGGTAATTTGATATTCTCTTCCTACTATACATAAATGATACGCTCTCGACGACTCGAAACGGACGAACAGTTCTCTTTGCGGATGATAGAATATTGTTTGCAATAAAGAAACCGTAAATGGTACAATATCAGATGTTTCAAACTGGTGCTGCAATAACAAAATAGTAAACAAAAGAAAACTCTTTCAATGCAGTTTTCCATCTCAAACAATTCTGTACTCCATTGAAAATGAACGGTGTGCTATTCATGTTAAAGTAACAAATTTTTTGGGTCTCTCAATTCAAACCTTAAATTATTTAATCCACGCATTTAGAATTCTTTCGAATTCAGTCAGCCTTTATAGTGCTCGTGAATATTTCGCCAATGTTCATTCTCGCTTGAGATATGGCATAATTTTCTGGGGAAATATTTCTTATAATTTCCAGACTTTTAGCTTAGGGAAAAAAAGAAAAAAAAAAGTACGAATCATAAGCAAATCCCACCCACGTTATTCTTGTAAGCCTCTTTATTAATCTAGGAATTTTACCACTATCTTGTCTCTTGATTTACGAATCTGTTTTGTTTTGGTAAAAAAATTACTTGCTTAAGGGTGGGAATATATTTTCAACAAACGCCGATGTCCGACACTCGGCGTAGTGTTCGACTCGACAGCTCACTACAAAAAATTCACATACAATACATGTACATTATTTTACACTTCTCCAGATTCAAACGAATAAATTCGATAGAAAAGTTTAAATCTAAGTAATCTTTTCTGCTGCACAACTGTTTCTATACAATTAGAGACTATTCTGAGCATCAAAAAGAATGTAATTATAGGTGTTATTTAATGTATTTTTACCATTTGGACTGTATAATTCTAAACAACTTTTAACAAATGTTTTACCAGTTTCTGGGTAAATGACCCTCATCTCGACCAGGTGTTTCATCCCGTTTCCCTGATTTTCCAGAAAATTCTGAGATGGCCCCTTGTTTTGCTTTTGGACGTAAATGTAACTTCATAATCTGTGTACGTCTTCTAGAATTCAGTGGGAAATAACGTTTTTCAAATTATCCTTCTCCATGTCGCGGCAGTAAGGATTATTCCTTCATGAAGGACATGGTGAGGGATAAGAGACCAGCGAGAATATGGTTTGCTGGTACATTTCTCTTCTTCCTAAATTTGTCATTAAAGGGTAATAAACATGCGGTCTATTGAAAAACATCGAAGTGGGAGCATTCTGCTACGCAGATAACAAGCAACGGGGAAGTACTGGGGAAACATTACGATATAACTCGTTGCCTAGGAGACCAAATAAAGCTACCAGTGGCACACGCAAACAGGTCATCAGACAACTCTTGTTCTTCCCATTCTTGAAACAACGCGGCCCAACTTTTGTCGCGAGTTTTAATTGCCACCTAAACTCTTGATTTCACAATGAACTCTGGGCTCTAGTTCAGAAACCTTTCGAAAGACTAAATTAATGAAACAGGAAATTTATAAGAGCACAGCGCGTTTCACTGCTCTTCTTCGCGGTAATCTTGTTTTCCTGTGAGACTTATGGTCAAAATGTCCCAATAATTGCAACCACGAAAAGTAGCAAATTTTCCTATCTTATTATTGTCTTGCTTTGTCATGATAGTCATAAAAAGACCTTGCTTCAATACATAAAAAGTTCATCCCGGAGCGCCATAGATCACTTCACATTACTTCCACTAGCACAATTTATAAATAATTTACTCTTGATTGGTTTCATTAGTCCCCAGTTTTGTTGTACTGCACATCGGAAGTAGTACTGTGAGGTAATTTTTGATACTAGCAATGTAGTGCATATCCTAACGACTGGCGTTCTAAATTCAACTATTGATGCTCGAACATCATGAATCTTCTCGCATTTGTAACGGTTACATGTACGTGGGTTTTTTGCACCTGGCAGTTGACTTAAATCAGCTGTTACGGTGTCATCCAATCGACAGCTAAAACGTCACGGTGGCGTCACCGTGGTGATGTGTAAGCTCCCAATTGGATGAAACAGTCAACATCTCATTTACGTCGACTGTCAGGTAAGAACAAGCCAAGTACTACTATATTTACAATTCTAGTGTCACTGCTTACGATACAGGTGAAGCCATGCGACAGCAAGGCTTAAGGAAAAAGCCTTTCGACATTAATTTTTTTGCTATTGATATGTTGCGCTATGGAACATACAACATTTTTGGTATTATTGGTAAGCAAAGAACCGAGGTACTGTATTATTACCATTGAACTATGTTATTGCATTATTCGCGAAATGTTTTAAAATATTTCACTTATTGCAGTTTTACGAGAGCATTTTATTTGTACTTGAGCAGTGTGCGTACTACTTTTTGGTAAATGATTGTGTTTTTCTTCAGAAGAAGTTTGCTGCTGAAGACCATTAGTATATTACGTAAGCAGAAATTAAAAGAAATATTTTCTGCCTCCAGCCTTTTGTGAGGTTTAGTTTCATTAGATACCCACGAACTCAAGAAAAATGCATTAAACCATGAAAGTTTCGATTTTCACTGAAAAAATGTATGCTTTTTCGCTTCTCATACTGTGTGTACCGACCGAATTACCATACTCCGTTGGTTCACTACTTGGGGCACACCTAACGCCATGAGATGGGAAGTTTCCGGGGTTGCGGCCGACCGCCATTAAAATTTGCTATTCACTTGTTGCGTTATGGAACAGCAACTTTTTAGATATTCTTTATATGTAATGTATTTTACTGTGCATCAGCCTGTACTACAATATTACAGTATTCTTGAATAGAGTTTTCGTCAAAATATTCTATTTCTTATGTTAAAAGAGCATTTTGTGTTGTTCCTTAGCACTGTGCGTGCATTTTTTCTGTTGCAGCCCACCAGATTTTTTAAGTCTCACACCAATGCCATTCCGGTTTCTGGAGAACACAAATGCGGGAGTTTAACAGTGGAACCCCGAAAATAAAATGCATAACAACTGAATGAAAATGTTATATTTAAGAACTAATGACATGCATTCAGCATTATATGATTTTCTGCACGTTTGTAATAAAACATTTTCATTTTTTGAGGTATAACGTTAAAAAAAAACTTAACTTTACCGTAAGTTCATAGAGGTTCCATTAACAGACCTAAATAAAAGAATTACTCCATACCTAAATGAAGATACAAAAGAAAAGAACTAAGCTGGGGTCTGCCTTCCCCCAATACTCAAATTAGTTTTTCGTAAATGGGGCACTAATGCATTATTAATTATTCTAACTTATGGCCAACTGAATCGCGAGCTTATTTACGAGCAGTGGAGTACGTTTTCAAGATCAATTTTTCCGGCCTTTTACCATCAAACCAGCGTCTTACTTTACTTTTACTTTACTACGTTACTTTTGCGAGAATTCCAATAGATAAGAATAATCCATTCACCCTAAAATGTGATTTAATAATATAAATAATAACTGCAGTGCACCGCAAGGAAAGATAAGTAGCACAGTTGAGAAGGAAAATAGAAACGCTAAGTTACTCTTCTTTACCACAAAAAATGTAATTCACACCAAGATAATGAGGGACAACAGATCATTAGGTGTTAACTTTCAACAGGAGTTTTCAAGAGAACATGTTACTAGAATCAAGTTCTGATCATTTTATTAAAATGAATTTCATTCGTTGATACGATATATTTGATGTTTAGAACATTTGACGATTAAGAATTCGCTTGAAGTTGAATTTCAACTTTGACAACGTGTTTCACACAAATTTGCCCAGAGTAAAAAATATATCGTTAACACGTCTTTTTACATTAAAATGGTAATAAATCGAACGTAATAAAAAATAAAAAGTCCTAACTTTCCTTTGTAGATCAAAATAAATACAAGACCAAAGTTTCGGAAGGGAAGAATTGTCACCATGTATCGGCCACCACAATCAATACGCAGAAGCCCTGGATAATAGAAATAAGCGCACCTACACATTACGGGGATCCTGCCCCCATGCAAACGCCTCACGCCGGACAAAAACGATCGGTATTGTCATTTCCTTTGTGGTGGCAACAGTCTCCCTGGCAACGCTTTGTTTATAGCGACAGCCACAAGTTGGAAACGCCCACGCCGCAAACCCAATGCTAGCCACGAGCCGACTGGCACATGAATCGTCGTGTGGGATACTACGAAAATTGGACAAGTCGCTACTTACGTTCGCGTTTACGTAAATAATTCCGTACACAAAACGAAATATTACAAAACCGTTAAATATGAAAAGCATCGGAACTGCAACGAAACGAAAACAAAATTCTCGTAAAGTAAAAACAAAGTAAAATGTAAGCACTCACGGTAGCTCATGACGTTACGAATACGTACAGAGACCGCTCACTCACTACCAAATCACGCTAATGCAGACCGTATTTTCATCCTTATAACTACAAATAAGATGCAATGTTATACACGAAAAAAAATACTAAACCCTGAAAACTACAAAAACGACTTTTCGAAAAAAAATTAACCCTTCAATGTTCAACATACAAAAGTAGACCTTCAGTCACGTTGATCAGATATCTGAAATCACGTTTTGATGAGCTAGTAAGCAACGCAATCAAATAGTTCACACAAAGATAATGTAAATATAGCAAGTAAATACACTCAAGTTACGTTCTCCCGACAAACATGGCACTTTCCTAGCACTTAAATATTTGAGAGAAGCTTGTTTTTTTTTTAGAGAATTTTAATGGAAGCAGAAAAATTGTCAAATTCAGAAATGGCCTGCCATTTTATGATACAAGTAATAAAAACGTTTTGAAGATCTCCAATTTATCATATGAGATTTTCTCCTAATTTCATTTTTTTAAGTTTAACTCTTATTTCTCATTTACAATTTCTCAATTTTGTTCCTTCAGTCCTTATGCGTAGCTTTAGTATTACAATGATTTCTCTACCCTAAATCGATTAATCCCAGGCACTTTCAAGTACTACTTTACTTCATAATGTCTGGCTATCCCAATACATACAAAATCTCAACCTTAACACTGCTAATTGTGTTCTCTTACAATGTAACTGCCCCTCTCAAACCTACTGTAGTACAGAGACATGATTTGCAGGGAAATTTCACTACAACATAGTTTAAAGCACTTTAAACTTAGAATATTCAAGTTTGCAAAACACATTTAGGATCACAAGAAAAGGAAAGTCATCTTCCAGAAACCTTCCAGTTCTTTCAAGAGAGCAAAGCATTAATGAAAATGAAAAATTGTTGATGCACAAAAAAGTAACATCAAGTAATTTTGCAGCAGAACTTTTATTCTAAGTGGATCCATTTATTTCCAATACAAGGATTATTTTCTTTTAAATGTCTTGTGGAGCTCTTAAAGACATTTTTACTGTTCAAAATAGATAAATTTCTTCACTTAACTGAACAATTATTTAGATTTGTCACGCGAGCACTGGTCTGAATGCAGAAAGGAGGGTTTTTAAAACCACTGATTTAAAATTTAAAAAAATAAAAAACAACACAGCCTAAATCTAGGTTACTTTTAATCATTGCGGTGTATTATTCTACACAAGTGGTCTCTCATTCCCAAAACATACTCTTACAGTTATTTTTAAAACCTGTATTGCAAGGCTTGAATTTCTTGTTTCTAAAGAATCTGAAACTGTTGTTGGATTTATTCATTAAATAAACACAAAAACTAATATTTATATTTTACTAAATTGCATTAGCTGCATTGATATTCAAATAAAGATGGGAAACTGGTATTACCTAAGAGTCCCTCAAAGGTAACTAACAACGAAGTCTCCAGGTCAGTCTGTCTGTCTGACTGGTGCTTTCTATGTATCATTGCAGTTACAGTTTCTAAAATACATGATTCTTTTATTTTTATTAAAAAAATCAATTTACATCATGGATGAAGGATTATGAATTTTTAAATCTCAGTTTTGAGAATTCTGAACAGTCTTGACATTATTAAGACTAATGTTTCAGCTGTAAATTTCTTGTCAAGTGCTATTGCGTAGAAACCATTTATCTTGTCTGGAATCTGAGAAAAGTTTCCGAAAAATATACTAAAGATGCCATACACTTTAAATACGAAAGATTATGTAAGGGAGGTATGGCGAAGCAATATTCCTTTCTCCCAGGGAGGAGCACAATTCACCTTAAATGCCCATTTTGGGAACTGAAAAGGCAGCCAGGCCAGCATCTTTGTACAAAAATATGAATCCTAAGAATAAATCTGTTAGTTTATCATTGTGGTGTTTATCTTCAAATTGGTTTTTGGAAATTATGAGCATTCTGAACAAAATGTTTGACAACCAATTTGATTTACACCCTCATTTCTGAATATATTCCTTAATTCATTAAAACAAGCAACACAAATATTTAACAACTTATTAATAATGATTTAAATCAGTGATTTTTTTAAAAAATTATTCAATTTAATTGGTGGTTTAAATCAGGAAAACACTAACAAAAATATCCAGTTTCATATTACACTTATGACATGTATACCTCTAATTCCAGATAAATGGCTGATGCACGGTTGTGTGCACACTAACACTCGCTGATTAAAAGCAATATCTTTCACTCTTGAAAGCACATAATTCAAACCCCAAAGTAACCTATTGCTATTGGACAGCCAGGAAGAGAATGTAAGTTCTCACAGAAACTAGTCTCTGGTGATTCAACTGGCCAAGAGTAAGTATTGTAATCTGGGCAGATCATTAATTTTTTTTATAAAAAAAGAAAAAGTTGATATTTAAAATTCACATTTTTTAATTTAAATCTTATCTTTTGTAATTATCAATTAACTTCAACAAAAATATACATAGTAATTGGTTTGAATAATATAATTTTGTTTCAAGAATTTAAACTTTTAAACTCAAGAATTTTAATTCATAAATCCCATCCAAATATCTGCAGTTTGTACTATCTCATGTGATCACTAGTCTTCCCAACTAGCACAAGTTTGAAATTATTTCACCAACCTGGCCCATTCTTGTTTAACACCATTATGTCCAGAGCATTTTTTTTGTAAATCAAAATAATTTTACAAATATGGGTACTAAACACCAAATTGACACTAATAGATTTTTAAATGAAAATAAGTTTTATTTCTAAGAAATGCTGCAGTGCGAAAACACAGGGCATTTAGCTGTATAGCATGGTAAAGCTTATTTCATTTACAAAGACCACCTTCATGAACAGTTGTTGCAAACATTGCAATAGGCAGTAAACCCCAGTATATTTTTGTGTGAAAATCTCCAATCATAGATGGCATAATGAATGTATCCTTCCAAAGAATTAATTTTATTATTTATTCACAATAAAACCGTAATTTTGAAAAAACTGCAAACAACTTCTCAAATCTTGATATAATCTAGGGTTAAGAGGTTAAAGTCAATTAGAGAAATTTAAATTAACCATACATCCCTTATTTATCCTCTATCATCCCTTATTTATCATTTATCCTCTTATTTAAATGATCTCCAGACCCATTATGTTTTACTAGTTTTTAATTTTTACAATTGACAACCCTTGTTGGTGACACCTATTCAATATCTCCTAGGATAATCTGGGCAATAAAAAATGGACATCCTACTCCTATACAAAAATTAAAAAACCTTGAGGAATGATACCACACCACTCAATTGTCTCAGTTTATCCTTTGAATTTAGCAATTTGCATGATGTTTTGAATGTTTCAATTTATTAAAAAGCTATTTGGTTCGAAATATTGAAATTACATATAACAAAAATAAGGAATTATGAAAATCAATGGATTTAAAAATTGCACAACCCCAAAGGTATGCAAATCTTAATTTAGACTGGAATAATTGATAATACAACAATATACTTTAGTTATCTTCATTTTGATTCCCAAAATTGTCTGCAGTACAAGTATGGCCAAATACAATGAAGGGAAATGTTCTATAAGAAACCAAAATTACTCTTGTTATGCATGTCACATAACTAACACTGATTTGTTTATAAACATTACACCTAGGAACAAAAATTGGATAGTACTCCCTGTTAACATGAACAAGACCTCCAATATAAGCAAATTGAGTAAAAACAAAAGACCCACAAAACAACCACCTGATGATGGAGTCTCCTTAAATCTCAAACGAAGGCGAGGCAAAAATGTTGAAACTCAAAACGATACCTACATTTGGAACTTTCGAAAAGCAGGCGAAAGTGATGTAAAAAATAACAAATTTTCGCTATTTCTTAAAGAGTAGCGAATTTATAACCCTGTCTTTGCACCTAATCCAACCCGGATTCATTTCGCGCTCTCAATGCTAATGAGTCAATTTTGCGAGTATGAATACGCAATATATCAGGAAGATGAATATTGAAATTGTGTGATCAAGAATGAAGAAGTTAATGGTCTGTTTTAAGCGTTTTGCACTACACGCAACAGCAACGTGAATGAGCCGTGAAAACAACCGAAATCATAAGCAATTCAAACAAAGAATTAACCCACGCGGTAAGTATGCTAGTTCCGGCCGTATAACGAACTTTTTGAGGGAAGTTCAATAAAACACATTAGTGAACGTGAATGATCAGAAACGCAGAATTTTAGAAATAGCGATGATCTGCATCACTCTAGAATAAATAGTTTACTTTCCCACATTTTTCAAATTGCACACACTTTCCGCTAACGTGCGGGTACAAAAAGCAGAGAAAAAAAACTTATTTCTCCCTTCTAATAACAAACAAAGCTCGACGATTACAAAGAAATACGAACAGCACACCTAATAAACTTCTAATAGTACTTACCTCAACCAAAGAAAGCTTTTCTGCAAATTATCACCACTTACAGTAAACAAAACTACGCTACACCAAATACAAAACTAATATGGCGGCACGAATCAGGCGACGATAGCGACAACAGCCCCGCCGATTCTGCGGAGATGCGTGATTCAAAGCAATTCAATGTTAACCTTCCAAGAGTGTTCACTCCATGCGTCACACTTCACGTTTCGAGGCTTGTGGTTGGTGTACACTAATTGACACGTTGCCATTTATTCATTTGTTCGTAATTCGTGATTATGAATTCTTTAAGATTTCACAAAATATTTTGTACATTGGTGTATATTTTTCCCGTAAATGCTATACACGATAACTAAAACTTGGGAAATGTTTTCATTTCTACTTTGCATACTTGTTTTTGAGGCAAATGCAAATTATTATTTATTGTTTTGAAAAATATTTTGTTTACACCTGAAAGCTCTACAGTAATTCCGTAAAAGTTAAAAAAAAAAAAAAAAAAGCACCTAATTTCCCACAATTCTACTAATTTTAGTATATCAATTATTTTCTCTAAAATATTAATTTAAGGACCTGTTCATAACAATGGTTCTAAACAAATTTCATAACAGTAATTGCTTTTATAATTAAGAGAAGAGTATGACTCATGCATTTTTTGGTTGATGTAAATAAAACCAATTCGTTTTCAGTATCTATCACACATGTTCAAGGTAACACACTAATCAAATAACATACTATGACATATTTTCGAGATTATATTTGAAACTTACCAGTACACCAGTGATTTACAATGCACGTAATTTAAAAGTTACGTAACAGCACTAATATGATTAGGGCGCTAAAATGTAAGCATGCAGAGAGGTTGTATAGGTATGATTGTTTTTTTTTTTTTTTTTAAGCGAAAAACAAAAAAATCTGAATTACTTTTAGATAATCCTCATTACATTGTGTTGATCCTCTGATGTCTTTGGTTGTAAATACAAATTAAAATTTGAAGAAATACACAGAGATGAAGTTAAGCTCCCAACTATTATTCTCAATTTGTTTCTTTTGAGTATGGTAATGTTAATGTTTTTACCATAATTTTGAGAAGTATTTATAAAATCTAGAAATATAGCCCACAGGACATTATTAAGCCTAAGTAAATAATGATCAAGACAAAAGAAAAACAAATCACATTCATTTTCTCTAGCATGGCCATAATTAACAACAGGAGCACAATTATTATTATTATTTTAACAAGACAATGCATCAGCAGGAAAAAACCCGATACATCTTTGTCTGTATTGACTAATTCTTTAACAGCAGGAAATAATGGCAAATTCCTTCCAAGAGAGAAGGAAAAGTAGATGCTTGGCTTCACAAATTACTCTTAATAGATTTATCACAGTGAGACCTTTGGAATTTCAGAGATCAATATTTTTATTAATATGAATGATTTTAGGAGCAAATTTTGAAGTGTTTGACAAAGTATCATTTGAGACTTTCTGAAAATGCACCATTCCTGGCTTGCTTTTCTTGAAAGCTTTTGGCTCTACTTAAGCCTAAAAATAATTTCTAATAACTTAATATAGAGGTTAAAAAAATTTCAACTTTATTACTTTTTAAAATTAAAAGCTTCAATAAAAAGCACTTGTGCTACAGAATTCAGAGTATTGCACCCTTAAGTTTAAAGCAAACAAACAGGAGCATTTTTGCAAAAAAAATTGTTTAAGATATTTTTGGAAAATTGCCAAAATTTTTTTAAAAATTGCATGTCAGGCATTTATTATTATTTAAATAATATTCAACAAATTTCATTAAGAAAAATTATAACATCTAGTATTTGAAATTCTTGAACTTTCACAATTTTGAAAAATTCAGAATTTTAATTAAAAATTGGATTTTCACCACATTTATAGAGGCACTAAACTATTTAAACAAAATAAAGACGCCTAAAGTAATTTTTAAGAAAATATGGATAATGTGGGGTTACATGAAGTACCCCTCAAATTTATATCTGTATAAAATTTGCTTTACATTGAGTTCATCAATCAGGAAATATCCATAATAATCATCATCTCTACTACTTCCACCACCATGTTCTACAGTATAAAAAGCCTGTTCCCAACTGAGAAGGCGGCCTCAAAAGGATATTAATCTTCTAGTTTTCCTGCTTGATCCATTAATCTAAAATGGCATATATCTTGATGAATACCATGGCAAGTTCTTGGATGTTGGCTTGCACGATTTTCACCAACCAGCGGGACACCGTCCCAGTCGGAACAAGCATTAAGCTCATGACTTGTGTGGTAGCGCAGTACAGCTAAGTGTGTAAGTAAGGGATGAGGGTAGGTCAAGGAAGAGGAAGAAGGATTGCACACAAACCATGGCCCATTCGTTATTCCACTGCTCTAGCATTCGGCTAGTGTTGATTAGAGAAACCACGGAAAACTACTAATCAGAGCGGTCAGCTGCTTGAATTCTCCTCCAGACAGGGGCTGAATTAGACCTAGCTATCATACAGAAATATTTGTTTTACATACATATATAAACAATAATTTTTTTCTTAACCTAGATTTCAAAGATTCAATATTATTGTACCTCAAGAGGGCCACAATAATACTGTGCCAAAACATTGGAAAATTAAGAATCAAATGAGATTTTTGATACAGTTATTTCTTTTCATTACTATCATGTCTTATAAAAATTGTTTTAATATAAATGTTCTGAGAATTATTTTCAAAAGTATGTCTATCTACAATTGGCCTTTTCAATTATTTGAAATTAATATACAGACAAAAATTATCAAATTAAAAATTTAGAATTTCATACATTCAGATTAATATATTAATTGTAATTCAAGTATTTTATTTGAAACCCATATGATCAATTACTTTGAGTGACATTAGGGAAAAAAGAGAATAATTCCAACTTGATCTGCATTAAGAAGACTGAGAAACAAACATCAATACAACTTCAATACAACTTCAATACACAAAAATCAATTTTCTCTAATTTCCATTTCCCACCTAATTTAGTCAACATCAATACAAGAAATCTGTGACATGAAAATAAATGCAAGTAAATTGGAGAAGATTGTTGTAAATCTCCTAAATCGAGTCTCATGAGAACATTTAGTGACATATGTATACATTTGAATAATACAGGTAGTAAGTTAAATTAAAAGGATATTTATACTTGAAGAAAGAAAACTACACATGACTGATATATCAGGAAATGTACTGCTAAGCAGTTTGTGTATTGTCATTCTTTTTGAATGAATCATTAATATTTGTACAGTTAAAGTGCAATTCATTACTTCTCCAAGAACTTTTTTTTTTTTTTTGTTGCACATCATTGTTAAGTTCAGTATGAGTGTCTCAAAGGAGATCTACACCAGAGATATAATATACATGAAGATGATGGTAATATTTTTTTTAAAAAAAATTGACATATTGACTGAAAGTTTAATTCAGAACGTATAATATTAACATATGTATGTATATAAATAATATCCTTTTCCATTTCATTTGATGGAAACTAATTTCAATTTATAAAATAAAAGGCCATCTTTAATTCAGGTAATATGACAGTGCTTTCCTAAGCTTAATATGACCTTAAGTGTCTCAAATTTATTGAATGAAATATTTGACAAATACCTTAGCAAGATTAATTCAAGCTCACCAATCTGAATGCTCTACATATTAAATGTTTCTTTTATCTTGTTTGAAAATATACTTGGTGTACTTATCATAAGTTATTTTAAATATTATGTTGAATTTTTTTTTGTTTCAATTACTCTCTTCACTTTCAGGAACCATTTTGCTAGTTTCTAGATGCACATCACTAAATGTAAGTAATTCAGGAAAAGTAGGATATGAAACTATTACTAAACTCAAAGCAAATATAAAAATTATTTTCCATTTTTTACCTACAAATGGATAGGGTCCACATGCATGTCATAAATATTATTTAAATAATTTCACAATGACTAATTAATTTTGTTTGTCATTTTGGACCAAACCTTTTTTCCCCCCCGTTTCTTCATGGTAACAAAACTGAGATGAAGATGTAAAAATGGCTAAATTTAACATTTCAGATAAAAAGAAGCTAAGTTAACATTAGAAAATAAATTATGTAAGTTAACAGAATTTAATGTTTAGAATGAAATGCTGTTATCGCTGGTGATCCAACAGATTCAAGCATAAACCAGAAAAACATTAAATTTTTGGTTTTCTTACAGGCATTTCTTTATAGATTACTGGGTCATTACTGAGGGTTTATGAACCTGAAAAAGACCCAATGGAGTACACTTAGGGCCCTTGTGGACCTTTCTTAGTTGAACTTCACTTGAATCTGTAAATTGAACCTGATCCTACAGAATCTTGCCCACTGTAACCTTACCATCTTAAATCTAGGTGATTCTGTAAATTATACTCATCTGTTTTCAAAGAGACACTAATTGTAATTACACACTGTTTTATTTAATGCCATACTGACAATTACAATGTGGCTTAGTTCTTTTGATACATGATAAATTTAAAGATTTTTTCGAATTCTCTTTTGATTCACCAATAAACTAGTAAACCATAAATCTTTGTATGCACCATGGCATTGTTTGGATGCTTTTGCCCTTCAAGTGACTTCAACTCTCCAGACTGGCCTTCAGGGTTGGAAGTGGCTTTTGGGGCAAAAACATCTACTTAATGCCTCAGATACATAAATTACCAGTTGAACCCTTGTGATTACATCGCACAATAGGATGAGCTGTAGAAAAGTTATAAGAGGAAAGGTCTATATATCCTCTATACAAGTAATTAAAAATTTCCAAAATGTTTCGTGTCATTCGAAACTTGTTCTCCAACACTTTTGAAATGAAGGATGTTTACAAATTCTGGAACAATAGTCACTATTCATTGTGATCACAATGTAATAGAAATATTCTATCTTCACCAAGATTTATGTGTATGTTCTAGTGAATAATTATCAAATGTCTTACTAAATTTAAAAACATAATGCATCATGTAATTATAATCATTGAATTTTTTGGTGTCAAGGTACACATGTCACATGATTGCTGGCCATTGCATTTACATACACAAAGACCAAGATAAAACAAAACAACCAAGATGAACGAAACTCTGCTGCAGTTGGTTTTGAAAATGACGGAATGAACAAACGACAGCAGATCAGAAGTTAAGAATTCTATTAATTTTAATATACGTTTCAAATTTAGTGCTTTTACTTTAAAAACCTGTAAAGTTTCATGCCCGACAGAAAAATTATGGTTTTGAGATATATTTTTGGTACAAAGTTATTATTAGATCAAAAATGTACTTTAAATTTTCACTTCATCCATTTCAAAGTAAGAGTAATAGCAACATCAAGCAAGTTGCAGAGATATCATAAATTTTTCCTTAGATAAGCTATGTAAATATTATATTTTTTGTACACAAGTATAATGTACTACTCAAACTGAACAATTCCTGAGAAAGACCCATTGTAATTGTTGTTGTGGGGGTGGCCAACATGTATTCTGTGCTTCACTACTGGCGTGGGCCAATGGAAGCATGTTTCCTCACTGCATGATACCACTGATGGCAGGATCTTTCTGTCTAATGTCTGGAATTTTTAACTGTGTACTCACACAGGATACTGTGTACCCCAACCAGTTTATTTTTGGTGGTGCACAACCTCTCCTGAGATTAGAGTGGGGGGTTTCAGTAACTTCAGATATTATGTTGCTGGAAGACTGACCTTCATAGATCACATTGATTACGTTCTTAAGAAAAGTTTGTGACTTGTGAAGAGAAATAGTCATGACTTTGCTTCACTGTCAACATTAATAACACATTGATAAAACTAGTTTTAATGTATGCCTCAGTATGTTCTCCTCATTACGCCACTCCATATAGCTGAATTTTGCTTACGCCATATAGCTGAATTTACCGATTTGAGTACACTGGAATCTTACAGAATTTATAACGATGCATGTTTGTTATACAATGAAATAATTTTTTTTCCTGTACTTCATTGAACTTTGTTACACGTTCTAATTATGATCTGAGATCAACACATACAGCCTTTATTCACCAATTTCCATGTTATCAAAACTTGGCAATGATTTCGTGTTTTTCCCTTTAAGTTGTGATGGTATCAATGAATTTCAAACACTTCCGAGATCTTCTTTCGTAAATAAATTTAAACAATTGTATGTGCATTTGATAATCAAATTTTTGTATCTTTGACTTAAGCCTGTTGTTTATATGAATAAAAATAAATATGTTACTTGTACCATCCAAACTGCTTCTGATATTTCTATTCCAAGCACATTATTGTTGGTTTGTTATTATTGTAGCTTTTAGGTTGGCTACAGTTGTAGCTAAAATGGGTGATAGAAAGGAAATTTGCCATGTAAAAAAACTAAAAGATGATAGACTGTTTGCAGAGTCATATTCTGTACGGACTTACATTTGTCCAGACCTCTAAATGACTCATGATGAATTAGGGCCCTGCACACACATGCATTGCATTGACAGGATAACACAGTATCTGATGTGAAACAGCACATGAGCACTTCGACTGTTCCACATAAGGTACAGTATTAATCTACAATGCGTGTCAACATAACGCTTGCATGACACAGGCCTTAACGGAGAAATTAATTTTTTTTGTGTGCTAACAAATATCTCTTATCCCGTTTTTCACGCAGATGACACAGCAAGATGTAAATGCCATTCTTTAAAGTTTAAGGTCTTCCGCATCTTTTTCAAATGAACACTTTCAGATAACTTTGTACTTGTTCAGAAAAGTTTTATGAAAACAATAAGTGCTAAAAAATATAATTTTATCTTACGCTACATCATAGCCAATTTTTACAAAATAGATGAGAAGTTGTGCGGGGTTAATGTCACGAGTTTGTAATGCTATTCAATTGCAAAAATATAATTTAATTTCTGCCAACAAGTCACCAAAATGTAACCAAAGGTACTAGAAGAAATGTATACTCATGGCTCTTAAAGAAGAACTTCTTTAAATGTTGATAGTACAAACTGAGTTGTGGAAACTTGATAATGTTACAGTTACAGAAACTTCTACGCAAGCACTCGTGTGCCCACACATTCTAAAATAGATTCATTTGGTTTAGGTGTAATTTTGAGTACATTCTTTTTTGGAAATCTTTTTGTTGTTTCTTAATTTCAGTTCAAATATTTTTTGTTTAAATACAAGGAAAATAAAAACAAAGAAATTAAATTTCTAATAACATCTAAACCACAAGGGTCATGGTATGTGTTGGTGTGGTGAAAGTGTATGTATGTTCCTTACATTCCGTGAGGTGCCTTATATTCGAGAATATGTAGCAATTTATTTAATAAAAGTGCGAGAAAGTAATAATAATAATAATAATAATAATAATAATAATAATATAATAATAATATAATAATAATAATAATATAATAATAATAATAATAATAATAATAATAATAATAATAATAATAAAACATTAAAACTTAAATAAAAAAAATTAAAAAGGTCATATCAAATGTAGAAAAATACTTTGTAGTTCCTAATTCTACACATACAATGCTCATGGGCATTCCTCATTTTATTAGAAACTCACTTTCACTGGCCTGCAAAATATACATGTTAATTCCACAGTAATAAACTAATTAACATTAGTGAATGAACTGACACAACAAAAATGATAACCAATTTAAAAGAGTAAATTAAAATTATTAAAACAGCAGATGTTGGAGCATTACAAGAGCAAAAAATATAAGACCAGTTTTACGAAGTTAATGTATGTTTCTCGTAATTAAAATATTCAATAATTTAATTAAAAATACATCACACACATAAAATATTCCATTCTAAATATGTAACTTCATATCTATAAAACTGACTTAAATGCAATTGATTTGTGTGGTTTAGTTGGAAAACATATAGCCAACCAGACTCTGGACAAAAGAAAATAGGTACTTCACTAATTGTAAATTATTTTATGAGGAGTATTTATTTCACCTGATGCACTTCGTAACCATAGTGGTGTGATTAACTTTCTACCACTACACACTTTTCTAAGGAACATAATTCTTTGAGGGAGAAAAAAAACAAAAAGAAAATAATAATAATAAAATAAATAAAGAAAAACCTACAGAATTACAAAATAACTTCAGAACAGGAGCACAATTTAAAAATATTTTTCTTGACATAAACGAAAACTTCTTTCATCTTTCAAGATAGCACATTTTTATTTAGGACATGTCTAATAAGTTTGCACAAGGTTTTAAGGAAAAAGTTGCACTGCTCCTTTTATTCCAAATGAGGAATAATAAAACAATCATTAGTAACAAAATATTTACTAGAAAAAGTTGTAAATGTGAGGGTACACAAGACAAAGTCCTCTGTACAGTTCCCAACTTGACACACACATTCTTTTCACGAAAAGGGGATGTGCACCAGTAACACATTACTGGAGTAAAAAGCTAAAGTTCATAAGTTCTATAATATTATTTTTAAAGTTATAGATACTGAATATTTATTGTGATAAATTCCTAAATGCCAGTCAGATATATACGTTTCTTCAGAGACTGGATCTCTGCTTCTTGTTCCTCCACCAATTCTTGCAATATTTCATTATTTTTCATGAGGGCCTGAGCATCGTGACTTCTCACTTTCTGCATTGAGTCATCAGATCGCCTAAAACCCATTGAAGAATGTACAAAAACAGGCTTGATTTTCACTTATTCTAAACCACTTTAAATTACAACAAAATAATTATGCATGCATATATAATATAATCACCAAAATATTACTTAATTACATAATGTTAATGTAAGGTTACACATACTCACCCGAGAAGGGTTCGAGAAGAGTTACGTGATAATGGACTTAAACTGCCACTAGATCTACTTCCAACGTCCTGAGACCGTGAAGAACCTCGCCCTTTACTTTGATGGTCAGAATAACCTCCATACTCTTGAGAGGAGTAGTCATCAAAATTATGAGGGTCATATGGATTGTTTGTACCTTTTATTGGAGACTAAAACAATTAAAGCTCGATCAGGATGTACAAGTTAGTGACTTTACACGTAAAACATTCATTTATTCATTATTTAAACATACATAATTTAATGTATTTTTATGTACAAAGAGCATCTATTTTATGAGTTTTATTTTTATAATCATCCCCATGATGATTTAGCAATAGTATTAATGACATATTAAGTGTATTAACATGGAGAATATATTGGCCACAGTTTTTTTATTTCTTTTTCACCTGACACATTTTTTTTAAATTTTGGGCAGCAGTGCTAAATCAGTTGAATATCTACCTAGGCAATTACCATACCACTTTTCAAATAGATTCCTCACATAAAATTGGTGAATTGTCAACTTGTTCTACTTTGTATTAATTTATTTCCAAATCCCAATACTGATACATTAGTGGCCATTTGGAAATTGCAAAATTTTGGGAATGGTGAGATTGACACTGTAATGGCCATATATTCTACCCACTGAACATGTTTGAGCCAAGTCCAAACTAGTGGAGCAACAGAACGGCACAAACTTTCTTGTAGTAAAGTTTCATAATTACCTTGGTGTGGGCTGGCTTTATGGTCTTGCCCCATCCTCTTTTTAAGAAAATGGCATTTAAGTGTTACTGTAAATGCAAAAATTGAAGCTCTTTTTGATAGAAATTTTTGGGTTTTTGAAACTCTTCATATGAAGTCATTTGAGGCACTTTAACTAGCAAATGAAATAGTGCTTACAAATCGCAGGAAATGTGCATACTAACAGCAGGGCAGGGGGGAAAAAAAGAGAAGAAGAAAACAAAACATTGTGTAATTTTTGGAAAAAACAAAAAAATGCAGCAAAATTAACTTTACGTCATTTTTAACTGTGAAATTAGCCCAACTCTTCTTTAAAATTTGGAGAAAAAATTTGCTACAATTTTTGAGAAAATGGAATTTAGCATTTCTGAAAATGCAGAATTTTGAGGTAATTTTCACAAAAAAATGTTGAGTTTTTGAGAAGCTATATGACATTATTTAAAGCACTTGTACTTATAAATACAATAGTGTAAACAAATTCCAGGTAATATTAACATGCGAGACAAGTAAAAAAAATTACATTTTTGCATTTTTTTAAAAAAAACAAAAGGAAGAGAGTAATAACGCTCTTATCTTCAATTTTGTAGTGGTAGGAAGATACCAAAAAAATTTCACACTTTTGAAATTTTTGAAAATTTGCAGTTAACCTTCCAAATCATACCTATGGCACCTTTATAAGTATCTTTTACTCTATTCTTATAAGAAATTTAGAGAAAAAATTTGGAGCCATTTTTGAGAAAATTTTGAAAAGGTTTCCAGAAAAGTACTCCCAAATTTTAAAGAATGTTTTTCAAAATTTCAAATCTTTCACTAGAGACCGATAGACAGGGATTTCAATTTGGAAAAACTCCTACGCATGGTTTAGGCGATAGTAGTGTACAAAGACAGTAGGACAGACGTGTTGTAAAAAAACTCTTTTTTGGTATTAGGGGACCACAAAACCTATTTCCATTGAAATCAATTCTCCGCAGCATTACATAACATTTTCTTTACCACGTATATTACTCCATATATACGAGAAAGAAAAAAGTACAGTCTACGTGAATTGCAATGCCAATAAATTACAAATTGTTTTCAAATTATTTCTACTTACATATATGTACATATATATATGGAGTAATACTGGCGTGTGTAGTATAAAGTTATGTAATGAATGCTAAAAACTGATTTCGAGATTTTGACGGAAACACAGTTTTTGGGGTCCCCCAATACATAAAATAAATTTTTTTTTCCGCTTCTTCTTCATCTTCACCTTCGTCTTCTTCATCATCTTCCGTTTTTTTTTTAAATATACAATGGATTTTTGCCAAAATGAATATTCTGTTTGATCTGGCCAGACTCAAAGCCCTGTAATTTGAAAGTATTTCTTTGAATTTTGGGGGTACTTTACAAGAAGTTCCAGACTCTTTTTCTAATTTTTCTCAAAAAAGGCCCCATATTTTTTCTTTAGAATACTGACATAGTCTTCATAGAGGGCAATACATTTCTGACAGGTCTGATTTTCACTGTTCACTCACTGTAAAAGTTTGGCATTTAAAAATGTACCCTCTCACTAGATTATCGATGATATACATTTTTTCTTCAAATAAAATTTATTCTCCACAATCATTTCTTTTATTAATATCATTTATAGATTTTTGAAAATATTAATAGTTAATGCATAACGTTACTTTACATAACTTAACGAGTGAAATATGGACAATTTTAAAAACAAGATTTTCCCAAATTCAGCTCCAAATTCTTTCTTGAAACTTTGGTAGGGAAAAAAGCTAAATGTACTGCCTAACATGACATAATTGCCATTCTAATGTATTCTTTTGATTTTTGAAAAATTACACAATGTAATTTTCTTGATACATTTCTCACATCATTAATATTTTCACTACAGCTATTTTTATACATTATTGCACTTGTGAGTACAAGTGTTTACATTGACTTACAAAATTTATTTCTTCACAAAAAGTTTGAGAAAATGAGCTCAAAACTGCACAATTTCTGAAAGAGGTAAATGCTCTGAATACCATGATATAAAAAGCCACTTTGATGTATTCTTTTGGTTTTTCAAAAATTAATCTCACGTTGGTAATGTTTGCATTAAGGTTGTTCATTATACATTATTCTATTTGTGAGTATAAGCACTTTAAATAATTTCTTATGAAGTTTCTCTCAATTGTGGGAATTCTGATTGGATGTTGTTGACGTTCTTATAAGAAGAAATAAAAGAGGTCATCTCGTCAACATATCAGCAACATACAACACAAAAGCTGATATGTTGACGAAGATGACCTCTTTTATTTCTTCTTAGTTTCTCTCAAGTTCAGTTCATGGAATGGAGAACATTCCAAGTCCCATATGTATTACATCTAAATCCTAATACTTCTATACTTCTCTTGGCCTGACAGGCAACTGTGTACAGTTCGGTTCCGAGTTCTCCAGCCCTGTGAGAGGGGTCTAAGTTTCTCCGCAGGGTGAAGGGAGCGCAATAAGGTGATGGGCTGTAGGATTTGTTTGACAGACGTCCGTGAGTCATACAAGGGCTGTAGGATAGGGCCAGCGCGTGCTTGGTCAATGCATTGGTTTCGCAAACATCAGCTCAGTTTTGATTCAGAGTGCGCGAATGTTAGATGCGAAATGGCGAAGCGGAAATCGAATTTGACAATTCACAGTGAAGGTCAGTTCTGCATCAGGCGACTACCATGGTCAGATGAATCAAGAAAATTTTGAAAAGTGGGTGAGAGAAACATTATTACAAAAACTGCCTTCTAAGGCAGTAATTGTTCTTGATAATGCTCCATATCATAGTGTGTTAGCCAATAAAACCCCAAATGCATATGCATTAAAGCGCACATGATTCAATGGTTGAATGCTAAAGGAATGCATGTTCATGAAAACCTGAGGAAGCCTGAATTATACCAACTAGTTCTGCAACTAAAACCTCACAACAAGACATACAAAATTGATGAGCTGTTTACCAGTAGGGGGTCATTTTGTCATCCGCCTTCCTCCTTACATGTGTGAACTGAATCCCATTGAAATGGCATGGGCAAAAATTAAGAGACTTATAAAGGAAAGCAAAGAAGTTGTCAGAGCTTACAAGCCACTCAAGTCAATGTTGAAGACTGGAAGGGTTACTGCGCTCATGTCATGAAACTAGAAAATAAATACTGGGGGAGGGACGGTCTAGTGCCAGATATTATAGACAGTATTGTTATAAATATGGACTCGGATATCGAGTGTGAAGACACTGAAAATAGCGATAGTTTATCGGTGGACAATGATTAGGTAAGGTCAATGTCTTTAACTCAATAGTAGTGTCCATCTCTTCCCCGACTCCCTACCGTCGCTTCCTTTCTGTATCCCCACTCTACACCCTCGCCTTCGCTCTGCGACTGACAGCGAAATAGCATGACGTCACAGAGCCGGAGACATCAGAACTGAACTGTATAACATGCGAGTATAATTGAAGAATGAAACCTCTACACCCCTAACAATGATACAATCACTACGGATGGGCCAAGGTGTACCATATGCATGTATGTAAAGATTCCTGGGAATGTCCCTAGAGATGCAGTACGTCTCATGAAAAGTCTGGTCTAAATTCTGTAAATTCTTTTGTAACAATGTTTCAAGCATTTATTCAGGACTGACTCACCAGAATATGAAACAAACATATAAGAAAGTCTGTGCCATTTTGTAGAATCATTAGTTTCAAATATGTTGTCTTACCACATTAAATGGATAAAATAAACCATTATACTTGACAATACAGATACTTCGTTAACTTGAGAGTGATACCTCCTTCTAAGTAAATTATAACAAGTTGTTAATTTCTCCTTGTATCCAATTATTATCCCCCTTCCTTTTTTTATATACAAGGAATACTTCAAAACAAAAGTTTGAATGTTTTAGCATTATTTAATTCCACATAAACCTTCTGCCAACATTTTCTATTTGACCTATAGTGTTAATCTTAACACAGTAGGGGGATGATAAATAGCTATTCAAAAGACTTTTTGCAGGGAAATATTTTGTTGAGAAAAACATTGTTCAGCATCAGTGTGGAAAAAACAACAACAATCTATTTTGCATAAACTCACATCCCATTCACATTCCCCATCTTTATTGCCAGTTCTCACTGCCCTCAGCATACAATAATTGCATGCACTTGTTTTCAGGTCCATGCAAATGGTTTTATAATTGTTCTGAGTCACAAAACACCAAGATCTTTGTGTGGATGGCATAACGTCTAAAGGAACCCACTCACAAACCTTTCTGGGCCATCTCCCACAATCAAGCCTCTTCATGTGACCTACCATTTCAGCCATGGTATTCCAATTCATCTATAATTGACTTTTGAACCTGCAATCGCTTAATAATGTCATTTCTAATATGTTCCCTTTTAGATACTCCACAACTTCTTCTCAAAAAATCCATTTGTACATTTGTAGACTCATTAATTTTTCTCTTTCAATGCAGTTGTACCACTTAAAATAACACCTATTTCTGCTCTTTACATAGTAATTATCTGATAAAGGTATAAAAATCTGTTTTTCTCTTCTGAAATACATAATTTACATTAAAAAGTGTTCACAAAAGAATAAATACTCACAGATTCCATCAGTTCCACAATCTCCCTTAAACACTCAACAGTTGACTTTCCTTTTCCAGCTATTTGACATACTCTCTCTGTACTTTGGGGACAACATTTAGAAAATATTTTAATTCGTGCCCCAGTTTTCTATAATAAAAGAAATAATTTTGAATTTATTAAACAAACTAAAAACACAAAAAGCAAAAATTTCACTTCAGTAAAATACAAATTCACATGAGCGAAGCTGCAAAAAAATTATTGGTAACAGTAATTATTTCTTCAAGATATATCACATTCAATTAACACAGTTGAGCTGAATTTTGTTGAATTTTTTGAGCAGTAAACAGCACACTTGCCTTAGTAAAATGATTGATGCAGATAATTTTTTTAGCATATCTTGCTGATATCTACACAAAAGTCATGTTACTGCATACTGATTTAGATTTTTGGAAACTAGGTTGAATTTAGTCACAATTAAATAATGCCTTTAATCAATTATACAAGGTTTGAGCACTGTTACATTGCCAATTTGAATTTTTCTTTATTTCAATATGGAATTTAATATTCTGATTTCAAGAACAATTAATTTGTGCAGTAGCTGCTTGGTGTCCTAGGCACAGGTGCCAATATTTTGTCTGCCATTCGGCTGGACAGCCAAGCAGTTACTGAATCCAGCCTATGCTCTCAATTATTTGTGCAATTTACAGTACAAAAGTTAAAGACCCAGTAGCTAACACCTGACCTACAGCTGGCACTTTTTACGCAGATTATTAAGATTTTTTGTGCTCAGCTCTTAAAATCAGCTCCATGTACAATTTTCTTGAAAAAAGGAGAGGTATTTGTGTAATTTGCGCATGAAATTTATGCAATTTCAAAAATAAATTATTTTCTCAATAACCACTCCAAATTGTTTTAAATTTTTTTTTTCCACAGATGGAAGTAGAAGGGTTGATTAAAAAAATGGCGCAAGTTTCATTTACATACAACTCTCCATATTTTCGAAACTTGGAAAAACTTCACATTTGGAAACTACAAAACGAAAGACAGATTTTCGTCTGAAAGAAAATATGTTCTAAAAAATCAGCTCGTTAAAAAAGGTCATGTATATTTGTTTAAAAAAACTAGTTTTTGCAAAATTTCTGCTTGAAAGTAATGCAATATATACAGCTGTCCCAGCAACTGCAGGCCACAAGAAATATTCTCAGACAATAGAAATGGATCCAAAGGAATACGAAAAATAATTAATTTAATTTTAATTATAATTTACTATTGAAAATGCCAACATTAATTCTATTTTTACTCTATTCTACAATTTGTATTCTCATTGTATTGATGTATTTCTTTCATGCAATCTGCAAACCTTAATGGAAATTTGTGCAACAATGCCGCAATGGATATTTAAGAAGTTCATTTTTGAACAAGATGGTGGCGGTGATAAGATAAAGCTGTTTTATTTACATTCAAGCTGGTGCTTACAAATTAGCCTCTTAGAAACGATTCAAAACCTATTTGAAAATCCATATTTTTTGTCTGTCTTGCGAGGCGTAGAGCAAACATATTTTCACTGAACGAAAGGTCACTTATCAATGCATATTCCAGCAATTCATTCTATATTATAGGCTTTCAAAATATCAATGAGTATAAGGCATTCTGTAGATCAGCGATTCTACACTTTTTTATAAAAATTAGGTTTGCTTTTTGAGTAAACATTTTGAGAGTTGAAAATTAAACAAGGGTTATTTTATATATTTACATAATAAACACATTGCTGTTTCATGGCTATTACATTAAAAGTTTCATTTTACTATTTTAAATGTTTATTATTAAATGTTTACATGAGTTTGGCCACAAACACTAGTTTATAAAAAAAATTTGAAATAAAAACACAATCACATTATTATAAACTTTAAAACCTCCCTTATATTCTTCTAGCAAAACATGTTGGTAATTTTTTCTTCCTTTTTAAATATTACTGCTAAATAATGATTGTGCATATATTGTATATATTACTGCTAAATAATGATAAGTGCAGTGATGGTGAGCAACAGGCATGATGCGACGAGCTTTCCAGGTGTTGTGGCAAGCAGATGTTGTAAATTGCGAGAAAATTGAAATTATACACAATGAACGTAAAAGCGAGGTATTTAAAAGATTGTGAATGTACAAAAACAGATGGGACCAACATAAAATGTTGTAAATGCCAGGAAATCGTAAATAGCGGGAATATAAAAGCAGGGTTTTGCTGTGTAAGCAAGTTTACGAGTGGAAATGGGACAAGAAAGATGACATATGTTGGTATACACAGGTGACAACAAAATTATTAGCCATTTAAGTCCATGATGAAAGAACTTTTCATGTGCTCGAGATATAAATATTACGAAATGTGACATTAACTATCGGTTTGTTCCAATACATTATAATCATTTTATATTACATTAAAAAAAGTAAGTGTTAGCAACTGAACCGATAGATATTATTAAATTTATACACGTCAGCCTTTGGTACTTATAGATGTGGAATGGAAAAACAATGCTGTTATTTTTTATTACTGTACAAATTGTTGGCTGCTTTTTTCATAATGAATATAGTCTTAATCAATATCCTGGTTCAACCAATTTTTATTTTTTCTTGAAGTAAAAAAAAAAGTTATGAAAAAGGCCTAAAAAAGAGATTACGGTAACATCTACTGGGTCTTTCACCTTGAATAATAATAATAATAATAATAATAATAATAATAATAACAACAATAATAATAATAACCATAATAATTGAGAAATGCAAGTTGAAATAGTAGAAACACTAACATAAAAATACTCAAAAAGTATAAATATTCACCTCTTGCAAGTTTTGGATTTTTGAGCCTGATTTGCCAATTATACAACCTACTTGACTTCGGTGTACAAGGAGTCTCAGATCAACAAAATCATCACCTGAACCCTAGAAGAAAAATTAATATATTGTCAGTCACAGGATTAGATGATATTTCCTTATTTACTGCAATGATAAGTCTTAAACACTACTATCACCTAATAAAAGGCTACTTAAAATATAAAACTTAAAACATCCAACAAATTGAGTAAAGGACAAAGATTAGGCATAAGATAATAGTGAATAATTTCTTTACAAAATATATCGAAAACAAAATTGTTAAGTAAAAATTCTCATTCATTCCTTTACCTGGTCCTTTCATACACTGCACTTTCATAATTTAAGAAATTTCTTAGATTATTTGCTTGTTTATAAACACAAATACTTACAGAAGATACAATCTTTCCTATTTCTCTACTTTCAATTAGTTACATAGAAATATTTATTTCTTACCTCTTCAAGAAGAGGTAAAGCGCTGTTAAGAATTTGTTGAATAGTGTCTAATTCTGACGAAATGGAGAAAATACTAAAACATAAAGGAAACAAGTAAACAAACACAAATAGTATTAAAGACAGATTACCTGCATAACTCACTTCAATATTACAATCATCTTAAAGATTCTACAGCAATTTTATATTTTTCAAGTAAATAAAAAAGCATAGTAATCACAGGCAAGATCAACAGATAACAGGCATGTCAAGGGCGTGGGCATGGACATGGGCAAGGTAGTGTCTATCTAGAGGTTACAGGCAGCGCATCCACAGCAAATGGTGCGGGGGTTTAAAAGTGAGGGTTGTACAAATTGCATCAGGGTAGCAGGGCATCACTGGACACCCCAACAATATTTGGAGAAAGATTTAGAGAAGTCAGACAATGACAGTTACTTCCATAAATGTAGTAATTCCTATTCCCTTTACAAAAGTAAAGAAAGGTTCCATTAAAATGAAATATACTACAGCAAAATCCCTTTATAAGAAACACTGGGGGAATAGAATTTTGACTCTTATAAGCAGGAAATGGTTTTTGTCACCTTTAATGAAATGTTACCATATTTTCTTCAGTGGATTAGTATGATTTTTTACATTATTTTAAACTTGAGAAAACATAAATTACTTGATACCAGAGCCAATTTATCCAGATCTTTTGAGCAAACTTTATGACATCATTGAAAGCACATGTGCTAATAAATGCATGATGTGAACAAATCGCCTCTAATGTAACTGACGATGTGAGAGAGATATCAAAAAATTACATTTGTGTAATTTTTGAAAAAGCAAAATAGAGGAAAATGGCATCATCTTATAGAGTACATTTAGCACTATTCCTACCAAATGTTAAAAGAAAAAATTTGGAACCGTTTTTGAGAAAATCATGTTTTTGTTAGTTAATAGTTTATAATACTGCACGCAATTTTGCATGAAAACTAATTTTTTTTAAAAAAGTGCATAACGTTAATGAAATACCTATTTATGGAGAAAAAAATGTTTTTGAAGGAAAAATTTATCTTCAATTTTGTAGTTGTAGAAACGCTGAAAAAATTACAAACTTTTACAATTTTTTGCAAACTTTTGCAATTTTCGAAAATTCCGGGTTAACAGTGAAAATCTGAACTATGCCACCTCTATAAGTGTATTTCACTCAATTCTTACAAGTAATTTAAATAAAAAATTTGGAGCCATTTTTGAGAAAATTTTGAGAATGTTCCAGGGGCTTCATGTTACAAAATTAAAGAAATTTTTCAAAATCGCAGATCTTCAAGCAGAGTCGGATCAGTCAGGAAATATTCATTTTGGAAAAAATTGTATGAATAGTTTAGGTGCTAGGGTTGTTCACGGATGGACAGATGTTTAAAAAAAAACTTTTTCAGTATCAAGGGACCCTAAAACATGTTTTTCTGTTGACATCAAGAAGCTGATTTTCTGTATCATTACATAACTTTCTGTATACTACTCTATATATACGTGCATATATGAGAAAGTAACCTTGGAAACATTGGGCAAAACACTGAAAACAATAGGCTCTGCAGCAGCTTCCTTGTTGCCAAAAGACACAAAGCTTACAGAATGAGCTTTCCTCAAGAGAACTTGGTACACCTTCCCCCCACTGATGGCGCTGGTGTTGCGAACCCTTGCTCCAGTCTATTTTAAGCATGGCCTCAATCCTTACCACTCAGATGAAATTCCTGAGTCATATGGGTGAAAATTCAACACTGGTCTCTTACAAGCAAAGAAACGCATGGCGGGGAATACAATTTAATGTGGAAATTGGAGTCTCTTAAAAGCAGGAAATAAACGCTTAAACAACCCTTGGGACTGGAATTTTCTCTTATAACGGGATTCTCTGATTACGGGGTCTCTTACATTGGGGTTTTTGCTGTAGTTTTATTTAGAATTGTCAACCAAGAGTAAAATTAAACATTTTGAATTGAAAAGACTTTGGTTTCATATTCCTGTATACTTAAAAGAGGGCAATAATTGCACGAACTTCCTGCATTCAGGTTAGGAGGTTTAACACTATTTTTGTCTCTTAAAAGAGTAAGAGACACATGTTAATTCCTTTCACGTTATTGGTTTATGCAACAAATAACAGAATGATTTAATTAAATATAACACAAAATGAAATCAAGCAAAGATTTGGCCATTCAAACATATAACTGCCTTTGCCAAAAATGTTTATACATGGCAAAATTTAAAAAAGGAAATAAACCTGAAATAAAGTAATAAGTACACAAAAAAATTGACATTTTAGTTGTTTTATAGGTAACAGCAGCAAACATTTTCATATGAAGCCACCATTCTTCATTATGTTTCGAGTATGCTCTTTGCTTACGTTCTCCACTTCAGCAAGTACACCCTTTTCTGGATTTGGAGGGGAAATGAGAGGGGACTATGGAGAATTGCCTGTTCTCCAGGAATATCAGGTCTCCATGGTGGGCAATTAGTTCATGTGGGTGCAGTTTGACATGCCTGGATTACAATAATGAATAATTTGCACTTTAGCCAATTTATGGCCATTTGAATTACTGCCTAGCATAGATAATACTGATTTCCTCAACAAATCTGTTAGATATCTGCCAATTCACAGAATTCATAGACATTGGAAGAAGACAAAATTTTCTAGCACTATCAAGGTTTAGATTCAATAATAACATAGTGTTATATTAGCTACACTAAATGCTAATAAATTATATTGTGCATGTAATTAATGTATTTGTACCATTAAAAATAATATGCATTTTTAAAACATCAACTCTTTCACTAATACCTCTACTTCATTGTTATCATTAAAGACCGGATTTTCATGCAGGAAAACTCTCTAAAACATGCAGTAAAAACACCAAAACGTGCAATAAAAAGATCAAGAATTTGCAAAACGGTGTTATGTACACTAAAAACTCAAGTTAATCCACGTATCAACATAGTTTTAGATTTTGAATGTGATATTTAAGGTGAATGAAATATATTTTAGTGTTTTTATTTAGACATTAAGTTTGTATATATTGTTAAAACAAACCATATTTGACGTTTTAAATATTATTCGCACACAAAATTAAATTAGCATAAAAACACAAAAAAGTAAACACAAAATTGAATAATACAAATATACATTCATTTAGAAATCAAAAATAATTAAGTTACAGTAGAAATACTTAACTGTTTTCATTATAATTTACAATCGTGCATATTTCCAAATTATTTGCTGAGAAATTATTAAACCTTCTATCAACTTACATGTTTCAGGCAGGAAAAAACTTTGTTCTACATTTATACTTGTCTGTACATTGAGCCTCATTCTTACATACATGTGCACACAGCTAAAAGCGGTCAATAATTGTGCTCATTCTCTTATACCTCAAAAGGGCAATGTCTGTTCTGAGAAATTCTATGAATTTGTAACGCAGTGCAGCTTGCCACTAAGTGTCACGCTCGGACATAAGGTCAAATGTGACTCGCACATGTCACCTTGTACTGGTAAGTTCTGTGAAGACTGACAAAATGGATATGTGATTTGATTGGGAAGATAGACCACGAACATTGCATTAGCTGAACGGCCGCAACCAAGAGCCACAGCGCAGACCTATCCCTGCTGCAATAACTCAGAAATTGTAATTAGATAATAGGCATCATGAAAGGTAGACTCTCAGTTTGTAGTGCAACAAAATGACGAATTGACACATATTAAATGGCACTCAGGTTTCCCAGACCACCCGAATGCACTGCTGCGTTATGTCATAAAACATTTTTCTTACATGAAACCTTTAAAAAAGATAATTAAAACACATTGATAATGTAAGAATTATATTTTATGCAATAAAACTATTAGATTTGCAAATTAGTCCAGTAAAATCCCAAACTCTTCAATTTTCAGGCAGCAATACCCCAAATGTGCAATATTGTGCAAACGTGCAATTTTGCAAAATAAAACAAGTACTAAAATAACATCCGTTTCATGAATAAAATTTCGGTCAAAGTTTCATCCAATTTCAAGTTAGCAAAGAAAAGATGCAGTAACACAGGGATCCGATCTTTAGTTACCATCCTTTAGTCCCATAAGATAATAATCAATAATGAAAAATATATTTACCGTTCAGGTCCTCGGCAATCACGAACTGTAATCAATGCTCTGTACTGTGTATTGTCGACAAGGACATTCACATTGAAGAAACCATTATTTTCATTGAGATGAAGATTGTTCATCAATCCACATTAATAGCAGACGCAAAAATTGGCAACAGTAGGTGGGGCCAATGACAACATCCATGTTATTGGACAAAGAAGAAAGAGAAAATACTCAATTAGTGGTGAGAAATAAATAGTATAATGTAAAATGTTCTGTTCAAAACATATTACATCATGAAGAAAGGATATAAAACACTAACTTCATTCTCATTTAATTTTTTAAATATTTTGCTCAATTTCAGTTACCCAGCAATATCTTTGTAAAAAAATGCACTGAAACTCAGGAATAATTTTAATACATGTACAACCACCTCCAAAATTTCAGTGCTGTGATGATTGAAGTATTGGACACACCTAAAGATGGTGATTGTATATAAATAAAGCATGAAGTTCTTTTCTAATAGAGATGGGTCCTCGATACTTTCAATATCTCGATACCCTCATCCCTGGGTGGTATCGATAGCGATCAATACTTTCGGAAAATGACTCGATACTTTTTCAATCCTTTTAATTGTTTATGCCATTCCCCATCTCTTCTGATTTTACGGAAGAATTGTCTGATTTACATTCCTCTTTCATCTATTTTTCTTGTTTAGATGTTTGTTGTTTCTATATTTTCTTGTTTATCTTTCTTTCTTAAACTGTTACCAACAAGGAAATGTCCATCTGTTCGGATTCACTTACAGTCATTGAAATTACCCAACGCTGCAACGTCCGAGCGCTGTGCCCCGTACTTATTATCCCACTCGCACTCATAACCATCTCTTGAGATAGCAAGCAATTCGCAACCAATTCAGCTTTGGGAAACTCTTCCTTGTGAGCTCCCGACAATCTTGTGACAACAGGCACGATAAGCAGTGCTCGACAGCATTTCTTCCCGGGATACTCCCCTCCTCAGCCCACCGCAGAGGCATCTGACGAAGCTCTTGAGTTCAGTTCTCCATTTTAAAGTGACCAAAAGAGGACTATTAATCTTGCATCGGACTTTGGAACAACTTATTATAATTATTATTTGGACGAATTATTATAAAGTTGCATCAGACGTTGGAATCGTCGCAGATGGTACAAGGAAAGTGGTAGAAGTTATTGACCCATGGCCAGTCCTGTCAAGATCATCAAGTTTCAACACAAATCAACCAACACTCATTGATTTTTCGGCCACATAGAACAAATTTAAATCAGGAGGCAACTGTTCAAAATAAGAAGAACATTTGTTTACATGATACGCAAAGATAATCAATCGATCAGTATTATTCAGGACAATAGATTCAAGGAATTAATTAAACATCTTGAACCTAGATACACCATGCCCACAAGAAAATTAAAAATCCTTTAATCACGATTTCAATTCTCTGATATTTCAGTACTTAAAAAAGAAATTCACTGTATATGATTCCGAATAACTAATTTTCATTATCTACATTAGAAATTTCAAATTAAACAAGCATTTATTGTTCAAAATTTTAATTCATTTAATTTATTTTGTATGCATCCTCAAATACAGAAAATGCATTGATATGTGACCTCTTTAGAGGAAAATTCTGAAGAGTGACCACGAAATATCATGGTGTATATACGAAACCACAGCACAAACGGATGAATTAAATGTGCGAACTTGCTTCTTCCTGTTGCAAATGTACTATCTTACTGGAAAAACAAAATGACTCTCCATAATTTAAGAAAAAGTGCTGTTCGATACCTGTGCATTTCATCAGCTTCAGTGTTTTTGGGAGAAACTTTCCAGTACAGCTGGATTGAGAGAGAGAGGGAGGAGAGAGAGAGAGAGAGAGAGAGAGAGAGAGGAGAGAGAGAGAGAGAGAGAGAGAGAGAGAGGAGAGAGAGAGAGAGAGAGAGAGAGGAGAGAGAGAGAGAGAGAGGAAGAGAGAGAGAGAGAAGAGAGAGAGAGAGAGAGAGAGAGAGAGAGAAGAAAAAAAAGAAGGAGAAGAATGGACCTAAAAAGAGTTAGAATGTTAGATTTTCTTAATATGAATCTTTAAAAACTTTAAAAAATGTATGTTCATCTCAATAGTTTTTAAATATTAAAATAGTACATGTATGCATGTGTGAAGAACAAAATATATCCTTCCAATTCTGATTGAACTACTTTTGCAGCAGAGCCTTCAAAGTAGTATGGTATCGAGTTTCGAAGCTCTCAGACAGGTAAGGTAGTAGGTAGCGAGTATCGAGAAATTCAGGTATCAACCCATCATTATTTTCTAATCATAAAAACATAAGGCTAATTCATAGTATGAGGATGTAAACACATAATTTCATATTAATCTGACAGCACCATTAATACTGATCATTAATACATGGTGTAAATGCACACAGCTCTTCAGTAACACATTAAAAATAAAAAATTAACGATAATGCTAGTATTCTTTTCTATGTTTTTGAGCACTTCCTGCAATATGTGAACTCCATGTTACCCTTATTGCAAAATTCTGGAAGTTGGTATCAACTTGCTGCATTCACATACAAAAGTGTGATTACATAATATTCAATTCCTACCCGTCTACAAAATAAATATGTACAGACATACCTCTGTCCTTAGTTTTGTAATATTATGACCACCTTTACCAATTATTGCACGAGCCACCTGTAACATAGATGTCTTCATGACATTTTTTCAACAAAACAACAAATAAATAAATAAGAGGTACTCTTTCATTCCCAAACTTTACACTATTTCATAAAATTACATATACAACCACCCAAACACCATAACAAAATAAAAAAAACTACAAATACTTAATTTTTGCAATCTATATTTGTCATTCGGTCATATCAAGTGTTTCTATTGTCTAACCAAATATATTCATTTTCTTTTATACATACCCCTTTACTAAAAATTTCCAATTCAAATAAAAATTTAATCTATGATTCTGAACTAAAATAAAATTGAGGCCACACTTAACTTTCAATAAGAATTCAACTTCTTTTCTTCAATTTACAATAGAGAGAGCACATTTTCACTATAATATAAAATGTAAATAGTACCTTGCTGGGAATAAGTAAGCGAACATCCAAGTCACCTTCTCGACGAGAAAACCTCTGGATAGACTCTTTTTCACCTTCCCCGTCCTGTTTAACACCTGGTTAAACACAAAGGAAAGATGCAAAATATTTTTTAGACACTAGATGACACTGACCAATAACATTTCTATGAAAAATCATTTGAAACATTTTTAAATATATTTTTTATTTAGGATATTTTGCAAGTAAAATAAACCCTTTATCTTGTGGAAAAAAATTCAGTATATGTGACATAATTACTTATAAAATTAATAGTTGAGAAAGATCAGACTTAAAATATATGTTTAAAAAATGGGATGGAAATAAAAAATTATAAAACTAAAGGTGCTAAAACAGCACATACTTTCTCGCTTCACTAACAGTTACATAAAATTATAATTTTAAAATTCAGCTATCTCTGTAAAACTAATTACCAATTAACAACAGCACTTTACATGTGAAAACTTCAAGCTAATACATCAATTGTATTAGCTTAAACAGCTTCAATTAAGCTAATACATCAATAGTTGATGAACAAATCTTACAATTCAAAAGAACTTTCATTCATCTAGAAACACATCCAACAAAGAGAAGTTATTCTGAGAATTTCCTACTGCCATGTCGTGATGATCCCATTCTTGGAATGCAACTTGATAACTCCTGGAAGATTCTAGCAAAAGAAGAGTGGGAAATTTGAATCACCAATTTCGAAAATTTGCAAAATCAGGTATTACTACTAATTTATTTTAAAATTATACAAATTTTTTTTAAAAAAATTTAATTTGAATGTATGCAATGTTAATTTTACATTTTTTAAAAATGTTTTGTACACACAGATACACAGAAAACAAGCATTCTCACTAAATAACATGTTAGAGATAGTAATTTACTACTAACAATAATAAGATTTATTCACTTCTTCACCAATAGGGTTGTAGTATGAGCTTTTTCTGGCAAAAAATAAATTTCTGTAACAATCACTGATTTTTGAAGCAGCATTACAAAACTTCCTCTTTACTATGCAAATAAATAGTAAGAAAGAATGTAATAAAAAATGTAACTTTAAATTGACTAAAATGAACTCGGATTTCTGAACAATAGTACAAATTAGCAAAATAACATTTCTTTTTGTATAAAATGAATGAGGAAATTTTTCTTCCTAGTTCGCTTTGGCATATTTCTTCAGTAATGTATTTTGAATTTACCAGCAAATAAGTGTATATTACTAGAGAAGAAATTTTCAAGTTACGCAGAAAAACAGAATATCCTTGCTTCTTAAATGTATTCTCTATTTATACTCCATATACTATACAGAGGCTTCCAAAATTTGTTCAGCTGAATAGACATGAGAACTGAGGAGGTATAAGAGAAAGTATATACAGTGAAACTCCGTTTATGTTTCGCACTTATCCATATAAATTCCTGTACTTCCCTTGCTTTATTATTGCAGATTACGTTTATACGTTTTTCACGCTTACACAGACTGCAAGCTGTGGTTAGTGCCCCAACAGACTGGAGGTTGCACCTCCATCGATTGACGGAAATGTAATTTGTACGCGTAGGCTTCCGCGGCTCGAGTCGATGACTACTTCTCTGTCCGGGTGACGCCGCGTAGTGGACTGAGGCCGACGTTTCGCCTGACATGTCGCAGGCTTCATCAGGGCATTGACTGCCCTGCCCATTCAATGCCCTGATGAAGCCTGCGACATGTCAGGCCAAACGTCGGCCTCTCAGCCCACTACGCGGCGTCACCTGGAAATGTAATTTCCAAAATTCAAAGTACGAATATATACGCAATTCAAATCAATTAAAACTACACAAAAGTGAAACACTACTTACATAATTTTAATCAACCACGTATGGCATATACACCTCCCGCGCACGTGGTTCTGGATTGATTTCCATTAGACACTTAAATTCGGCGCGTTTCATACAAATAAAATTATTTTATTTCGAAATCTTCACTACCCTGATATATTTGGCAACAATGTCTTCGACACATCTTCGTATTCACAAGAACGTTCGCAAACCGCTGGCCAACAGCAACAACACTGGCTTCCATGGGACACTATACTGCGGTTTTTACTCCCTTATACTGCGGTTTTTACTCAGTTGAACTTGACGTTTCGTCAGCTGTTCGGCGACGTGTAGTGACGTTTAAGCTGCCGATTGGAGAACTGTCACAGCTGGCCGAACAGCTGACGAAACGTCAGGTTCAACAGAGAAAAAACCGCAGTATAAGGGACTTCCATCCAGAATGGCCATCTTTACACAAAGAACTCATCAAATGTACGTTTTGAATCAACATATCTAATATCAAATGAAAACAAATTCTCCAAATATCATAAACAATGCGTTGAATATCGTCAATAATTGACTGTACTTGTGTACTTTCAATAACAAGCGAAAATCATAAAGTTACGTTATAGTGAGTCAAACGAAGACAGAATATGGGTATTCCCCTGAGATTCCCTCCGTCGCCGCGCAACACTAGACAGCGCCACTAGCTGGTTGCTGCACCAAGAGGCCGTATGATCCCGTGTTAAATCGAAGGTCAAACAGTAAACCCATTAATACAGCCAAAAGCGTGGTGCACCTTCTGGCAAAACACCGGAGAGAGCGCCAGTTGGACGCTCTTTGGTTTCAAAATCATTTCATATACATCGATATTGCTGCAATATCTTGAATATTGAATGTTTTAAAAGGAAAATGTATATTCTAAAGATGAGACCTTTTTTTATTTTCTGGGGGTTGTGTAACCGTGCAATTTAAGCACGAGCCTTCACTGACAAAGTCCCTTTAAGACTATATAACATCCAAATGATAACGACATAGCTGACCAATAAGTGAGAACGTTTACATTATGATAGAGCCCAAGGAAAATTTGTTTTGAATTCAGTATTCGGGTTGTTTAATTTCGTCCCCACGCAGGGCGTTTCAAATGGTTTCCACTCTCCATTTTGGAATTTTGGACAAAACTACAGAATGAAAAAAATGGGGTGCTAATGCTCACGTAAGTCAAGATAACGCACGATCTCCGCTAGGCGACACGCGTCGGCACGTCGCCAAGAGCGCTCGTGTGCTGTTTCGCAGAAGAAAGTGTTAATCTACGACGCGCATTTTAATGACTCCTGTGCGCAAGCATCGACGCAGTTGACGTCATCAACGTTCGGTGCCGGGCGTCAATGCAATGCTCGTATATTACAGGCCTATAGGACTGGCTGCATAAAGTGGGAATATCAGTGATATCTTTTCTACCGGGCGTGCTTATACGGAGGTGGTCCCAGAAGTACCCGACCCAACAAAGAAAAAACAAAAATTTTGGAAAAAATATGTTTATTTTTCAACATAATCTCCTTTTAGCTCTATACACTTTTCCCAGCGATGTTCAATAAGTTCGATACCCTTTTTATAATAAGAACTGTCTTGCTCCTCAAAATAGCCATTAACTACCGACATCACTTCATTGTTGGAAAATCTTTTACCACTGAGCCATTTTTTCAAGTTTGGGAACAGAAAATAATCAGAGGGGGCTAAATCTGGCGAATAGGGTGCATGAGGTAGCAATTCAAATTTTAATTCATTAATTTTGGCCATTGCAATAACGGATTTGTGAGCTGGTGCATTGTCCTGATGAAACAACACTTTCTTCTTAGCCAAGTGTGGCCGTTTTTGCTTGATTTCTTCGCTCAAACGTTGCAATAAGTTCGCATAATACTCGCCGTTGATAGTTTTTTCCTTTTTCAAGATAGTCAATGAAAATTATCTCACGCGCATCCCAAAAAACCGACGCCATGACCTTGCCTGCAGATGGCTTCGCCTTCTTTGGTGCGCGTTCTCCCTTTTCAGTCCATTGTTTTGATTGTTGTTTTCTCTCTGGGGTGAAGTGGTGGTCCCATGTTTCATCCATGGTTGGGAAACGGCGCAAAAATTCTGCTTTGTTGCGGTGAAACTTCGCTAAACACTCAATTGAAACATCTTCACGACACTGTTTTGCTCGAGTGTGAGCAAACGCGGCACCCATCTTGCACACAGCTTTCTCATGTCTAAATTTTCAGATAATATGCGATGTACCGCACTTTTCGAAATGCCTACTATGTCTGCTAGCTCGCGCACTTTCAGTCAACGATCACCCAGTACCGCTTTGTGGATTTTCTTTACCATTTCTGGAGTAGTCACCTCATTTGATCGACCACTGCGATGCTGATGCTCGTCTTGGCAGCTCGTACGGCCTCGTTTAAACTCTGCTGCCCAATATTTTACTGTCGTAAACGAAGGCGCAGACTCACACAGAGTAGAATCTAGTTCAGTTTTTATACTGGTTGGGCTGAGGCCTTTCAAATTAAAGTATTGGATCACATAACGATGACCAATTTTCTCCATTTTTACAAATTTACTCACAACGTTCACTATTGATTGTTGCCAAACAAATACTAAACAACGTAGCGTCTTCAAACTTGAAACATATGCTTCATAGATTGTCTACTTTGTAATACAGTGATATTTTTCGAAAAACTACCGCGATCTCTGGGTCAGACAGGGTACTTCTGGGACCACCCTCGTATGTCTGGATCCGCGCGTTGTTTCTAAGTATCAAGTAATGTACTTCAGCTTCCGGGTCAATTTCCGGTTAAAAGTAATGGATTTCAGCTTCCTATATTGATCAGGTTTTGGTGTAGTTTCCCTGATCTATCGAGCAAATGCTGAAATGGCCCCTTGTTTTGCTTATGGACTTCTAGCTTCACAATGCATACATTTTGTTGAACTCGCATTTTTTACTTTCTCGCCACCGCTACCACGGTAGAGAGAAAGTTATGTAACGCTGCACGAAAAAACGCCGAATTTCCGGCAGAAAACTCTTATTACAGGGCCCTGACAACGAAAACGTAAATAAATCCAGTAGCTAAATTTAGAAAAAAATCCTATAGCACGTGGTGTAGCCAGAGTCCATATTTCGTGGATCCTTGATACCGGAAAACCATTGACGGCAAAACGTGTGTCCGTCCGTCAACAACGCTAACGGCTAAAAAAACATAAAACGGACATAAAAAGGCTCCATTGCTTTTTATTAAATTTTGTTGTGGGATAGTGTAGAGGACGTTTAAGAGAATGGTGCAAGTGGTCTCCTTTTCGTTGAAAACTCATAATTTCTCGAAAATTTAAAAAATTAAAAAATTGTTGACGTCTTCCTACAACTACAATTATGAAAATGCATTTTTTTCTTAATGAAATGTGTTAATCAAAAACCGATCTTCCATTAAGTCATGTTGAATTTTTTGAAAATATGAGTATTTTTGTGTAATTTAGCGACAAATATGTCACCCACACCCAATTTAGTGCGCTTTGTGAACAAGAAAATGAATGATGGTGCTACACAGTTGGATGCTGTAAGTTTGAATTTGTATGCTATTTCATATTTCATTTTATTATTACTATTTATTATATTTATATTATTTCATTTTAAATTGCGTCCTTTAATTGTGTAAAATGTGAAAACGAATAGATGCTTTCTCTTTACTTAATAAAATGTGGAAATGATGAGTAATGCATGTAAAAAACGAGTAATTTTGATGAATATAAAAATATATTTAATTATATTTTTCTGTCAATTTTCATTTTCTTGCTAGCGATATCAACAATGCTAATTGGCAAATGTGTATCCCACACTAATCAGCAGTCATTGTTGCTTGTAATTCATTGTTGTAACACCACCTAGATTAACACAAGGCGATAATAACGGCTGCCTTTCATTCGCGTTAAAATATACTTTTATATTTTTGAAGAATATTACAATACGATAGTGTTTAATAATTACTAGAGACCGGATTTTTATGTAATTACATTTGTTTGTCTTTTTACTTTCCGTTCTCAAAATTATAATCTTGGTGAATCGTTTTATATATTTTTTTTAAATTTTACTATTCTATGAATTGACTTCAATTTCATTACGTATTTTTTTATGGATTTTTTTAATTAGCATTTTTCCCTACATTATCACTGCGTGCTGTCTACTTTAGGCATATTACGTGAAGAAGCGGTAGATGTCAGTCCGGCGCACCTGCTTCAGTTCTCTGTAGCGCAAAGAGCGCGTCAGTGACTGACATTTTCGCCGTTAGGTGTGAAAAGTATCACTGACACTGCGTTTCGTGACCTTTAACATTAATTTCCGAGAAACACCTGAGATCGCCGATGTATAATGCTTGTGACGTGTAATGCTGCACGCTGCAGTGATTTTTTACTGGCTGTAGATATCGCCAGTTTGTACGATGGCTTCTATTGTGCCCAATCTGACTGCCAAATTACGGTCCTGCATAAAAAATTGATGGAACTTTTAGTACTGATTTATTGACTGAATGATTTTTAAAACGTTTGTAATCTTTTTTAAATTTGTTTAGGAATGTTTTTATAAATGCAATTTCGTAATATGAAAATGTGTTTTATAATTTGCATATTTTAATATCACATATTATATCTGATATTACATATTCTTATTGTTTTAATTACATATTTTGATGTTTCATACTACATATTTTTCCGGTCTCTAATAATTAATATATATTTTTCGATCTTTTTGTATTTGTTTACCAACGCTACCAAAATCGTAGTATCTATTACCTTTTAATTATTTACGTTTCTCGCATACTGCTCAGGCAGCAAAACTCTCATCGGATATGTTGAATAGATGCATATCATGTGTATTTATTTAATTTTGTTATATCTTTCTGTATCTCGTAGACTGACGATGACGGCAAAGCCGTCGAAAGCCGGCTATCTTAATATAGCTAATATGTTGACGAAGATGACCTTTTCTTTTTTTATTTCTTATAAGAACGTCAACAACACCAAATCAGAATTCCCACAATTCATGGACGCAAATCTAGCGCATCTGATGAACTCCTCCTCTCTCTCTCCAAAAAATTCACTTTCTGCGAACTGAATATATGGTTCCTTTCAAAATGCGCAATAATGCATATCGTGCCGGATTTCATCAAAGTTTCGACAAATCTTCACACTAAGGCCGCCTCTAAAGCTGTGGATGCAGCCAAATCAACGTTGCTGAAACTCGAGATCTAAAAATGGTATTCTGCGAGGGACAGCGTGTCTTTGGATCTCTATTGGATTCGAGGGGAGCTGGCATCACGACTACACCCCACAGAGTGGTCTACCCTCGACAGCTGCATTCGAGAAGGTGTCTTCGCTCTTGGAGAAAAGAAGAAAGTCGTACAACACGTAAGTTGAGCCGATTTGCTTCTCGCGCTGCACCAGCCCAGCCACCCCCTTCGTCACTTCACGGCGCTCCAGCCTTCCATCCCAAAGTAATTAACCTTTCTTCGACAACACTATCCAATAACGAACATTCACTTCTAGAAAAAGGCCTCAAGCATTGGCCTCCTTATCAGTTCAGTAGCACTAAACTTAAACAATTATGCATTCAAACAGACACAAACATTCCTTCTTCTAACAACATTTAAAAAATTCCAGCTCTCTTTCCCGCGACAAAACCATAGCCTGTCACATCACAAACACACACCATAAAATTACTACTGCCAAACAGCTTCTCAAGAAAGCCACGGAAAACAATTTGACCATTACAAAAGCTGACAAAGGCAACACGGTCGTCATACTCAACACTCAAGACTACAATGACAAAATAGATGATTTCCTGAATGATGAGAACATTGAACAAATTCCTAAGGACCCTACGAGTATATTTCTAGTTAAGTTGAGAACAGAACTCAAGGACTCCCCCGCCCTATTCACTAAATCCAGATATTTTATTCCACCTAATCCCGCCCCCTCTCGCCTCTACGGCCTCCCTAAAATCCACAAAGAAAACATACCTATTAGGCCTGTTGTTTCCTACACCAACACTACTACCCACAGACTCAACAACCTCTTTCATGAACATGTACGTTTTAAACCCGTCCATGCCATCAAGAACAGTGTGGAACTTGTGACCAAACTTCAAGACACACATACCGGCCAATGCCAAACTGATATCATTTGACGTTACAAATTTATTCCCTACACCCCGACTCAAGACTGTAAATTAATTTTACAAAATATCCTGGACAAAGCTACATGCCCCGTACCAATACGAACAGAACTGTACAATCTGATCTCACTGTGCATGGACACTAACTACTTTATGTTTAATAACTCTTTCTACAAACAAAATTCTGGTCTTCCGATGGGATCACCACTGTCACCACTACTTCCAGACGTGTTCATGGACAATTTTGAAACACTCTTGTTTGAGACACAACACCCCCTTCTTCAAAATTTAACGTACTGATACCGCTACGTCGATGACATCTTAGCTCTATGGACAGGTACAACAAGACAACTCGACATCTTCGACGAGTCCTTAACTCCAGACACCCATCCATAAAATTCACTTAAGAACTAGAAAATGAAAATCAATCAATTAATTTCTTAGACCTAACCATCTCTACGTTGGACAACAAACACATCTTCAATGTTTTTAGAAAACCCACACTCACAGACAGTCATCCATAACACATCCCAACATGCATCTGTCCACAAACACGCAGCTTTCCATGCCATGATTCACAGACTTGTCAGCCTTCCCTTATCACAAGACAATTTTCAAAAAGAAACACGCACCATTAAATACATAGCTACTGCCAATGGATACAATCGTCGTACAATTGAAATCGTCGAATAGATCAAATATGTTATCTTGGGTAGTGATACAAAAGATGTCATCCACACATCTGAAATACTGTGAAGGGGGTTGATTAATTTATATTTATTCCTGAATTTCCAATACATTCCAAATTCTTGATTTCTTTATTATTATGAAAATGATGCCATTAAATTTAAGTACAGTTAAGTTTTAAAATTTCTTTGTTTTCATTTTCTCAAATCATACAACATTTTGCAGAAATTATAAAACTTAACTGTCTTTAAATTTAATGAGATTATTCTCATAACATTGCTTATTTATCCTTGAAAATACATTTTATGAAGTTTCTACACATCATTTTTATTATTTTTTTAAAATTCAAGTAGTATATGACTTAGTGTTGGGATCACAGAAAGAGTGCACTTCTCCCCATAGCACGTCATACACAGTTTTAACTGTTTTTTGACGTAAAATAAAAAAATAAATAACAATAACAAATTTTAGATAGTTACAACTAACAAACCAACAAATATATCTAATTTATTCAATTTTCACTAAATTCCACATTTTCACTAAATTCCATTGAATAGTCCATACAACAGAGGTAGTGGTGTCTTGATAGGTATAAAAAACACTTATTATAGTGTCAAAGTTGAAAGCTCTATAGACGTAGAGCATTTATTTATTCATATGCGTTCTGATGTAATTATAAGCTCCGTTTATTTTCCACATTTAACTAACAATGACATTTTTCTATCTCACTCAACAACGATTGAATCATTATACTTAGAGTATCCAAACTCTAAGTGGATACTTTTGGGAGACTACAACCTCCCCCATGTTAAATGGGTTTGTGGAAAACTATCCAGTTACCCCATTTTTGTTAATGATACTACTGTCCGTGAAAAAACATGTGCAATAGAACTATCCAATGTAATTAGCTTTCTAAACTTGTTCCAAATAAATGATGTATTTAATGATAAAAATGCGATACTTGATCTGATTTTCACAGACTTTGATGATGTTACTGTTAGTGAACCGACTGATTATGTTATATCAACGGACATATATCATCCCTCACTCGAAATTACAAGCAATACTCAATCTGATCTTAGATATTGTGACTATGACAAGTGGAGATATGATTTTGCTAAAGCAGATTATGCAAATATTGTTAATTATTTATGTAGTCTGTACTCTCAGTTGAGTTTGTTGGATTGTGATGTGAACACGACAATCTCTCTTTTTTATTCTTATTTATATAAATGTATCGATCTATATGTACCAAAGAAAAAAATTGTGACATCTCAATTTCCTTCGTGGTTTAGCAAAGAATTAAAGAATGTTATATTTGAGAAAAAGAGGACGCATGCAGATTACAAATCGTCTAATTCTCTGATAATTTATACTAGATTTTGTAGTCCGAGGCGAAATGTAAAAAATTGGCAAAGCGTGACTTCGATAACTTTAATAAAAACCTGTGTAATTATATCTCAGCTGATCGGAGAAACTTTTGGAGATATATTAATTCAAAGAAGGAGAACAAAGGTCTACCTAGGGGAATGTACTTCGATTCAACAACGTATGATGATGTTAACTCTATAGTAGAAGGCTTTGCCACTGATTTTTCATCATTTTACAAAAATAAATCTTGTGGGGTTAATGTTGATAATATGTCAGAATTGATTGATACAGACACGTTTTGTGATATAGGGATAAGTTTATTCAATATATTGTATAAAATAGATCAACTGGATATGAAGGGGTCTGTCGGACCAAATGGCATTCCAGCTACCTTCATAATCAACTGTAAATATGTAATGTCCCAGATTTTCAAATTGATATTTGATAAATCTTTGAGAGAGGGTTCGTTTCCGAATGAATGGAAATCTTATTTCACACCTATTTTTAAATCAGGAGACAAAAATAACATATCAAACTATAGGCCAATTTCAATTATGAGTGTCATTCCGAAACTCTTTGAATCCCTGATTCTTGATAAAATAAGTGACAGAATTATTCCTTATCTTTCAGAAAGACAATTTGGTTTTATACCAAGGAGAAGTTTGGGAGCTAACCTGGCATATTACTCCTGTTACATCTTAGATGCTTTAGAAAATAGAACCCAGACTGACTGTATTTATACAGACTTCAGCAAAGCATTCGATTCCGTGAACCATAACATCCTTATGAACAAACTCGAACGTTTTGGAATCCAGGATCCTCTTTTGAGTTGGTTCCGCAGCTATCTGTCAGATAGAATACAATATGTTATGATAAATGGTCTCAGATCTAGTTCAATTTTTGTTTCATCAGGTGTACCGCAAGGGTCACACTTAGGCCCAATTTTGTTTAATATCTTCATTGATGATTGGAATGATTGAAGGCGTTGTCATTGTCAACAATATTATTGTTTAATATCTTCATTGATGATATTGCAGAGAGGTTAACTGAGATGGAATATCTGCTTTTTGCTGACGATCTAAAGATTTTTTTGAAAATTAGAACACTAGACGACTGTAAACTTCTACAACAAGCATTGGATTCATTACACGCTTGGTGTGTCGATAATGATCTCTATTTAAACATCAATAAATGTAAATCAATCACCTTCACTAGAACTAGAGCATGTAATGTATTTCGATATACCTTAGATTCTAAATTTTTGGATAGGGTATCATCTATCAGAGATCTGGGTGTCATATTTGACTCTGAGATGACGTTCTCTGACCATATTCAACAATCTGTTACAAAAGCTATTCAGACCTTGGGATTCGTCAAACGTACCTGTCACGATCTCCACTCGATCGATGTTTTGAGATCACTTTATTTGATGCTGATTAGACCTATTTTGATGTTCTCATCAGTGATATGGTCGCCTTTCTTCTTTAACAGCATCAAAAAGATAGAAACTGTTCAACATAAGTTTTTTAGAATAGCTGCCAGATATTTGGGTTGTGATGATCCGTTCATTGAACACAAATATGACTATATTGCACGACAATTGAATATACCATCACTGGTATCACTGAGAAATTTACAGGATGCAATATTTTTGAGAAAATTGATTATGGGTGCGCTAGATTGCCCTCTACTTTTTAATTATATAACATATAAAACATCGACATTTAATTCGAGAACGACAGAAATCTTTGTTATCAAATTATATAAACAATCGTATACTGCAAACAATGCGATAAATCGCTGCTGTAAATTGATGAATTATCTAGTCAGAGACAAGAGCGATATTTGTGATGCAAACTTTTCATCCATTGCTAAAGCCGAGTTGTTAACTTACGAATAACGTTATTTTATTTTAACTATATTATACTTGTATTTTGTATTTTGTAATTTGTATTTTGTCAAAACATGCTTTATCTGTTGATAGATTTTGTACAATCAAGGACAAATTGTCCGTTAAATAAATTAATAAATAAATTTAAAAAAATATTATACTAGAAATGATACAAAAAACTCATTTACATATATTTTTAAACTAATAGTCAATGTATAACAAAATGTTGCATATACACAACTTTGGGACAATAAGGTACATCAATTCTTGACACAAGACTGAAAACATAGGGATGAACATTGCATTTTTTACATTGTAATGGTTTTGCACAATCTGCTACTCCTTCTGGCTTTTGTCTCTCCCTCCTCCAATCACGTGTTCTACATCATGATTGATTATTAGCGATTCCTGGCAGGTCAACTACTATGGTCATTAGTCTCATGTGTGTAGTGTGTGTTTTGTGCTCAGGAGGTGGCGGTGGTGTTCCAAGTATGCCGAGATACGGCATCAACCTACCATCGGCAAGTGGAGTTTTCCCCAACCAGCGGGGCACCGCCCCAGCCAGGAGAAGCTCTAAGCTCCTGACCAGTCTCCCGGCATGTGTAGTAGTGTAGTGCGTGTTAGTGTAAATGTGTGTAAGGGATGAGGATATGGTGCGGAAGAGGAAGGAAAGATCGTGCATGGTCTGTGGCAAATTTGTTAGGGTACTGCTCTGGCATTTGCCTGATGATGATTGGAGAAACCACGAAAAACTATCGCAGCCGGTCGCTAGAATTCTCCACCAGCAACTGAATTTGACCTAGCTGACAAGTTAGTGTCGAAAATCCTGCCTCCGTCAGGACTCGAACCTAGATCATGGATAAGAGCGAAATTATAGTTGGGTCATTACATGCAAAGATTATTTTATGACATGACTCTTTCAAACTTGAAACTATTTTGGGATATTGTTGTCTGATGCCTACATTGTCGATGTACAATATTAAGAATGCATTGTTCGGCAACAATGCATTCTTAAAACCTAAGACTACTTGTGAACACCCCTATATTCTCTCTTTCTTTTCTTTTTTTCCCTTAAATAAACGTTTCCACAAATTCTAAAAAATTGTGAGTACATATAAGATACAAAGTAAAATGGTTCATTAAATATCAACTTTATCCCGTGCCATTCTTGGCACACAACAATATTTTTTTTTAATGCAATTACTCACAAGGCAACCTTTTTAAATTTATGAAAATTTGCAATAAAATTGAATTTAGAATGTTCTAGAAACTAAAAAACTTTCTTGTTGATATCTTAAAAGGAACAAAAATTATCTTAACAACACTAACCTGAGCTGAAAAGGGCAGTATGCAACCCACCACAAACATGCATTGTCGCACCCTTCGACCATGTATACAGAATAGATGGCGCATGACGTCACAGCGTACAAAGCAATACTTTAGGAAGGATTGCTTCCTTCTGCTCTCAGAAGACTGAATTGCTGTGTGTTTCAAGGTTTGAGAGAGTATATTCTGACTAACTGCCAATTCATAATCATAGGGCACAACTTATGAAAAGTATTGCTCTCGAATATGCAAAAATTCATTTTTATCATGAAGGGAATTTTCTCAATCATGAGATTTCTCACAAAATACAGTAAGAAGTGTTCACACTAAGAACATATTATTTCTTTACCTGATTTTTTCTAATTTTTCTCTCTCACAAGGTCTGTTTGAAATTCTTCTACCATTTCGTTCAGTTGTAATTAGAAAAAGTCACTGTAATATTTGTTATTAGTACAAAAATTACTTTAATTTTTAATTAGATATGAGTATTTAGTTTTCTTCAATCATTCAAAAATTCTGAAAGCAATAATTCCAAATACTGCAGAAACATTCTGTTAAAGGAATAAATTTATATTATAAGAATAGGATGGACATTAGAACTGCATCTGATAATGACATGAAAAATGTGAATTTGATGTAGAAACGACAAATTTTATAAAGAAATAATGAAGTTGGAATTATGAAAAGGAAAATTTCCATCAACAGTACTTTCCGCTGTGGTTTAGGGCAATTCAATTAATAGAAGACATCACTTCCTGCTTGTCAAGATAAATTTATTTCAAACAAATAGCAAAGAATAACTGAAAATTTTTGTTATAATTAACAAAGTATATTTTAAATTAATATGGAACTTTTATTAATATTATTTCAAAGATATATATTTTTATATTAATAGTCTAAGCAGTTTGAATTTTAAGTTGGAAGAAACTGAAGGAATATTTAACATTTCATTCACAAATATTAACATCTTTAAATAATCACAGTCCAAATGATATTACATTTGTACAACCTTTCTGAAGGCTTTTCAGTTTGTAAATTCCAAACTAATATTAAAGAAATATGTTAGGTATTATAGTAATCTAGTTAGTAATTTAGTAATGTAGTTATCTTTACTTGGAACTTGCATATATTTAAGTAAAAGGTAAATGTGTTAAATATCAAAATTATGTTCTTGTTGAATTGGTTGTCAACCAGGTACGCATTTTTGTGGAAATTTTAATCCAGTTATTTCGTTATTTATTTTTCCTAATCTGTTTGAAAATCTGTTGCCTAAAATTTCTGTTTGAACGTTGCAGAGGAGCTGGACAAGAAATTAAATACACTAAATTCAATTAATGATAATGTACTATTGAAATTTTGTTTAAAATATGCAATGGATTGATTAAGATTTGAAGGTTAAAGTTCCACTGAACTTAGGAAACAAACTACCGTTTGTGTTTGATGAAGGTAATAAGTGACAAAAAAATAATTTGAAATCTAAAACATGTGAATAAACAGAACTGAGAACATTAGATATATTGGTTAATTAAAATGTCAAATAATTTGATTTGAATAGTTGTTATATAATTTAGCAACAAAAGATTTTCATGCAATCAAATGTTATTCAAAATCTGAATGGAAATTTTTTTTAGGTAAAGTTGATGGATGTATAAATGAAATTTAAATAAATACATATTAATGCATATTTTAAGTTCATTTTTAACTATCCTATTTTTTGATATTGAGTTTTCTTTACATTTTAAAAGCTACATATTTTTGGTGATTTTCAGTGACAAAGTTACTTTTTCTTCATATTGAGCAAACAGTTTTTTCATATTCATGGAGAGTTTTTGCAGAATTAAATTGAATTCACTTGTTTTGTTTGTTAATATCTTGGCATATAACATGGAATGTACAGTTCTCAAATATTAAGTATTGTTGTGGAAGATGGTCTGTGGTTGAAAGTTAAATTTAAAGTAGAAAAGTTAATAAGAACTAATTGTCTTGATTTTTTTTAATTATAAAGTGAAGTGTTGTAAAATAAAAATAATGATAAAATATTTTCGAAAAGCAATATGAAACCATTACAATCTCTCTGTAACTAATGGAGAAAAGACATAAAGAATTTTCGAAAAGCAATATAAAAACATTAGAATATCTCTGCAGTACTTTTTGGAACAAAAAGATGCAAATTTACTCCTTTGTATCGTCACAAACAAAAAGTCCTAATACCGATAAATTGATTGCCTGTATACACACGCTGACTCTGTATTTCAATAACTTCGTATTTTTTGCATGCTAAAAAACAAATATTAGCTAGCAAAAGTAAATCAAAGACTTCTGCACAAATTAGGAAAAACACAATGTGAAAAGGTTAAAATACTCATTTTCCACATCTACTTAGGGCTGAGATGTTTCCTTCACAGTCGGGTATAGGGAGGGATAGGGCATGCGCTGTCCATATGTTGTGCATGGTTGAAGGTTGCAGCGGTTCTGCTCGCGTGGCGGCTGATGGACTGCTCAGTCATAGGTGCCTTTTGGAGAACAACTTCCCTAAGCACTTCAGTTGAATTTGATATAGATTTTACTGAAAGTTTGTTCTCACTTTTTCCAGCCCCACAAATCTTTCGCTATTTAACCGTATGGCTACTTCTTCATGTTCTTCGTTGGTGGTGTACGAAAAGAAAATTCCATTGACATTCTTTTGTGCCCATTCATAAAGTTCTCTAGTGGTAGTGATTTGAGTTCCCTCAAGACTGGCATACGCAGCAAGTCAGTTCCTCCTTCGTCATCACAGGGACCCTTGCCATGACTTGTAGCAAAGAAATGCCACTCAGCATTAGCTTCAAAATCATTCCTACGTTGTAGTGAATTCTTAAAGTTCTTTTGTTTTTGTATTGTCCTGCCACACCGCCACTAAAGTAGTGAATTTTGCTCACCTCTGGAAAATTCTGCCATAGATGGTTAATTAGTTGCTTCCAAAATAAATGATCTGCGGCACTACCATGAATCAAATAATCTGATATGACTGAGAAACACATATTTTATACAATATACATCATATGTTTATACAATGATGCAACAATGCTAGTTAAGACAATACCTCCAAGATGAGATAATGATATCACCAACGGAAATGCGGAACGGTATTTACATGTATGTTACTCAACAATTACATTCCAATTGCATTTGTTCTATCATGTTTGGCCCATATACTTACTAATCCCAACGTTGCATAAACGCAACATTATTGTAAATTGTGGATAATAAGCTATATATGGACTTATGTACAAAAGGAATATTTGAAAACAATGAAAGAAGGTTCAAGCAAGGTTTATCTAGTAATATGCACTAAAAAGAAGCATTGTGTAATAATTAAATTAAAAATTGAATATCAGTAACACAATCCATTACATTATCTCCATATTTCAAAATTCAACAAAGTTAGACATACACTCATATACGAATGAAAAGTGCAAAACTCATGAAATAGCATTCATTCTAAGCATGATAGTGGCACAGAACAATTTTATGTCAATCATTTTTCTAAAAATATATATTGATTGAATGTTGCGTTTACGCAACATTAGGACTTAATGGGTTAATTAAATGCATTATATTTAATTTTATAATAAAAATACAATTTCATAAATTATAAATTAAATTATTTTACCAGATGCCTGTTGCGATTTATAAGTCATAAAATAACATTAATAAATCATTGCTGAAACTCCATGTTGAATTTTTAGGGTATTTTCTAAAGGCGCATCCCAATGCGTCTTTTCGTTCAATTTTGCGCATGCGTCCTTTCGTCACAACGATGGACGCATGCATTAGCGCAAGCTCTCCAAGAGCTGAAGGGAATCTCGTTCGTCTTTCTTGTGCCCTTCCTCCAAAGAATGTGTATTTCATAGCAAAGTCATCCGGAATACCGAGCCGTACGAGTTCTTAGAGTAGTCTTTTGTAGTCTTCCAAGTTATGTGTCCGTCTGAGTTTTATGCGAATTTATTGCAGATTATTCTGTTTTTATATACTTACAGGGTTGGGCAGTACTTAAAAATTTTATTGTAAATATGTTTTGTATTTGAAAACCTGTATTTCTGAGTTTTTAGCACATGTCTTTAAATAATAAAATATGTGTATTTAAAAACAACAACAACAACAAACAAACTTTAAATACAGATGAAGATAACAAGGAGAGTTTCTTTTTGTTTGAATCTGCTGGTGAATGGACCTCATTGAAACAAAAATAAAAGCTCCTTTCAGTTGCTGAACTTGAATTCTCTTCATTTTTAAATGATAAATCTAAATCTTTAAAAATGCTGGGCAGTTATCTCACAATAAAAAAAAAAAGTCTATTCCTTATAACACAGTTTGTTTATCAGAGCCAGTTCAATAACTGTTTTCCTTTGCAGGTTTTACACATTCACCAACTAGAGGTTTATTGTCTGATGATTTGTTTAAAAAACTAGTCGTTTTGAAAGGAAATCCGTTTATTTAAATGAGGCATATTTTTTATATCATTTTATATTTGAAAGTGTTATTGTGAATGTGTAAGTAAAAGTGTTTTATATTTGAAAGTTTTCAGTAATTGTTCAAAACTGTCAGTAAGGTTAAAAAATTTCATGCCAATTGTTGTAATTATGTAAATGAAAAAATGAACATGTGATTATTTCCATTTCTAGATCGGTGTGTAGGAATGACAGGAGAAGAATATTTAGTTCTCCCTAATATATATTTTATTTTTACAGTAACGCCAGCTTTCGAAATTTTTTTAATAAGTTACATAGCTGAAACAATTAAATGCAATAGTTTTCATTCATGTATTGTTTATATTTATGTGTGTTTCCCTTGCTTAAAATATTATTTTATCCACGAGTGCCTCTCTCTTTTTCTCCTCTTTTGACTGATTATAAAATAAGCTGCCGAAATTGCCACGCAAATAGCTGGTGAAGAACTGCAGTCTGGAGCCTGTGGATAGGGTAGCACACGTGCGCTGTGTTGAACATTCGTCCTTCAACTTTATGGCAATTTTATTCCCATGGCTGCACAGAAAAGGTAGGTGATGTGCATTGGCAAGAGCTTATGTGCCGTTTCTCATAAGTAGAGCCGAGACAATGCCCTATTTGGCTCTTTTTATTTCTTTGAATGTATTTTAGGCAACTTACCCAATTATACATGTTTACCTAAAATGGCTTTTGGAAGAAAATTTTATAGTGCCTATAAATGCCTATTTGAGCGTTAAGGGTCTCTGTCTATAATGAATTTTTTGTATTTTGAAAATATTTTTTTCATATATTTTGTTTTCTCAATCATTTTTTGAGAAGCGATTGTAGGGTAATTTTTTAACAAACCACTATCATTCGCATATCAAAATATGCCAGGGCATCCTCCGATGGAGAAGTTCTATGACCTGCGAGTTCTTGGCTGTGTCGCAGTGAGCAGGAGCACAGCTTAGACATGTGCACGATATACTTAGCTAAAATATCATACTTTGCTGAAGCCCATCAGGGTGCTCTAGAGAATAGGAAATTGCTCTCGTTTTTCTGATCTTTGCAATGATTATTGAGCTATCTGTTTCTGGCCAAGAACACAATTATCTTCAAGATTAGTGCTCCTGGCATCTTTGGCTTTTAGAAGAAAGAATTAGATAGATAGATATTTATTATTCTGCAGATAGGTATATACAACCTGGTGGTAGAACTCTACAATTAACATATTACTAATAATAACTTTAAATTATTTAAAGTTAATTACACAAGATGGGCAGAGTTTTCTTCGTTAATAGGTTTTTCTCAATGTCTGGTACATGCAAGATCAGTAAGTTTGTTGTTCCTGTTATGTATGCTTGCTACAATGCCAAAAGAAGCCATGTCCAAGCTCTACTCATAAGATACAATGTTAACCTATCCAACGCATTATGATACTCCTGTGCACAGGCATCGATGCAGCTGGCATCATCAGTGTTAGGTGACGCACGTCACTGCAATGCCATGCTCGTGTCACAAATTGTAAATATAAGCTTTTGATTCCCTTGCTCGAGCTTCAATATTTCCTTTAGACGAGCCGAATTTTTATTGTGCAATATTGGTGAACATTATGCCACACTGCACCAGACGAAACTAGTGCCCCTATTTGATGTAATTTTGTCAAAAATTTAAAAACGGAGTTGACACCAGTTGAATCATCCTGCATAACAACGAAATTAAACAACCTGAATACTGAATACAACACAAAAATGTTGGGGGTTCCTCTACAATATTGTAAATGTTCTCAACTACTGGTCACCTAGGTCTTTTTGGATGATATATGGTTTTAAAGGGACTTTCATTATGAATGTATTAGCGTGAAAAACAAATGTAAAACGCATATCTGAAATAATTTAGCATGGGAAGTATAGGAATGTATCTGGGACAAACAGATAAAAACGTATAGACATGAAAACCAAGTGCGAAACGTATAAATGAAATTACAACATTATTGAAGGTATCCATTGCAAAGGCCGCTCATTTAGCACATTATTTTTAGGATTTTGGTCCGAACACACACACATTTCACACGGTTTCTTTTCTAGTCATTGGATTTAAAAATATTGTTTTGTTTTTCTTACTTCCTTTCATGTACAATTAATTATTTTTGTACATAAAGCTTCAAAACATATAATAATAAAATTCAAAATTGCTCCTCTTTTATAATTTTACACCATGATGAAAATCAAACTTTTCTTCAAAATCTGATTTGGTGACCACAGAGGAAACCAGTTTTTCTGTTCCACAAAACAAGGATTCTGATTACACGTAAGTGTAATTAGTGTAGTTAGTACACAAGTGTATCCGAGATTAATCTTCTTTTTCAATACCAGGACCCAACAATACAAGATTTCCTGATGAAAAACCTGTGTTTTCTGCAGCAGCATTACAATACTTTCACTTTCCTACATAAGTATGTAGTCAAGAAAGTATAAATAAAGGGGATCAATGAAGTAAACTGTTTTTAGGAATAATGCAAGAAAAGGGTTGGGTATCCTTGGTCTACTCTCACAAACTGATGAAAGAACAAAAATAGAAAAGTGTTAATTTGAACGAAAATTGTCGCAAATATTTATTTTACTTCATAATGTCTATATTATACTTTGCAGAAAATCATCAATTTTTTAAAAATTAATTAAAATTAAATTTTATTTTATTATTTTTTTCTGGAATGGGACATATTAATCTTTTCGCTGCTAACGACGCCTTTAGGCGTCCCGATTTTCCGTGCCCCCGTGTGCTAACGACGCCTATAGGCGTCCGCCCGGTTTTGCTTCTGCTGTGCTAATGACGCCTGTAGGCGTCTTGTACTTCGCGCGGTTGTCTTTCGCTTTCTGCTGAATGGCGGAGGGCCTGAAGGACATGTGGAGATATCTGTTCGATTTGTAAGGGTTTGAAGTTTAGTTTGAACTCTCCTAGAGTGCGCTAGTATGTCAATTCTTCTCTCTACGAGTACAAATGTTTGTAAACTGGTAGGCTGCCGCTGCCGGCCTGCGTGCAGTGATCTTGCCTTTCCTGAGGGATTAGCACGCATCTTGAAGGAGGCCCTTCCCAAATGCCCATCATAAAACCTCTGCGGTTTCCGAGTATGGGGTACCATCCTCACTTTGTGGTCAGATTTCTGGCTGTGAGTGTTCTTGTTTTTACGCGTTACTGTACGAATATTGGCTCGTTTTGTGGACTTTCCTTACGGTTTTTGGATTATTTCTACGTATGATTACACGGATTTTATTATTGACCTTTTGCATTGTTTCTGGACATTGATTTTACGGATACTTCGCCAGTACCGGTCCAAAACCCGCATCAAAAAGAAGGATGGGAAGTACGCCCTTTGTTCGCTGCAGCGTGGGCCCTTACAGAGTGCGCCGGTCGGAACAAGGAAACTGCGCCGCACACAGCGGTCGCCGGCCTGTGGGGTGACTCAGCACCAGGGTGCAGCGCGCTGGGTAGGGTCATAGCAGTGAAAAGGTTAAAGACAATGTTGAATCACTTTCCACAAGACTATCAACAAATACTAGAAAGGCACCCCAGGTATCAAAAAACTAATACAGAACTTCAGTACCCCCAGAAAAGCAAGTTCTGCATGTTTATGCTCTTTAGAGAAAACACTATGCACCAGATTCCTCTCTCTTGTGAAGTTGTGGGTTATTGCACGCTTTCTTTCTATCTTCTGAGAAAATGAGTAATTGCAAGCATAAAATTGTACAAAGAGGCATTACGAGAAAATAACTAATAAAGATGAAAAGGTGTTAATCCATTCTGTATTTGAGAAAAAGACAAGGACAACTTACCAGAATCATCATCTAGAAGATGCAATGGATCATTATTTTGTTTGTGTGGAGAGCCTCTGTCACCTTCACCTTCAATTTTCCCTTCTAAATAACAAAAGAAAAGAGGATTATTTTCATTGAATAATAGTAATAAAAAGAAAGCAAAGGATACCCTAAAAAACTGTTTTTTAGAAAACAGATGAAAAAAAGTTTTATGAGTAAGAAAGATGATAAGGTATTAATCGTTAATAGAGCGAGTCCTTTGCAGCGAATCATACATAAATTTACAACTCGCACAGAAATAATTTTTAAAACGCATTCCAATTTAACGGTACAATACAACGGTTTTGTAAGCAATATATTTTTCTTTCACCTACAGGAGTTTAGACTTGAGGGTAAGCAGAAAAATAATATTTATATTTAAAACATTAAGAGTTTTTGAGAAGGAAGAAGTTTGAGATTTGTACTCATCCAAATTTCATGTTTTTTCTCTCACTTTTTTGTTATAAAAAAAAATGGAGTGAACACTGTGTGGGTTATCACTTGCTCGTATTCACCGATTTTATAGTATCCATAAATTATAATAAAATTATTGAAATGAAATTGAATGGTTATCTATCATCCCTTGTTCATTATTTTCTTGCAAAAGTTGTACTAAAATTTACTGAAAGCAGAGTTATTTCACTGACTAGCATGAGCAAGCATTTGAATGTGAGGTTATAAGTAGCAAACCAAAAACGACAAGCTTTTAGGTTCAAATTCTTTTTATAAGTTCTAGGATCAGTAACCGAATCTAAATGCAATGTCTAACATTCTTCTGAAACATGAGGCCCTTGGCAAAAAAATGTCATTGATTATAATTGTATGTGATGCATTATGTTTAAGTTAAAATAGACAGTAGGATTTTTTGTCATAGTTCACAACATTCATGAGCAGATCTTGGTAAATGTAAAACATTTCCATTTCACATTTTCAGAACCATGATTTAACTTTATGTTCACAATAAATCATGATTGTAATGTTGCAGAATTTGTAAACCTTCATTTCATTAGTCTGGGAGAACAAGTACTGAATGACATGACACAATCTTTTTGGGGTTTTTGATTTTCTGTATACTGAATACTGGTACTTTTCTACATCTCTTCCTTTTGTTGTTGTGATTGCAATGGTTCACCTGCTTTTTATTAACAAGTAATAAAATGCATTAGCAATTTCACATCAATATTTTATCCCTTCCAGCTGGGAATAAATAAATCATATTTTGGATGCAGTAAAAGGTTTACAAGAAGATAGCTGGATCTATCTTGCTTAGGGATTGTAAGTACTAGCACACTCAATTTTTTATTAATCATATCGCATACAGTGCACTTATTTCCTTTATACTCCAAGCCCTTCAATTACAGAAACAACTAAAGGGTTTAGTTCTAACTAGTTTGATGCCACATTGTGTTCATTAGGAGAAAAAAGAAAGATCTGATGCTCCTTGAGGCAGAACAAAGAAATCTTTTTCTGTGTTATTTGTTATTCAAGCATCACTATACTTTCACAAAATGCAGTAATAGGCATAGATAGCTGAGCCTTTTCAATTCATTTCTTTATTAAATTAGTTGAACATCACTGTGTGCCTTGGCTAGTCATTACAGAATAAATGAGCAACATATCTTTAAAATATGGATTCTAACTGATGAGAAGATGTTGTCACAACATCCAATGATCATTTCACCAACCCATTACAATATTGTGAGCATAAGTATGATCGGAGATTGTAGGCTTCAGTTTTCTATTCTCAAACCTGAAAAAAACATTCCCTAATTTTTCATATTCGATGAAAGACTGCTTTTTAATCATAAACGAACATCCATAGTCTGAGTAAACATACACAAAATGAGGCAGTAGATTTCTGATCTTTAACAAAAAATCAATTACACAATAAGTAATAAGCTTTAAAACCCTGTTTTCTGATTAAGAATTCCATGTCATATTAAACACATCATGTGGCATCTGTTTATGATGAAGATCACACACTACAAATAGAAAAGAATGATTCAATCAGAAATCATATACTGCGAGGTAAAAATGTATGATGTATGGCCAAATTATTAAAGTAAGAGGTATATTTTGCTCTTTATGTTAACTATTAAGCTTTAAAACATTTTCCCTGTTCTTGTTTTGTTGTGAAGTTACCCCTCGGAATATTCCTGTCCTCAACAAACTATTTTTCATCAAACAGTGGGCACAATGAGAACCGTGTTGTTTAGTTACTCAACTAATTGCTGAGTGATTTTACAATTTGATAGGGCACTACTCAAGTGAAATCAAATGCAAACTCTGAATTTTTCCCATTGCGAATCCCAGGAATAAAATGCATTTTTTGTATGTATTAACGACATTCTTTATGCAAGAACCAGCATTCCAATTTCAGGAATAGACTGGAATTTTGATTATACTTCGGTTTTTAATATATGGTACATGAGGGCCTATCTTCATGATGGAATATGGCATAGATTTTTGCGTCTTTCTCGGACATGTTGCATGATCGTGACTGTATCAAGCAGTGCTGCAGATCAAGCAACATCTAGCCATGTTATAAAACCCAAAGTATACGGGCATCTCATGCAGGAGAGCATACATGAAACCCATTAGAAACTGGAAAATTAAGCAGCTAGAAAACAATACAGTGAGTTTTGCCGGCAAAAAAAAAAAAAAAAAGTTCATTTACCTTCATGTGATTTTCCAACCACTTTTTCTTGTTCGCGATATCCTCCATAATCCTCAATAGTGTTCTGATCAAAATTGTGAGGATCATAAGGTGTACTTGTTCCTTTCACAGGAGACTGAAAACAAAATTAACATGTTAACACAAAAAATAACTTTATTACAGGTATTTTAGATTGTAATAACAATGATTTCAAAACATCTCTTACATTTCTCATCAGATCAAAAATTTCTTTTATAGCTTTCACACATGCTTTTGGTCTTCCCCAAACTTGACAAACTCTATCAGTGCTCATAGGACAACATTTGGAAAATAACTTGATGCGAGCACCTGTCATCTGAAAAACAAGACAAGAAAAAAATTAATTGCTGAAGTCGTTCTCAGTTCCACAAATTTGATTAGTAGTTGGAAGTAGTAGTAATTTGATTAAGTCTCTCTTCAGCATTGCATGTGTTAATGTTCTTCAAAATATGAAAGGTAAAGAACAGAGACATTTGACATTTTAACTGTTGTAGAGAAAGCTTGAAAAATATTTAATCAATACAATTTAATTTAACTTCCAGATTGTAAGTAAGAAACATTGGAGTTTAAAAAAAGAATTTTTACTTTTAATTATTTTCAGTCTAAACTGAACACATTCCCTCTAAGATCGCATTAGAAGAATAAAGAGTTCTTACTTCCTCCAGTTTTTGAATTCTTATTCCTGATTTGCCAATAATGCACCCAGCTTGGCTTTGATGAACTAAAATTCTTAGTTCTACATCATCACTTCGAGACCCAGAACGACTTGAAGCCTGCAAAATATGAGTACAATATGAGTTACACAATCAAGTAATATAATTATTCTGATAAAATAATTTACTTAATCACACAATAATTAAAAATATTTTTATTCAAAAGTAATCTTAACATTTAGTCATTACCAGTTTAAAGATTGAAGAATAATTTTTTATGAATAGTCATTAAATCAAAGGGGAATATAGTTGAAACAATGCAAAAACAGGATTGATTTTTAAATAAGCAAAGACTCAAATTTTGTAATATATAATAACAATAATTCTCTTATAATTTGTGGGATTTGTAATAACCCCTAGGGTGTCAAACACGGATTGATTCAAGATTTTATTTTTAACAAATGTAGCCCTAATTAAAATATGTATTTTTCACACTCACTTCTTCCACATATGGAATAACATCACTGACAACTTGAATGGCTGTGTGAAAATCTGAAGAAATTGTCAGAACACTGAAAAACAAATATGACACAATGAGTTAACAGTAAAGTTATTAGAGCATCTACTAGTATCTTTCTGGTGGTGAACTTCTTTAGGAGAAAGTCTATATTCTGTGTTAAAAAGAATAATAGCCAATTTTACAACTAAAAACTAAAATAAGTTAATGATGGTACAACAGAACAAACATTCTTATATTAACTGCAACAGTTACAATAATGTATTACATAATAATATTATACAATAATATTACAATAATGTATCTTGAATCCTATCAATATTAGACTTCTGCTATCTATTAAAAAATATCTTCAGAAAACGAAAAGCGTGGAGATTCAAATTTGTATTTTTGAAAGTTCACAGTAAACCTTTACATTTAATTTCTTTTAATTCACTTTGGTTTTTGTAAAAAATCTGAAAATGTTCTTGAGGCTTCTTGTAAAGAACTCCCAAACGTTACATTTTAAATTCACATGGTTTAGAATGTGCCCAGATCAATTAGGGCAGGCTTATAGATTAAGGAAAAAATGCAGTAAACAGCTATTGATAAAAAAATGAGTAGACAAATGTTTTGAAAAGCAACAAAAACAAACACTGTTTTTGTGATCGGGATCCCCCCCCCCCCAGCACATACATTTCCATCAAAATTTCAGCATTAATTTTTTTTGCAAAGTTACTATATTTTCTCTATTCTTTGAATGTGTAGTTTAGATCCAAGTACAGTAAAAATTATTACAATATTAATTACACATAAATTATACATTTACCGTTCTGGTCCTGGAGAATCTGGTACAGTGATAAATCCCTTATACTGCATTTTCAAAGCACATATTTCCATATGAACAAAGAGCAGTTCCAATGGCGAGGAAAGGAGAGTTCATCATGGCAGCAATGAGTCGCATCCAAACAGTTGAAAAGAAGATTTGGGGGTATTAGTTTGATTAATCGCACAAGAATTGAGAAGAACATTACAAAGTCTTTTACAGAACATTCCCAGAAAATGACTTTCCAAAATCATTTTTTGATGTATCTGTATTCATAACCATTATTTTGTTATCTCCCCCATCCCAAATTTTCAATAATTGTTGTTAAAACATCAATAATTTTTATAAAGGATATAAACCACCACAGAACAAACAAAATAAACCATAATCAAAACATATTCAATAGTGAGAGCAAAACATTTTTTTTATAAAATATACTACTGGAACTGGAACTGAATGTTTCAGTTCCAGTTTTAAAAATGTCATCACACTTTATCATTGTTTTGTTGAGCCCATGTTTCAAAAAGCGGCTCACCATGTAAACAACAGATGCCTGAGATTTTTGTTTATCATTTTTGTACCTCTAAAAAGCGAATATATTCCTTTTTATTTCAAATTCAATTGAATTCATTTTAATTCAAAATTATCGGCCAATTTCTTTTTGTCAGTTTTCTCAAAAATATTAGAGAGGCTTTTCTATACACAATTGGAAACTTTTCTCAGGAAAAACAAAGCGTTTTCAGACTCACAACACGGTTTCAGAAAATCAAAATCTACGGAAACTGCCATTTTTTCTTTCCTTAAAGATGTTGCTTCATCAATGGACCAAAATGAAGAAACCATTAGTATATTTTTAGATATTTCGAAAGCTTTTGACATTATTAACCATAACATCTTTCTCTCAAAATTACCTTCATATGGAATTCTTGGTATTGCCTTAGATTGGATAACTTTGTACCTTAAACATCAATCTCAAAAAGTAGAAATACTGTACTGGCACAAAAGGACATTATTTACTTATCTTTCCAATTCTATTTATTTACTATTCTTTGCCAATTGAACATGGGGTCCCACAAGGTTCGATCTTAGGTCCTATCCTCATTCTGTTGTACGTAAACAATATCCCCTCATCTATTAAAAATGGAAGAACAGTTCTGTTTGCCGATGACACAAATGTTCTTTGCAAAAAAGAAACAATAAATAGTACAATTTCAGAAGTTTCAAATTGCTTTTGTAATAACAAATTAATAAAGTCGTAGGCTTCCACAAATTACAAATTAATAACAAATTAATACTTAACGAAGAAAAAACTGTCTCAATGCAATTTTGCATTTCAAATCAGCAATAATATGCTCCATTGAAAATTAACAATATGCAATTAGCTGATGTTAAGCTAACAAAATTTCTAGGTATCTCAATTCAATCAAACCTCAAATCGAATGTACATATAACAGAATTAAACACTAAATTAAGCTCATTATGTTATGCATTCAGAATTCTTCCTAATTCTGTCAGCCTTCATGCAGCTCGTTGCGTGTATTTTGCAAATGAACATTCCTGCCCGAGATATGGCATAATATTCTGGGGTAGCTCGTCCTTTGGTGCCCAGACATTTAGATTGCAAAAGAAAAATGCAATCCACATGATCCCTGCAAGCCTCTTTTCATTGAGCTAGGAATCTTACCGTTCCCTTGCCTATTTATTTACGAATCTGTAGTATTTGTCAAAACTGACTTACTTAACGGTGGGAACTTATTTTCATGTAATACTTCTATTTATAGTTACAATACTCAACATAGAAATCATGTTCACCAAGTGTCAGTATCAACAGCTCACTACAAGAAATTCACATACAATACATGTACGTTACTTTACAATGCATTGCCAGATGAAATTAAACAATTAAAATTGGTACACAAATTTAAGTTAAAAGTAAAATCTTTTCTGCTGCAAAACTGTTTCTATACAATTAGAGACTACACTGATTGTCAAAAAGAAAAATAATGTTTACTTTAACAAAACAATGATATAGTGTAATGAATTAGTATACATTTGCATTGTATAATTTGAAAAAAAGACTTAAATGCCTGTAAAAGTAATGTACTTCAGCTTCAGGGTCAATGACCCCCATCTCGATCGGGGTTTTGTCCGGTTTCCGTGATCCATTGAGCAAATGCTGAGATGACCCCTTGATTTGCTTCTGGACGTAAATGTAGCGTCACTATGCGCACATTTTGTTGAACTTTCCTTTTGCTTGTAGTGGTAGTAGAGCTTAGGGTGAGTTTCTATAATTCGGCAATGAAAATATCTAGATTTTGAAATGTTAATCTCTCGCCTTTTTAAATTTATTATTATTATTATTACTATTGCTATTATTTTTTCATCTTTCAATTATTAATAGTTAAATTGTTGGGAAGGGATTCTGAAACTCAAGAAAGCGTGCGCAGATGATTTACTCTCCCATACGTCACATACAGTTTTTGACTAAATAAATAAATAAAATATTTTCATCCTTTTTATTTTCAAACAGAAATGAGCCTATTTGCTTATAACTCTTTGAAAAAGATGATGAAAAAGAATGTCTATTGAAACTGAACCACTCATAACAACGCACTATAGAAATATATTTACATTATCTCAGTTATTACACCTTATTGGGAATTTTCTTGAGATTAGGTCTAATATAACAAACTAAACGTTGAAAATGTTTTAGTCTCAATGAAGGCATTCCTTGTAAAGCCATCTTAACTATTTGCATTCCGACAGTTCACACGGCCCATGCTATGTCATCCTCTGACTTTTCAGGCCCCCTTCTGAAAGTTTTGTGCGCTGAATTTGCATTCTTAGTGTTTCATTTGATGCCACATACGGTTATTTCATTCTGTGTCAGCAGATTTTCTTCCTGTTGAATATTTGTCCTTGGCTTCCGCTTCTTTAACAACCATTAACATTAAATTAGTATGGTCAAGTTGTGACCTGTATCTTCCATCATCTCCGTATCTTCACCATCCATTCCACCAAGCGAATGAGACAGGTAGTACAAGGATTAGGTTTACAGGATATGGTAAGTGGGTCCAAGTGAGGTGTGGAGAAAGGAAGAGATCAAAGAAGTGGGGTCAGGACAGGTCTTGGGCAGCTGAGCATGTGAATGGAAGCATTTCAGAAAGTCGCTACTGAGAGCGTATTTTCCAGCAAGGTTTTTCTGAAAGAAGGTTTATCCTAAATTTTTGTCTCTGAGATGCAATTTTCGATATTATGATGTTTTCTTGTTTTAAGAAGCATACTGTACTTTGTCAACTTGTTCATCAAGTGTAAAAGGAAAAGAAAGAAAAAATCCTCCCTCTTATGATGACTCAGACCCAAAGTTCATTGACACCATAAAAGAGAATTTGCATAAGAAATGGAAGGCACTACAAACAAGGGCTTGTATGTATTGATGACTAGGTTAGCATCAATGTATTCCGTCAATGTAAGCCTCAAAATATTAGTTAATTAGATTTATTATATCTATTTATGATATAATAAATATAGTTAACTAATATTTTGTTTTATTTAAGAATGTTGGATACTTATTTCACTGAATGTATTAAAATTCCACAAGAAATAATTCAAAAAATAAGTTGAAATTTACTTTCTGGAAGTAATGATAATACCTCTGATCTTAATCTTTTAATGTTGTTTCCTCCTCTTCCAATAATACCACGAGCAACCTACAAATGCAAAAAAACACGTCAATACTAAAGCAAAATTGAAGAAAATTAAGCAAGATTGAATACTTTCAGTAAATAAGAGGCACAAGAAAGAAAAAGAGAACGAAAGAAAGATAGTAAGTACAGGTAAGTAAGAAAGGTAAAAACAAATAAGAAAGAAGGAAGAAAAAGAAGTGAAAGTAAAAAGGAATGAAAGAACAAAGGAAAGAAAAGAGGGACAAGAGAGAGAAAAAGAAGAAAGAGGAAATAACAGACATCATGAATATAGGGATTTTCTAAACAATATCAATAGTCTTTGAGCAAATGGTGAATTTTGAAGCAATAAGAAATAATACAATCATTGGATGTGGAGTTATGAGGGCAGTTAATTGATTATGATAATGACATAAATGATACTCCAATGGAAATGAAAGTAGCATCAGTTTTCAATGAAATTGAAAAATACAAAAGAAAATAGATCACATTTATTTTGAAAGGGCAACCACCTTTCAAAACTAGTAACAGAGAAACCACTGAATCAGAATAGGCAATAAGCCTTAGACTGAATCAATAAGACTTTGGGTAATTAAATTTTCATAAAAATGTAACTTACAGCAAAACGATCCAGAAATTCTATACATTGAAAGGTAGAAAGCTGTTGATACTAAGCAATATAACTGTAACAGTTGTTTTACCTTGCTAGGAATGAGTAATCGGATTTCTGTATCACCTCCAACTCGTGCTCGCTTCTGTGGGGGGCCTAGATCACTATCAGCATCCCTTTTAATAGCTGTAACAAAGACCAAAGAGGATTCTCAAATAAATCATTTATTTCAGAAACCCATCAAGCGTCAAATTTCTCATTTCGAAAAAGTGAGTAAAAGTGACCCAGTTTTTCTGATTTAAAAATATTTTTTTAATATTAAAGCTGTTGATAAATGAATATTTTTCATTTAAATATGCACTAAACAATGTGTCTATCTTCATGGATCAATATTCTGCCGCTAACACGCTTTTTAGATTTTGGCGTTTGACGGTTTTCTGAAATAAATAATTCAAATGCAGAAAACAGACAACACAATGCGAACATTATACTCTTGGCAATGTTTTACCAAAAGAAAAAGTCTAATGAAATGCTAACCATTAAAAACCCTAGTGGTACTCCAACACCACATACTTTCTTGGATTTTGTGTAAAGCTAATGTAATATTATAATACTAGATGAACCTACAAAGTGTTCCCAAACCTTAACAATATTTGGTTGACATGGGATTTGATCTTAGGCACAAAGGCTCCACAAGCAACCAATTTATCCATAAACCACTAAAATTATTTTTGTCTATAAATAATACACTCAATGCATCAATAACAAATGCTGAATTTTTTGCAATTATCAAAATTTCTGAGATTTTAATAAAACTTGGATTTATGCCATATTATTAAGCAAACTACACTATTAAAGAAACAGTAGTTTTTAAGAAAATTTTGCTTACAAATTTTTTTAAAATTGTCACAACTTCACACAAAATTACTTGACTACACATATTTACAAAAAAAAATCGTACATGGCTTCATAAGATCTAATTTGGAAGAACAGATATTAAGAAAAAAATTTCCATCTTCAGTAATGTAGTTGTAAGGTGTCAACAAAATGTTGCTTTTGCAACTTCCAAAAAATCTGAGATTTTTAAAAATAGAACCTAAAAAATGATTAAAAGCATACTTGCTACATTTGAGCAAAAAAATTTTTAAAAAATATTTGAAATCATTTACGATAAAATTTCAAAAATTTCTGAAGAGCTTGAAAAGTACCTGCAAAAATTAAAAGATGTTTCAAATTTGAGAAACTGCGACAATTCTCAGATTAATCAAGGAACATCCATTTTGGTGAAAATCCTGCATTTAGGTAATAGTGTTGTTTGAGAAAACAATACCTTTTCATAATCAAGGAAGGCAAAAAGGAGGATTCTAACAACACTACTTTTAAAATAAAGTAATTTACTACATAGGAGTAAGAAAAATTCACTTTTTTCTTTATCAGGAAACCAAAAATTGTATTTTTGTCAAAAAATCTTTCCTTTTTTCTCCAGCATTATATAACTTCCTTTATCAACACATTAGATATGAGAAAGTAACTAATAGTGCCACAGAATGGCGTAGACTTTCTCACACTAGTTAGTTTCCTAATTTCTTTGGTCTAGGCTAGCTTTTTGAACTTGACACATACTCTTGCCAGTTGCCATCTATCGGCGCCCAAAGTTCATTCGGAATAAACACTTTTTCAGTATCAAGAACCACAATTTCTGAAATGACTACATAACATGTTTGAAGGCATAATTTACTACATTTTAGGATAGTATTTATCCCTTTTTTCTGTATCAGGGACAATACAAGTTATTCTATCAAAAAATCGTCATTCTCTTACTTTTCTCAGTCTTTTGTGCTTCATGCACAAAACACATCTTTTCATTCCGAGTCCTTTAAAATATGGAGGTGAGTAGTTTTCTTCAAGGAAGTTTCCTTTGAGTCAATGACAAACATTGTCTGGATTGAGTTTTCTCTCAGTCTGAGCACATTCGTGTTGTGTGTGTGTGTGTGTTTTTTGAGATATTTTGGTAATACACAAACTACCAGGTTCGTTCTAAATTCAGGTTGGTGCTTCATTGTTTTCATTTTTTTTTTTTTTATTTTATTTAATGTATTATATTCCATTGTTGTTTGAACACAGTTGTTTCTCTATTACATTATTAGCATCCTTTGTTTTGGTTTCGACAGGTGAAGAGGAAGCATTATGTTTTGTTGTGAGGAGAGTTATTATTCTCTTGTTTTCTCTATTTCATTACCAACAATTTTCCTTTCTGAGCACTTACAGTTTCCCCTTTCTTCCACTTCCTCTTCATTTTATCCAGCATTCCTTACCTCTTAATTTTTGCTGAACCCACTGCAACAGTTGAACTAATCTTGTGAAGAGATTTGGATTTGAATAAAAATTATCCATAAAAAGGCATTTATCTGCATCTAATAATTTTTCACATGTGCCAGCACTACATTCCGTAGACATTGGATTGTCTGGTTTTGCGAAACTACATCTCGGTACAGAGTTTTATACTGTGATGAGTGTTTATTCTTGTTTTAGAGCAAAATTCCGAATGAAAGAATTTGAAGCACATTTCAAATAATTTTTTACATTTTGGAGCTTTTAGTGGCATACATTGTTTCCACGATAGCCTCCCTTTCCATATTAACCCGCCGTTGGTTGCAGGTGAGCGCAGCGCTCACTTTGGATTTCAAAAGTTTGTCACCGGCACACTGTTGAAGCTCCAGAGCTGGGCTTCTGCATAGCTTGCTGAAAGAACTTCCTGTTCGATAAGATATCTCTATCGGAAATCTGAATCATTGTTTTCCGTCTGCCAAACGCTTTGTTTCATTCACGTGCGTGACACTGAGCGCAGCGCTCACCCACGACCATCCATGCAACTACTATTTTACTATTGGAGCAGTGCATTTTGTGTGAATTTCGAGTAGTTTACAGTGTTTTTAGTATCCAGAAAGATGGAAAAAGAGGCGCAGATTCGAAGTTGTCTGCTAGAAGTCTGACAAAGAACATAAGGACTGTACATTTGAAGACAGTGATTGTGATTATTTTGACGCTGATGCAAACAAAGACCATAACAGTGAAAGCGAAGTTTCGGCTGATGATAATGATAGCATCGAACCTGGAAATTATGGCGGTGGACCGCGTTATTTAGGAAAAGATTATGTCACAGTGTGGAACGTTCATCCTCTTCCACGAAACGCGAAGGAGCAAGAAAAATATCGTCATCCATCCCCCTGGCATGAGGGCTACTGCCAGACATGCGGAAACAGTGCTTTAGTCGTGGGAAGTGTTTTTTCCCGATCAAGTTCTTGCAGAAATTGTGAAATTTACAAACAATCGTTTGAGAATTATGAAAGGAAATTACTCTCATGAACGAGATTCGGGACTCAACATTCAATGAGATAAAGGCCGTTATTGGACTTTTATATTTAGCTGGAGTGACAAAATCATCTCACCAAAATATACAGGACCTCTGGGCCACTGACATGACTGCACCAGAGTATTTTTGCTTAGTAATGCAATATAACAGATTCTACTTCTCCATGCTCTGCGATTTGATGATATCCGCACTAGACAAGAGCGGAAGGTTTTGGACGAATTAGCTCCAGTCAGAGAAATATTTGAAGGCTTCGTACACAGATGTGAGGAAAGTTATAGTGTCGGAGAGTATGTCACATTAGATGAAATGTTAGCGTCGTTTCGTGGCAGATGTAGCTTCAGACAATATACGCTAAAGAAACCTTCAAAATACGGAATTAAAGTGTTCGCCCTGGTAGATTCTAGGATGTTCTATACAGTGAAGATGGAAATCTATGCAGGAAGACAGCCAGAAGGACCATTCTCCCTTGACAACAGTCCCAGCAGTGTCCTTAGACGGATGGTTCATCCCATACAGAATAGCGGTCGAAATGTAACAGTTGACAACTGGTTTTCTTCAGTTAACCTAGTGAAAGAACTTGTCCGTGAAAAAAATCTTACAATGGTCGCTTCTCTAAGAAAGAACAAGAGAGCTTCTTGTAGACATTGTGAACACTAAAAACAGAACTGTCAACAGCAGTCTCTTTGCCTTCGGGGAACATTCAATGCTCGTTTCGTACGTTCCCAAAAAGAACAGGAACGTAATATTCATTTCCAGTATGCATGATTTTGATACCACTGATGAAGAGTCTGGTGTGCTCATGAAACCGGAAGTGATAACTTTCTACATGACAAAAGGAAGGGTTGATGTGGTCAATGAACTAAAATCTTTGTATTCTGTGTCAAGAGTATGTTGCAGATGGCCACTAAGAATATTTTTTATGATGTTGGATATTGCGGCTATCAACAGTCAAATTATTTTTTGCCGCAATACTTCAGTGAATATGGCACGAAGGAAGTATCTGAAGACTCTCGTATTTGATTTGACCAAATCACATTTGAAAGAAAGGTTCATATTTTCAGGCATTCACAGTGACCTTAAACTGAAAATAATGAAGGTTTTAGGTATAAAACCACAAATACCTGAAATGACACAGGGCAGACAGAAGTGTTCCTATTGCCCCCGAAAGAAGAACAGGAAGACAACATCGCATTGGGTCAAGTGTTCTGCATCTATATGAGGCGAACATACTGTAACAGTATGCCAGCAATGTCATTATAATGTAGAAGAAAGTGAAAGTTCTGAGTAGATAAACAATAGAAACTGTAAAAAAACATGTTCCGAACTTGAAGACCAGACGTTCTTGTTTATTTTTCAATTCAAGTATTACCTTCATTAATTATTTTTTACCTATATAAAAATTATTTTATTCGTTTCTGTAATTAAATATATAGTTCGAAAGAAAGTGTAATTTGCATTCCTGTAAATTCCTTAAACAGTGAGGAGCTATCGATGCGTTTTGAACGGTTGTGGTTGAGCGGTCCCTTGAATGGGCTAAGGTGAGCGCAGCGCTCACCCACGACCAACCGTTACTATATCAACCGCTACCAATGCCAGGTTAACAATGATTCATCAACACTTGTTTCCCTGGTCATTTATAACACTTTCCTTGATTATATGCCACATGAAATGGCTTTTTTAGGTGCTCTATTATAGGCATTATTTGTGGATGTTCTTTTGTCCTATCATTCCTTCAGCAAAATGAAGAAATCGAGAGAGTACACAAAATATTTCTTAACTAATTACATTTGTAAAGAGAGGAGTTTTAAATGTATTTATTATTTTGTAATAGTTTTATTGTTCTCTTGAATATTATGTCCCATCAAAAGAAAGAGGACTTATTTCATTTGAACCTGTTGCCTTCCACTTCTAGAAGTGTGTTTTATTCAGGGAAATATTCTTCGTAATTTTTTCAAAAGAAATTATTCTGCATAAATATTTGTCTTAGTCCAACAATTACATCAAGCTCATTGTTAAAACTATCAAAATAATCTACTGGTGTGGCAATATCAGGAAGATACATTGTTTGAAATTCTTCAGAAACATTTGATGAGAAAGTCTCATCATTTCAAGGTGTTGTATATTTCCCTCCACTTACAATCAATATTGCTTTCAATCGCAGTCACTGTCAAACAATAGTTTAATTTAATTGTCACCCAGGGAACATGTTGCTACAAAAAGGAATGCAGTAACCTTAAAACCTCATGTGCACTTCATGAAGATAAACGCAAAAACATTAAATCACACTATCCACATTGTCAAATCATCAGCAAAGAGTTAAAATAAGGTTTCATCACCCTATCTGGCGTAACAAGCCGCAATTACTTCCACTTCATTGGAAACCACATTAGAAACCATGAATGATACATGTCACCGCACACACAGAGAGAGAGTTCTATTCAGGACAAATTATTCATCGCACAAGCCTAAAGGGCAAATGTCCGCTTTGTTTATTTACATTATTTTCATTCAATATTTTAATAATTAGCATAACTATTTTGAATTCTTCACTTCAAAGAGCCATTCAACTAAAGATAAGAACTGGTTAATCAAAAACCATTTGTTCCAATAACTCACCAAAATTGTCATTTATACTGCCTACAGAATCATCAAATTCACTACGTTTCAAATTGCTACTGCGAGATTTGCTGTCCTGTTCACTGAAGCCACCATACTCTTGCGAAAGGTATGCATCGAAGTTAAGAGGATCATATGGAGTATTTGGACCTTTAATTGGAGACTAGAGAAACAAAAAGACAACATATGAAGTTTTATAATTATTCACAATAATAAAGCACGTATGAAATAAACTAATACTCACAGCCTTAAGAAGATTCAAAATTTCTTTCAATGTTTCTACGCATGCACTTGGTCTTCCAGAGATTAAGCACACTCTGTCAGTGCTCTGAGGGCAGCATTTAGAAAATAATTTAATGCGAGCCCCTGTTTTCTGTAAAGAATTAAATAATTCTAATTTCAATAATCAAGAACATAACAATAACAATGTCACAGACAACAATACTTACTTCTTGTAGTTTCTGAATTTTTATTCCTGATTTGCCAATAATACATCCTGCTAGACTTTGATGCACAAGCAATCTGAGTTCCACATCATCGCTTCTTGAACTTCGACTTGAACTCTTCATTAAAAAAATAAATAAACAGATAAATACACGCGCGCACACACGCACACACACACACACAAGCTTTACTTGTTGGAATGGCGTTCCGGTACCTTAGGAATATATTATTACATTAAATTATAAATATACAACTATGCCTATTAAATTAATAAATAATTTGGGGTATGTTCTAATACCTACAATTGTAAACAGGGAATCTAGGATGGGCAGTCCCAGTGTACTAGTAAGGAATCCGATCAGTCCATCAATGTGGTGTTCTCCAAGAAGATTATCCCCAAAAAGTCTAAGGAGAAAGGAAAGAAGTCGGGAATAGTCGAGCTACCTCCTATGAGGAGTCGCTCACCTTTGAGAGGAGCCTATCTGAGACTCGTGATGCATCCGAGAGTGAATGGATGACAGTCAAGGCAAGGAGGAAGAAACCATCACACTCCATTCCCAAGCGCCGGAATGCCTTATGAGAGCTGGGCGGTGGGGGGAGACATACGTGGAAATTTTGCGACAAATGAAGAAATCTCCGGAGCTTGAAGAACTGGGCCTCAAAGTAGTTAAAATACGAAAGAGGGGCATAGGAGACCTGCTTCTGGAGATGAGAGCTGCAGGCTGCTTGAAGGCAGAGCAGTTTCAGACCACAGTGGCCAATCAACTACAAGGAAAAGCGAAAGTAGAGACTTTCTCAAGCGATGTACTCCTGGAGATTAAAGAACATGGGCAAAGAAATTGTTGAGGTCTTTGAGAAACAGCTAGAGGGAGCCAAGGACAGGAAAGTAATAGTTAAGTCTATATGCGCCGCGTACGGAGGTACACAAACGGCCGTGATTGCACTACCAGCAGAGCTAGCCAAGAAAGCAGTCCGAATGAACAAAATCCAGATTGGCTGGGTTAGGTGTTGCATTAGGGAGAAGGCAATTGTTACCAGGTGTTACAGGTGCTGGGCTTTTGGGCACCTAGCATGAAATTGTAAAGGTCAAAGAATGGACATCCATGCGATGAAGGAGATCATTTTGTTGAGACCTGCATTAAGCCTCCTAATTGTTGCCTCTGTCATGGGAAAGACTTGAGACACATGCAACTGATAGCTATACAGGCTCCTATTATCAAAAGGCTTTACAGATGGCGGAACGGATTTGGAAGAATGAGAATGACGGTTCTTCAGCTTAATCCTAATTATTGCGAGATAAAGTTGCGATCCTGTGCAACCAATAAAGGAATATAACCGGACTTTAATGGGTTTCGGACATGTCTAATCAATCTGCGGTGTGGATTTGTGGTAATAGTCCAGTCCAGGAAGTTACGCAAGTCCCAGGGGATGGATATACCTGGATCAAGGAGTTTGGAATATATTTCTAGAGTTAATGTCAAACCCAGTAGTCACTTGAGTTCAAGGCGTTACTCGATAGATTATTGCATCATGTAAGAGAACAAAAGCCTCTTATTATTGCCAGGAACTTTAATGCATGGGCCATTGAGTGGGGCAGCAAGAAAACAATCCAACGTGGGATGGCTCTCCTGGACAGCCTGGCCCGTTTAGACATCTACCTCTGGAACAAGGTAAACAGCCCAACCATTGCCATGAATGTTTGCAGCTCCATCGCTGACTTGACATTTGCATGTGATAAGCCTTGCTAGGAAGACTGCAGCATGGGAGGTTAGCATGCATTATACACATAGCGAACACCAAGCTATTGTATTTGAAATCAGGGAGAAGTGTAGTTTAAGTTCTGCAAAGGATAGGAGGAGAGCCACTTGGAACCAAAGGAAGTTCGATTGCAATTCTTTCACTGCCATGATGGAGGGCAATGTTATGCTGGCCGGAAACTCCAGATATGGTGGGAACGGTAATGAACTAGGTCTTTGACGTTTGTGATGTGTCAATGACAAAAAGCCTCAAGAAGGACCTCCGTCCTCCAGTATACTCATGGACCGACAGGATCCCGGAACTTCGCAGAGAATGCCACTGCACACATAGGCAAGTGTGGTCGCCTAAATTATGACACTCTCAAGGAAAATTACATAGCCACCAGAAGATCTTTCATTAAAAGCTATTTAAGATCAGCAAGGATCGCTGCTGAAAAGAGCTAAGCAACGAGGTGGATGCTAATCCCTGGGGTCGTCCATATAAGATGGTAACAGCCAGACTCAAGGCTCTGTCCAAGCTACCCCCAACTTGCCCAGTCTTCCTGGAGAAGATAGTTGCTACCCTATTTCCTCATCAGAGAGATGTGTTGCCGCCTATGGAACCGCTTGAAGATCTACATGAGGCTTCGGCGGTTTCATTAGACGAACTGTCAAAGGCTTGCCTTAAGGTTCAAGATTGCAAAGCCCCTGGCTTGGATGGGGTGCCAAATGTTGCTGTTACGACCTGGCCAGATCTATTCTTAGAGGCATACAATGCGTCCATGCGAGAGAGGAATTTTCCCATCATTGGAAGCAACAATGGCTGGTCCTTCCGAAGGGCAATAAGCCACCTAGCGACCCATCAACATATCGGACTATATGTTTACTAGATACTGCTGGCCAGGTGTTAAAATGGTTCATCTGCAAACAGATTGAAGCCTACACGGAGGGACCACAGGGACTGTCTGATAATCATTATGCCTGCAGGAAGGCGAGATCCACAGTGGATGAAATTTGTCATCGACATCACACTATTGAGAGCAAAGGATGGAGAAGAGGTGCAAAGAAGTATTGCACTATTGTTACCCTGGACATCAGGAACAAATTTAATATGCCATGGTGGAGTTCCATACTTGCTGCATTAAAAAAACTAGGAGTTCCGAATAACGCAATGAAAATAGTTAGAAGCTACTTTGAGGAAACGACTTTACTTTACGAAACTGAGACCAGAGTAAAGACCTATAGTATCTTAGGTGGTGTTCTGCAAGGTTCGGTACTTGGCCCACTGTGGTGGAATATTACGTATGACTCCGTTTTGAAGCTCCAGCTGCCAGAAGGCGCTAGGGCTATTGGATTTGCTGCTGATGTTGTGGTGATTGTGATTGGCAAATATACTGAAGAGGTCGCACAGGTTGCCAATGAGGTTGTGGCTATGATAACGGCGGTGGCTAATAATAATGGGGCTCCAGATGGCCGAGCATAAAACGGAGGCTGTCTTGGTGACAAGCAGAAAAGTGAAAGCGGGTATTACTCTCAATGTTAGGGGTAGTAAAATTGCCTCCCAGCCGTCTCTAAGAAACTTAGGAGTCAAGATTGACACGAGACTGCATTTCGATGAGCACTTGCGTATAGTCTGTGAGAAAGTGCCATGCATGGCCTCCGCCATGCATGAATTATGCCTAATGTCAGGGGTCCGAGGCAAAGAAGCCGGAGGCTACTGTCTAGCATAGTTAAATCTATATTGCTTTACACAGCCGCCATTTCGGCTGATGCCTTTGGGATCCAGTCATTTGCCCACGGAGCAAAGTCAGTGTACTGAAGGTCTGCGTTGAGGGTGGCCTGGGCATTTCACATTGTTTCGCATGATGCTGTGTGTGTGTGATAGCCAACATGTCCCCTATCGATCACATGACACAAGAAAGGGTCATGCTGTACAGACATAAGCAAGAGGGAGCTACAAATAGCGTCGTCATCAAAGAAGAGAGGGGGGTGACAATGGCTCAGTGGTAAGGGCAATGGACTATATCATCCCCTGGTAGATGAACATTTCTTCTTATTCCTGACATAGTGAAGTGGATCCAAATGAAAAATAGAGATGTGGATCATTATTTGACCCAGTTGTTAATGAGGGACGGGTGCTACCGTGTATACCAACTCTATTTCCGGTTGGACAATGACTCCTTATGCCCAACCTGTGATCCCTTGGTTGAAGATGCGGAGCACAAGTTCTGTCACAGTCCACGCTTCGTTGAGGAGACGGAAGAACTCCACTGACTCCTGCAGGTTGTGCCATCTGATACCATCATCACTAAGAAGCTTCGGGTAAAAGAACGATTTTGAAGGAGAATTCAGTGACATTAGTTGGCATAGAGCGATGAGCCGATCTGCCCCGCCCATGAAACAATGCCTGACGGCGGTTCCAAGGGAAGGGAATCAGAAGAATGGGAGGGGTATTTAGTGGGTAGGCACAGGCTAGCTGTGAATCCTACACGTTGCAGAGTGTGGGCTGCGCAGTGTCTTTGGAAGATTTTCCCTTGCCCTCGTAAAACACACACACTCACGCATGCACATGTGAACAAATTATTAGCAAAATCATTCCTTATACTCTAAACTATAACTTAAAAGGTAAAAGCGAATTAGTTAGACAAGAGAAAAATCGTTATATTTCTATAATGTGTTATGTGCACTTTTGGAAACGCAGTCCTCAATTGAAATGTTCAATTAAGCCAATACAGTAAAACCCCGCTTTTACGTTCCCGCAATTTACGTTTTCCCGGCATTTACAACATTTCTTGTCGGTCCCATCAGTTTTCGTATATTCATCATGTTATAAATACCCCCCATTTACGTTAGTATAATTTCAGTTTTCCGCAATATACAACAGTTTGCTTGCCACAACACAAGCCGTTTTTCCGATTTCCGGTCTCGCAAGGAGCGCGATTTTTTCACGTCGCGTCGTTCTGGGTGGCGTCGGTCCGAGGGAGACTTAGGCCATTCAGTACTGCGTTCATTGTGGCTTGTGATAGTGCGAAAGTGATAGTAATTTTAAGTAAATTGCGGGGTGGAATTGTGCGAAAACTTCGAGCTGTAGAAGTGGTGTACAATGGAGAAGAAAGATAGAAGAAGTTTTTCTATTGAACAGAAAATGGAGATTTTGAAGAAAGTGGACGCTTTTTCAGGACCACGTGTTGTGTTGGCGAAGCAGTTGGAAATTTCTATTTCAACTCTAAATACAATCGTGAAGTGTCGAAAATAATCGAACAGAGTGCAAAGGAGTGCGGACAACAATCTAAAAGAGAAAGTACGTGAAATACTCAAAATATGAGAAACTGGAAGAGATTTTAAAAAACTGGTTCGAGACAACAAGGGCATCCAATATACCAATTAATGGTACAATTTTGAGGGAAAAGGCTAAAAACGTGGCAGATATGCTAGGAATAGACGATTTTGTTGCATCCAATGGTTGGATTGATCGTTTTAAGAAACGGTACAATGTTGTATATAGGGCAATTTGTGGAGAATCGAATAGTGTTGATAAAAGTATTGTTTCTTCCTGGAAAGACTCCACCCTTCATGAATTAATTAGTGAATATGATGCAAGAGATATTTTCAATATCGATGAAACCGGGTTATTTTTTAATCTTCTGCCGAATAAAACGTTTGCGATGAAAAATGAACCTTGCCATGGGGGCAAACATAGTAAAGTTCGACTCACGGTAATGTTGGGGACAAACGCAAATGGAACGGAAACCTTGCGTCCGTTTGTTATTGGCAAAGCAAAAAAGCCACGTTGCTTTAAAACATAAGAACATTGCCAACATCGTATGCCTCAAACAAAAAAGCATGGATGACTTCAGAGTTATTTACTCAGCAAGTTCATGCTCTTGATGCTAAAATGGGAGCACAAAATAGAAAAATCCTTCTATTTGTAGATCAATGCCCAGCACATCCCAAAACGTTGAATTTAAAAAACATAAGAATGGAGTTTTTCCCAGCCAAATGCACAAGTGTACTGCAGCCTTTGGATTTGGGCATCATTAATAATTTCAAAGTGCACTATCGTAGAAATTTAGTCCAGAAATATTTAAGGTACATTGAATGTGTAAGGATGCAGCAGAAATGAAGATTTCGATATTAGATGCCTTGCATTTTATTGCGAAATCATGGAGGGAAGTAAAGCAGTCTACTATTGCTAACTGTTTTAAGAAAGCTGGCTTCCTGGCAGATACAGAAGAGGCCGTGGAAGATGCTTCTGATTTTGAGTGTGAGGGCTGGACAAGTATTAAGTCTCAAACTTCATTTGAAGAGTTTGTATCTGTGGACAATGATGTTCAGTACTGCTGATGAACAATCATCATTAGAAGATATTGTTCAAGATTATCTTCAAAACAATGCTGTTGGTGAAGATGCTGATGGAAGTGAAGATGACAGTTACGATTATGATCAACCTCCTCCCACGAGTGCACAAGCATTTGCAGCCCTAGAAACAAAAAAATACCTCTCTGCTGCAGATGGTGGTGATACTACTTTTGATAAAGTGTATGAACTAGAGTCTCAAATTCAATCAGTCCAAGCTAAAAGAAGAAAACAAACCAAAATATCTGATTTCTTTTTGTCTGTATAATCTTATTTGTGTATAATACTGAATATTATAATTCTTATTGGTCTTTTAGTATTTAAATACAATTTATTTATAGTTTTGAAGAGAAAAAATCATTTCCCCTTATTTACATTTCCCGCAATTTACACCATTTTTCCTATGGTCCCATGAAAAGTGTAAAAGAGGGGTTTTACTGTATATGTTTTATAACACACACATCCACTGTAATGACAACCAGGTTATTTTAGCAATATTTTTATGTTTTCTTATAGGTATCTTTGGGTGTTGTAATTTATTTTCTCAGTGCTTTCACGTGTGTAGTGCAATTTGTCAATCCACCTTCCATATCTAGGTCACATTCCATACCCGCTCCCAATTGTGAAAGGGGTGGAGGCACCTGGGGTGGGTAGCAGGTATTGGAATTGCTCACAGTATGAGTCCGTGTAAGTGCAAGATGGGCAAGGCAAAGACGTGTCTTCACGAAAATGTGCCAGAGTAGATGTGTTACTACAATCCAGTAATTATACCATGACTGAAATTAGTAATTTTGTAGGAGTTAAGAGTGGCGTATGCCAACTGATTTGTGAAGAAGTAAATGGAAGAAATGCCGACCCCACTTCAGAGCAAGGGAAAAAGTGAACGAAAAGAGGACTATAACCAAAGTTTTGGTCTGTCTGTTACTAAGAAAAGCATCCATAAAGAGATATTTAACACTGTCTTAGTCCCAGAGGGTTGTCCAAGAGGACAGAGTAAAGGCCTTCAAGAACTGTAAAGAAGAGGCAAATACATGACAATCCCGCAGCAAATAAAAATTGACTGCTTCTATGTTCAAGAAACATCTTAAATGGGCCAAGTTACACCAAGGACGGACAACGCAGCAGTGGTAGAAGGTATATAGGTCATTTTATATAATTTATAAACAAAATTCCATACTTAAGAATGTTCAAATTTTAGAATGTTTGTGGAGGAAATAAGGATATGTCTACTGATTTAATATGCAGATAAATAAAATATTTTTTCCTAAATTTGCTTGAGGTTGTTTTTATTGATGAAATCACTGTCTGTGCTATGGATGACAGCCCCTCATTATGTTAGAAGACTGCCAGGGGAAACCTTTAAGAAGGAATGTGAAGTTCAACTAGTGAAGTTTTTCATTAAAGTGATGGTTTGAAGGGTTATTTCAGTGAATGAACCGGACAAAATTCACACAGTAAAAGGCAACACGAATAGAAAACAATATAAAGAGGTCTTCTGAGATGTCTTGTTCTGCAAAAAATTAGTTTCCAACTGGGATGGAGTTTTCATGCATGATAGTGCTCCTTGCCACTGATCAAAAACTGTGAAGAGTGATTTCGATTCCAGTAACATTTGTGTGCTCAACTGGCCAGGAATATGAATCTGATAGGATCACTATAGAGACTTAAAACAAAAGTGAAGGCAACACATCCTACAATAAGGGAATAATACGTGAAATACTTATTACCCTTTGAAATGACGATGACGAAATTGCTGAATTATGCAAAAAACTCCTTCAAGGCATACCCAAGTGAATTAATGCTTCAATGCATGCTACAGGTGCTCACACCAAGTATTGTAGCTTCTTCGATTCTATAGTTTAGTACTAATGTTTTGAGACAATAAAGAGATTATTAAATAACGTTTTGCTAATAATTTGTCCACCTGTGTGTGTGTGTGTCTATACAAATATATGAAATTATATACCTAAGAGCATTTCAGGTGATAAAAAACACACCACCTCTTCTTCTCAATGTTTCTGATGTCATTTTGATGAAAAACACTTTGTTACTGCACAGCAGATTTCTCTTCATTTATAATGTAGAGAAGTTTGTGTTTACAGTGAGTCAAAGCATAGGGGATCTTTTTACAAACTGCCAAAGAAAAAAAAATCTTTGGGATACAAAAGAAAAAAAGCACAAACTTGTGAACTGAAGAATTTGTGGTGCATAATATGACAACCTTGTATCACATGTGAACAATGATGCCCAACCTTAGGCAGTCAGACACAGCCTGCCAGCCAGTGGTCACAATTGCAGAGCACTCAATGTCTCCACATAACATAATAAATCCAAGTCTACTAAAACAGCTCTTAGTCTAGGAAATGCACCCAATGTTCCAGTAATACAAGCTGTGATAAAATTGGAAAATTACTCGGTAAAGGAGTTATTTATTGCTAACATTCCAAGGAACACGCGAGTGTTTTTTTTTTCCACTCGTAATGCCTCTTCCTGTTCAAGATACTAAGTTAATCAACAATCATCTTAATTAAAATAATAGATTTTACTGGGTAAACTCTTTTTCCTCACCATAAAAATGATTAAATCAACTTTTGAAATTAATTTTACAACAGAAAACCAAAACAAAGTTTGGAAGTACTTACATCTTCCATATTGGGTATAATTTCATTGACAACCTGAACAGCTGTATATTGATCGGATGAGATGGATATGATTCTGTAAAATTTGTTGTTCATTAGCACACAATGAAAGTCAGTAGCAATACTTCAAACAATAAAAATATGGTAGTTATTAAATAGAACAATTTATTGCAGAACATTTCAGTTCATACATGCAGCAGTTTTGCCAAAAGTATAATGATTAGGTTATCACAGTAAACTGTAACTAGAACTTGATACTTTCAGGGTGGGCACTTACTTTCTGGGACAAATTTCCATGTCTATTCCCGGTTTTCCAGTGGATTTTTAAAAAACTTTTCCTGATAAGAGTTTTATTTTCCCACTATTTAATGAAAATATTAAAGCCAGCCTGATACTAATTGGTCAGCTCTCTGATTTTGCCATGAGAGAGTACAAATTAACAATATTTTCTCAATAAATAAAAATTGTACTATGTATTGTAAATATAATGTACTAATTAATAAGTCATACTAAGGAACATGTAGTTTTAAAAGCCCCTGAAAATATTTAAGAATTCTTCTGCAAATTCCCTGATTTTTCTCCGAATTTCTCCAGGCAATAAAATTCCCTACTTTTCCCTGGACTTCCAAGTTTTTCAGAAAGTGGCTATTCTGAATTTGCAATTATCGGCAAATCAATCAAGAAATAAATTACTTCCACCAAAAGTTTTACAAAAATGCCCAGGTAAATAAGATTAAAATTTCATTATTCAAAAATACACATAACACGTACATGATAAAAAAAAAGCATGTTTCAATGAAAGTATAAAAACAATTTTAAATAACTGAGTCTTATCTCGATACTTTGCATGTACATTAACAACAATTTTTATGCAATTTAACAATGGATTCAACTTCATTATTTAAGAAACATTGAGAACATACCGTTCTGGCCCAGGGCAATCAGGAACTGTAATATACCCCTTGTACTGCATTTCAAAGATGTTAATGAAGTCCGGTATTATTCCCATTGGTAGTTAAAAAATTCATTCCAATTGTATGGTGTAGTATATTTGACCAGAATGCCATATGGTACAATCAAAACAACAGCAATATCAACCAAATGGCAATCAGATGAAAGAACAATTGAACATGAAACAAAAAAGAAGCAAAATGTCAATGAAATTACAGCAAGTACATAAATCATAACAATTAAACAATAGATTCATAGCCTTCTTGACACTACATTGAAGAGGTAATGGTTTATTTCTATCACAAACCAGATTCCAGCCCTTTCTGTATTTTAAAAAAAAAGTGTATTTAGTAAAAATATTAAGCAAGTTATTTTTATTGCACCACGAAAAAAAGTAATTAAGACAAAATATATTTAACAAACTTATCAGCAGATGAAAATGCTGAATATCAGCTATTGAAAACATTTGCAATTATTGACCAAGTTGTAAATTATCAACTGATTCTTGATAATTACAATTCAGGCTACAATTATTGCAATTTGAATTTTAAATTCAATTTTTGAAAATGAATGTTAAATGTTCCTGATTTATTAGATTTTATTTGTGTCTACAAGATTCACTCAATCACATAAGATAACTGTTTTCACTGCAGATACAATTCAGGCTTTTCCATAGTTGAGCAAGAAGAGAATCTGCTCCACTGAAATGGAAAGAAGTCTGAAACAACATTTCATATTAATTAGGTGAAGTAGTATTCTTCACCATGTAACTGAATGAATTGGAACATCCCAACACTGTAAACAAGAATATACTGTTTTCACTCACCCTTCCAGCTCTACTTCATATTAATTAATCCACGTTTCCAGTCTATTGAGAGAGATCCTTTACTTCTCATCTCCAAAAAGGTGGTGGATAGTAATACATAAAGAATGCAAGCAGTAACATACACAAGATGCAGAACATGCAAGCTATTATACAAGACCATCTCAATCTATGAGAGGTACACGTACAGCAAACACAACCAAGGTGGCAAGCATCTCAATCTATGAGAGGTACACGTACAGCAAACACAACCAAGGTGGCAAGCACAACAGTTGGCAAATATGATTTTGTTTGAAACCTCCCATATTTAGCATGCAAGAAAATACAATTTCTGCCTTGTAACCACCCTCCTGCGAATAAACACCTTTCAATCATAATCCCCAGATATTTTCATGGCAGCTTACAACTGCAATCTTCAAGTGATATCTCCCTCTCGTTCCTGCTGTTTATGAGAATAACTCCAGTTGTATGTTCATACATTTGTTAACTAATCAAATAATTGTCTACATAACCAGGGTCAATTTGTAGCAACAGAAGCAGCATTGTAGCATACTGAATGCAAATCATACTTCATAGTGTTGTCTCCAATAAATTGGATAAAACAGTTTCACAGCAAGTCTTGACAAATAGATCAGTAACTTTCAAACAAACACTATTCATTGTGTATATCCAGTAACACGTCTCAAAGGAAATCCATCACTATCCTCGACTGAGTTCCAACACTTTCAAGGGTTTCAAATATACCACAATGTCTTGCTATTAAAGGCATTTTGCATTTAAAGTCAATTCACTAAAATATTTACAACTGCTCATCCACCTCTTGGCTTTTTACTGCTCGCAAGGTTGTTGGAATACACTAAAGATTAAGACTTAAAAATCTACATGATTAATAGTTTGCAACACTGTTTTTAGTGCGTCTCAATTTAATGACAAATTCGAATAACTGATGGAGGTCCGGGCCACATACCGATCACCCACATATTTGAAAGCTACAGGAAAGTTTCTATATATTCAGATATTACTTATTTGGTGCAGATGTTTCCTGTTGCTTTCTAAACACATTGCAGTTCTATGACTACTTTAGTACAGAATTTGGTTCATAATATTTGTTTTCTTGAGGACATTCTAATATCTTCACTTGCAAGAGAAATGTTGGTAATCCTTATGATGCTCCAACTCCTTCAATTAACCAATTTGCTCTATCTAACAGGCATACTGGCTGGTCAAGAGAGCAGGGAAAAAATACGAGACAGTGCTCAAACGTGGAGGAGAACAGGTACAATGATTTACACCAATACAGAAAATGCAGCAGTAATGGAGGCTGTGGTGGACACGGAATAGGTGTTTTATAGAGAAGAAATAACCCACCTAAATTGTAATCAATTAATGAGGAATTTTCTTGCTTTAGGAAGAGAACCCCTTCCCTTAGAAAGGAAAACATAATTCTTCCACTGGCAGAAGCAAGCACTACTCTCTTTGCGGCGAAATCAAACACCTAGTTCTCTTTTCCTATCTTTGGGGCAAATCTTAATCATGGCATTGGCAGTAACATTTACTGTCATCCAAATAGAGGTTTTACCTGTCTGCACTATTCAGTTCAATACCTGCAATTTGTCCAGCTTGAAGGGAATGGTCACAATCAGTTTCTTTCTACCTTAAGAAGGTTTTAATGCTATTACAGAAACAGCTACTGCACTATTCAGTTCAATACCTTTTTTTTTTCTCGTAAACCAATTTTCAAAACATTTTTTCCACTCATTTTCCTAGAGTGCTAAAAGTTTACTTTTGTAGGCTTCAACAGCTTCTTCAGGACTTGAGAATCTCACATGCAATTTTTGACTGTAGGGAACAGAAAATGATCACATGGTGCCAGGTCACGACGGTAAGGTGGATGAGTCATTAGTTTAACCTCTGTTGACTCCAGGAACTGAATTGTGAGGTTGGCCGTGTGCGCTGACGCATTGTCATGGTACAGGACGATTCCCCACAGTCCTGTCTTCGGTTGTCGTTTTTGAAGCTTGGCAAAAACGTTAGGTAGAAATATTGTTGTGTAGAGAGCAGTAACAGTTTTTTTGTTCTTCCAGTGGAACAGTTGCCACATGACCGCTTTTGGAAAAGAATGTTGCAACCATTTTCTTTCTGACGCTTCGAGGCCGCTAACTTTTGTTGGTAGATGTTTGTCGGGAAAAACTCACACAGTGGACTGGCACTTATTTTCAGGATCGAACTGATAAATCCACTTTCCTGTGTCGTGTTCACCAGTAGCTATATCGGAAACGCATCTAGAATTGCCTCTTTCAAATCTTTTCAACATTCTTCACACCATTCCACACGGACGCTTCTGTGATTCTGTCAAAGAGTGAGGCACCCATCGAAATGCAACTCTTCTGACTCGAAGATATTCGTGCAGGATTTTAGAAACTGCCGGCGATCCAATCTGAAGGGATCCGTCAATGTCCTTAAATGTCATACAATTGTTATCGCACACTAATTTTTCCACAGCGATGTTTTCTTCAGTCACTGCAGTTGCCGGACGCCCGCTTCTCTCCTCATTTTTCAACAAAGTTCTGCCTCTTCTGAATTCTTGAAACCACTGAAAAATTGTTGCACAGGAAGGCACGAGGTCCCCAAAGGTCCGCTGCAAACGATCAAGGCTTTGAGATTCGTTTAAACCACTTTTAAAATCATAAAGAATCATTGCACGAAAGTGCTCTCTTATCAGCTCCATTCTGACAACTGAATGCCTCATCAACAAAAATAATCAAGGTAGGTTTCTTAGCAACAGCGATAAGCCGAGCAAGTTCCTACTTGGACACAATACTCAGAAAGGACACTGCTATCGACTCACATTCTTGGAAAGGTAATAATGGACCGCAACACAGTACTCAAAACATTCGTAGCGACCACCGTATAAAGAACATTGAAGAGGGTAGAATTTTTTCTTTGGGAATGTGTTTGGAGTAGTTGTATGATAAAAATTCTGGGTCCAAATGTTAATGAGATAGATGGGAATAAAAACAAGCTAAAAAGTTACGAAGCATTAAATTTCCTTCAAAATACCTTGTACATTTACTCTTTTATCCACAACCAAGCGAAAGATATAGCAATTTGAAAATTTCAGTTTCATTAAGTTTTGATTAACAACCCCCTAGGGAAATTATTCATCTTTGAAAAGTTATTCACCATTATACTTAAATTAATTCTGATTATTGAATCCGATCCCAAAGTGATGACTGAATAATAATTACCATTTGTTACAGTTTGTTCAATTTATTTACAAAAAAAGTTAATGATAAAGTAAAATTTGTAAATATTTTTACTTTCTCATATATTTACTCTTGTGACCTCAAAAACAGATAGAAATAAATATGGAACACTCATGTTGGAATTATTTGGTTTTGCTCACTTGAGTCATGAAAGACCGTCATCTGGCACCTCTTCCAGCTCATCATTGTCAGAATTGTTTGTAACTGCTGAGGATACGGGGATAACTTTCATTTCATCAGTTCCCTTCTTTGTTGGGTAAATGGGTACTCAATTACCCTGGCAGTTTCGGTACAATGTTGAGCAATTCATTGACCCTTTCCTGAACATACATTTCTTAGAACTGCTATCTTTGGTGCACTTGCAGAAGACCATTCAAAATTTCTTCACTTGCTGTAGAGAGTAGAAATATCTGCCTTCATTTGGCTGTGCCATGGCTCCTCATTTTAAAAAGCATTTGTAATAAAAAAATTGATTGATGTTATAGTAAATTTTATAAGGTTTTATTTGTAAGCTTAGCTACTTTTCATATAAACTATCTGTGACAAGATACAAATGAAACTAGTGGCGCTACAGAATGGTACAGCCTTTCTCAAATTAGTTAGTTTCCTAATCTATTTAGTTTGGGCTAGCTTTTTGGTTATTCCCCATCCTCTTCACAACTTCCATTTTTGGCACCCAAACAATTTTTTTTTCTTCCACATTTTCTCAGTTTCTCATTCTTCTAGTGGTAAAATGGAGATATAACTTAAGGAATAGTTTTAAAAGTTAGGAATACATCCTCCAGGAGACCCTGCCTTATTAAAGAAGCACTGTTCAAGCAGATGAGGTGGTTTGCATTCATAAATGAATTTGGGTAAACGATAAAGGGGTAGCGGTGCTGATTGCTTGGGGAACCTGTCAGTATTGATGTCAGTAGCATCACCCATGCTGCACAGGTCATGGCGGAGGAGTAAGACAAAGGGTTTAAGCAGTAATGTAAATACGAAATTTGAAACTCCTTTTTACAGGAATCTATTGAGTTTTTGAAAAACTCAATTTCTGCAGGAGTCATATTAAATAACTCTTGATAAACCCCTAAATAACTCTTTATGATTAAATAACTTCTGAAAGATTTTAGCAAAAGTGCAGGAAATTAAGAGTTTAAAAATTGCATATGTTTCAAGCAAAAACAACTCATTCTTTCAAAAATTTGAACACGACCTTATTTGAAGATCTGTTTTTGATGAACAGATTTCATTAAGGAAAAATCTTCATATTGCACATGTAGGAAGATGCCAAAAAAATTTTGAAGGAAAGATAGATGCAAAGATGGTGCTTTCCACAGTTCTTGTAATGTATGCTTTGGGTTCAGTGGTCTAAACGTTTACTGCAGATTAGTTCAAAATGTGACAGGTATTGTGTTAATCAAGTGTTTATTGTAACGTCATAGCATTTCACTAGTCGTCGGACCGCACAAGGCGCGGGCCGGAGCGTGGGAGAGGGTGGTCCAGGCGTCGGGCTGGCGGTGCAACCGGAGCGGTCGCTTCGAGGGTGCAAGCCGGCAGGGGCGTGTCTGGGCACATCCAGTGGTCAGCTAGCGCAGAATGATGTGTGAGGACAGATCATCTGCAGCTGGACGGCTGGCCCCATTGTGCGCCCGGCCCAAAACTCTGTAATGAGGTGACGCGGTCCGCGGGTCTTCAGTGTGGGAGGTCTGTCACGTGACTCCTTGCTAGAGACGCGGGTGGAGTATGGGCATTCGAGTTTGGGCCGAATCGCGGTGCAGAGGCATATACTGATCCGTGAGGGGTGGTCGCAGGTTTGCGAGGGTGGCTACAGCAGATGCCGGGAGCGGTGCTACAAGTTAGCACGCTGGGGCACGCTGGGTCAGGCTGAGGCGGCTTGCCTCAGGAATGGTAGTGCTGTGGAGTGCAGCAGTAGTTTCTGGAGGAGGGTGTAAATATTGTACTATGCAGAAATATTAAATAAACCTGTACAAAGAACTCTGTGTCTGTGTTGTTCTTCACACCACGACGACGTCACATTATGATGTCGGGTGGCAAATTGAAAGCATTATATGTTGGTGAGAAATTAGACTTATTGAAGAAAACAAATAAAGAAATTATTCTGCATTCAAGTTGGGAAAACTCAAGTGTATCACACCTTAAAAAACAAAGACAAAATCAAGAATCAGTTGTTGAAAGAAATTCCAGGAAACCGAAAGCGCCTGAGTAACCTTCCTAAAACATCTTCCAACATGGAAATTAATGTGATCATTTAGGAACAGATAGTAAGTGCCAGGACTAAAGGACTGTCAATTTTTGGGGCAAATTATTCAAGCAGAAGCAATAGAAACAGCTCAAACACTAGAGAAAACTGAATTGAAAGCATCCAATGGTTGACTTGAGAGTTTCAGATTGTTTCATATTGTTTTTAATCAAGTTTATGGTGAGACAAAATAAGTTGATGCAAAAGAACTGCAAAAGAATGAAAAGCAAATACACCTGGACTTCTTTTCTGAACATTACCTATTAAATCACTTGTTGAAAAGTAGGATAAATGTGTGCAAAGAAAAATGTCAAAAGAAAGACTTATTGTTTATCTGGGTGTCAATATGAAAGAGGAAATCAAAACTCCCATTGTCAGAGGTAGAGTGCCTGTTTTCTGGAGATTCAAGAAAAAAGCCTGAATGACAAATACAATTATGGAAGAATAGCTATATATATTTAACGAGAAGATAAAAGCACAAAACAGGAAGGTCTTGCAGTTTCTTGATAATGCCACTTGCTATCCCCAAATTATTTTATCTAATATAAAACTTGAGTGGTTTTCTCGCAAAAGAACACCACCTTACCGCCCATAGATCAAAATGTGATAACCAACTTCAAGTACTTTTACAGTAAGTATGTGATGCAACCGCTCATCATTAAGCTTCTGGAGTGTTTGAGTGTTACCAAGTTGTGCAAATTAATAAACGCTCTGGATGCAGTGAACTCAATAAGCAAGGCAAAGAACAACATCATCTCTTAACTAGTAATGAGATATTTCCATAAAGTAGGCTTTTATAACAGAAAACAGTTCTAGTACTGATGAAATTTCAGATTTGAGTGAAAGCGTAAGTATTGATTTTAGCGCATATATTTAATACATTTTGATGATACCCCTGTATGAGAAGAGGTTGGGAAAGGGATTGATCTGTTACAGGAAGCAGAAGAACAGGATGAAGATGATGACAATGACATGTGAATAAAAGACAAAGAGGAAAGAATTAAGACATTCTATGACACCCTAACGGCACTGAATGACTTGTAGGCATTTTCCACACAAAAGATTGCCCTGATCCTATGAATTAACTTCAAGATGAATAGGACATTATCTATAACACAGTCCTAAAATCTACCGACAGAAACACATTGGAGATTTCTTTAACCAACATAAATTGAAACGTACGTTATCTGTAAAATGCTTGTTTTCTTACTATTGGTTAATTCAAATTTAAAATAATTTTGACATCATTTGTTCACCAATATTTTCTTTCCTTTGCTGATTGCCTTTGAGATTGCCATAATGTTCACGAGGACCTACACAAATAGCTGAAGCCAAAATCATCCGATGAATTTATCTGTTCATCCAGCGCGGGTCGGTCGTCCCATGAGCACTAATGCCCGATATTTCCAGCGCAATGTTTCATCTGCTTTTTGACATTATTCCTAGGGTGCAGTACTACCTATTGACTTGGCACAACACCTACGGCTGCTGAAGGCACTATGTAGCTGTAGTGTTTTTGGGGGTTCCAATAGAGTGAGGAAAAGAAGAGTTCCAGCCATATTCATCTGCAAATGCAGTGCAGCGGAGATGGCTGGTCAGCCAACGCTGACTGACAAAGCAGACATGCGGCGCTTGGACCGTGCCCAGGTCAAAGCATGCGAAATTATATGACTCCAGCACTCTCCACCAAGGAGGGTGCTGGGACAATAAAAATCTTGTTGCAAAAGCTACCCAGCCTGATTTTTGTGCCTCATTTTCTGCTGATATTTCTTGCTGTACATTTGTGTTTATCTGAAGTATTCTTACGTACGACTTGGGGTTAGATTTAAGCAGTTTTCTCCCCTTGCACTGTACAAAGGGTGCGCACCTGAAAAGAATGCAGGCCACAGGTGACACAAGTGGGCCAGGTGACTCAGCACCCAGTGACAAGCAGATGCAACAGCAGCGTAGCAGTTAAAAGGTTAATCGGCTAGTGACAAACCAACATGCTTACAGTCATACTTGTTTATGTTGAAATCGTGGCGAATAAAGGAGAATATCAATATTTTAAATTACAAACAATTGAACTGATTTTCTAATAAAATTTTTTAAAAAAGTGAAGGTGAAAAAAGTGAAAACAGGTGAAGCAAACATATCTGTGCAATACAAAGCGACTCCTGTGTTAGGATGATTACTAAGTATGGGTAGAGTAACAGTTTCTAATATAACTTATTGCAATATAAATATTAACATAACTGTTTATTCATTTATAATTTTATTTTATTCATTTATAGTATTATATGTTTTTAACGTACGTAATCTGTGATGTACATTTTTGCTCATGTTTCATGGCCGACTGGAAATGCCTTTGCTATGTCTGTGTTATAGAGATATAATTAAGCAATTTTGATGATTTTTCTGAGATCTGATTGGTAGTTGTGGAGTTTTAATTGCACGTATGCAGTTAACATAGTGATAATCAAAGATTTTTCATGGAATTAATGAGAATATTTAGTTAACTAAATGAAAAAACAATATTTCTTTTATTTTTTATGGAGTTCTTGGTTTCATTACCTTGTGCTGCATTTCTGTATGTCATTTTCTGCCTCTCTAAGACATCTTCCTTTTCTTTGAAATGTTTTTACATGGGATAAACAATATTTACAATGTACTAGTGGCTGTGATATTGTATCTTGCCTACAACAATAATCTATACCATCTTTGAACAATTGTGTCTCCTAAATTAAAAGTTTTTATAGCTGAATCACGTTTAAAATCAAAGAAAATAATGGACTCAAACAATTCCGGCTTAGACAGGTTTTACTGTATAACATTTCATAGCATTTCACCATTGAAGGTACTTTGGAATTCCAACAAAAACATGTTTCTATTGTTTTTATTCTTGCACTAAAGAACTTGGAACAATTGGCACAAAAATCTAAAAATAGTGCCAATTGCTTTGTCTTGTTGAGAAGAATTAAATAAGTTACTGACCACCTCTGTGGAAGCCTTACAACTCCCTACAAGTGCTAAAAACATTCCAAAACATGTTTTGTGATAATTGTCTCAGGAAGTTCTCAAAGGATTTGGGGGGAAAATGATTATTTCGCCATCTGTAGACCAATACACATGAAATAACACTTCATTTGTTGTAGAAGGTGGACCTGAAGAGATTAAACTGTGATTGGAAAAGACACATACATGCAGTTCACACAATTCCTACAAACAAGGTAACATACATTTCTTGCAGTATTCTTTTAGTACACTTTTTAATAATACGCACCTCATTTCTTAACTTTGTAATGTTATGGCCTCCTTTGCCAATAATAGCACGAGCAACCTAGAAGCAAAGGAAGGAGGAAATGAACATGTTAGATACAAAATATAAACAAACTCTGGTGAAGACCTAAATTATGCACGATACTTTTTAATTTTATTTTTTAAGAGATTGGATTTTCAATTTAAATCCAAAAGTAGATAAGAAACTTAATTATCACACTAAAAAAAAGAAAACACATTTACCCAACTTGGAATTAATAAACGAATTTCAGTGTCACCTCCAACTCGAGATCGTTTCTGTGCAGAACCTGATTCACTATCTGAAGAACGTTTTGTACCTATTATAAAAGAAAAAATAGATTAATAACTCAAGAGTAAGAGCATATTACTTAGGACAAAACCAAAACCTAACCTAGACACCACCATGGAACAACACCATGATTCTTCTATGACAATACCCTCCATGAACTACCTCTACAATTTGGAGCCTGGTATAATGGGCAATTAGATTCACAGTAGCAAGAAGTCTTATTTGCACTTCACATCACTATTAATTCTATTAACACAACTCAAAGATTGCTCACAACATACAAGGAAAGCAATCATTCTCCATGGTAACACAGTATAATTTTCAGGTCAGGTTCATTTTAATATCACAATGAACTTTCCAGAAAACAAAAACAAAGCCATTACCGTTAGAAAGAAGTGGCAAAATAAAACATTTCATCTCTATATTAAGGCTTTTCTAAATTAAAGATTCTTACCATTGTTATCTGTTTTAGGAGATGAATCGTTATCAACTTCATTTTCCTTCTCAATAGATCTTCTTTCATCATCTGGATTACTTTGCGTTCCTGTCACATAAAGCATCAAATGTAAATTATACAGCTTTCCAGAACTATTTTAATTATAATAATGACAAATTGATTTTTAAATTTCAAGAATATATTCAAAAAGAAGGTAAAGGCAAAATCTACTAGCACAATACTGGTATCAAAACGACCTTTCAATTTGGACAGAATTTTATGGATTTCAAGTGGTAAATCTTACCATTATCTGCACCAGGAGAGTCATGTTCATCATTTGATTCCATGTTGGCGTCACTCATTGTGCTTTAAAACTGCAAAATATAATGTAAATAGAAGCACTTTGCAACTACTTTAAACTACATTCCCAGCATAATCTCAAGACAAAGTTTATGCAAGACACACCATTTTAATTAACATGACTGACCAAACTGTAAAACATATCAGAAGAAAATATTTTAGCACCATTAGATTTAATTCATATCTTTTCCACAAACACTGTCAACATGGAATCAACACTCACTATGCTTTGCAAAGGGTCTTTAATATCACTTGTTATCCTGCAGGTGCCTACAAAAGACAGGTGAGGTAAGCACTCAAACATTACCATAAAACATCCCTCTGAAACTCCAATTCCAAAAATTTCCACACTTTATTTGGCCTTTAAAATGAAAACTATGACAACAAACTTACAGTGGGCGACTTATCTCAACTCAACAAATCATCTGATAACATCGAAATAATTAATAAAATCTTGCCCACATAGCAATATTAAATTGGATTCTAGTTTTACTTTATACGTACATCCCACAGCAAAGCGTCCAATTTATACGCGTCTAATACGTATAACAACATGCAATCGAGAATGAATTCTCTTACTCCGCCAAAGAGTATTACGAACCGCATCCAAAGATGCTTCGACGCTGCTTCGGCGTTTTGTCCCGCCACGGACGCTTTTCCGCTCCTCCCCAGAGAGTGTATAGCACAGTGGCACTTGAATATTAATCGGAAGGCCCTTATTTTCGTGGAGGGGTGAAAGATGACCTCCCACTCCGACAGAATCAACAAATCAGAAAGATGCAGCCATTTCCTGTCCCCGCCACCCAATAGGCTTCGAAAGCCGGTCTACTAATTGAAATGAAGGGCTGCCGTGTACCGGGACATTTGAAATTACATTATCATTTGGACATAAATATATTAAATAGAATGTATTTTATGTCAAATTAATACGCAAGGCAAATTGGAAACCAATAATTAATAGGATTTTGAATTCTAAATCAATAAAGGAAATTTTAGCCACGGAAGTGCAAAACAAAAAGCTATTTCATGTACACAATATTTATTTATAAATTAAGTAAATATACAGTACTTACACAGAATATAAACAACTTAATTCAACTTTTACAAAACCATTATAAGTAATAATATATGCAAATCAACTCACTTTGCTGTAGACTGAACACATGAATATTGAATTCATGAATTTAGAAAATTGTCAAAATACACTTAGCGACCATTACATCTTCAATATTGACTCATTATCAAAACAACATGCCAGCCATCAATACAAAGTCTTGAAATTTCACGTAATCATAACTGTAACTGAAGTGTTATAATACAAATGAAAATTATTGATACGTTTTATTAATGAATACGCAACTTTCATTTGCACAATCCACAGAAACAATTTGAGTCAATCAAATCCTCTACTAGTATGCTAGGCTACAGAATATAGAAACTTTGTGTATATAAAATACCGACATTAAATAAGTTTACTATTTAGTATGATTGATATTACATAAGTTTACAAAAATTTCTGATATAAAATAAGTTAATAATGCACAAATTAAAACAGAGATGAATCTTAAATAAGTCTTTTTTAGATCTGAAATTAACAAATGTTCTAAAAATTCTTAATTAAAATGTGTATTTTTCAATACATGAATACACAGAGAAATCCTGTTATTTAGAATAAGGGAATATACACTGGCCAATGTGAAACTCATGTTACTCATAATATCACAGCTGTGAAACAACAAATGTAAGCAAATTAAACCACTTATCATACAATTTCATGTGCACATGAAAGGTGAAACTTTAAAAATCTAAATATGTATAGAAAAGTGTATATATTTCCCAGTAGGAAGGCCATAGTTATACAAAGAGCCTTACATAGTCACGAATTAAACCACAGGAGAAAAATTACTCTATCTTTGGATTAAAAATTAACAGCTCGATAGACAAAACTGTTATCCTCCAAAATGCCATTTTTTTTCAGATTCTTATGCATTATACATTTTAGATAATTTTCTTGTTCACCAACATTATGTAAAATACGAAAATCAGAATGTGTAACACATTAACACCTTCAATCATATTCCATTGGTATCTATCACCTGCATGCAAGAGAAACTCACCGTGTTCATTTTGGATGTTTTTTTATTATTTCATTACTGATTCATTCTTTCCCAATTATTTTGATTAGCAACATCATTGGAAACCAGGAATTTAGATGTACTGTATTATTGTGAAAATATACACAAAAAAGAAAGAAAGAAAAAACAAGAGGTTTAAAGATAAATTATTCATCTTTAAACCTTTCTTTCTTTCTTTGTAAAAGCAATATTGGATATTAAAGCATGTTACAAGAAAGAAGTGTATTCTCATATTCGGCGAAAGGCACTGAGTACAAAAACTTAACTGAATCAATTTCAATTTGATTTATTTCAGAACACAGTTTTTGGTAGTAAATTTTGCTTGTATTCAGGTATTTCTGATAAAAAATTGAGGTCCAAAAGCACAGCAAGTTACTATTCTCCGTTCATCCTAAGAAAAAAGTGGATGTAAACAATAGCACGTGCTTTGAGATGCTTGCCATTGGTTAGTTGACGCGTTACAACCTCAGGCGTATTCATGTGCAGAAGAAAGTTTTCGAAGTAGTGGCTCATATCTCTCACAATGTTTAAATTCCAGACGAAACTTATAATATATAACTCAGACTCAAAAATAAGACCATTGTTCCCACGCCTACCCTTCCGGAAGAGGAGATATCAATGTCAGTGACAGTTATGTGTTCAGCGCCTGCTTGGTATCAGCACTAGCGGAAAAAATGAATCCGGAGAGTCAAACTGAACCCCACGCACGCATAGAAGTAACTAGAACTGTTGATTTCGTGAGAACTGATGACAGACACAGGTTCGGTCCCTCACGGTGGGAGGCGGTATACTCATGCGAAGCGAAGCAGATCCAGTTTAGAAATTTTTGTCAAGCAGTTCGAAACGTTCGCTTGAAGATGTCGGAGAGCGGTGCAGGTCCTTCCGTAGTGAAACACTTACGGAGTGGTGAAAAACGTGTGGTATTGAACGTTTTAAATACATTTTTAGCACTTTTCAGCACTTCTCGAGCAAGGAGTAACGCCAGAACGCTGGTGTAGGGCATACTATTAAAGAGGAACAGAGAATGTGGGAGGTAGATGTCTTCAGTAACAGTGTCGTGAACAAGATAGTCATCACCGAAAGTTCCTCTTAACTTCTTCCTGAAGCAGAGTGATCGTAAGTAAATTGTTTGCATGATATTAAAGGGTGAATATTAGTGAATACAGTCGAAATAATGTAAATTGGATATTGACATTCACTTCTTCACTTCATTATCGTAAAGATTTTTTTTTAATTTAACTTTGCAAACTGATAGTTAAGGATGATTTAATTAGTTTTACCATTACGTAGTATCTGGTAATGTTTATAAACATGCTTTTGCGCAGCCGTTAGAAATATTAATATTCGTCTGGTGATTTGCAGATGTCGAGTTCTCTTTTTGAGCGACCACTGACTACTGAGCGCGCGTGACCGAAAGTAGTGCGAGCGGATTCGGCGATTGAGAATCGGAGCAAGGCGGATGAATACCTCGGGTTTGATGACATCAGTTTTTTCTAAGGGCGAACGTAGGTGTGGCAAATGAACGATGGACGGCAAATGAAAACCTAAAGATAGATCATATACACAGAATTACTTAATAATATTTGTAATAGGTACTGAATAAGTCTTCAATTTTTAAGAAAAGATTTTCATTATTGTCTGTTCAGTCTTGATAGCAATTTTTTGATACATATTTTTGATACACATTTTTGATACAGGCCATGGTTGTGACTTCCGAGCGCATTGGTCCGAGTCTGAGAGGTTCATGAGGGCTACGCCCCATACATCGCGCAAACGTGGCGTTAAAGATCGTCATTTTTTTGTGTTTACGCGAATATTTCGAGGCAGAAAAGGTGAACGACGGAATATTATTACCTATCGACAATGTTGTGGGTAGGGTTGTGGCTGCTTGTATATATATTGTGAGCTTTTGCCCTTCCAACGTGGGCTGGCTGCTTGCCCGGCTGCCAGTGGTAGTGAGAACTCACCTGCGTAGCCACTTATAGTATCTGGCAGAGCATTCGGGAGACATGCATGACTGGATTCTGGTTCTCTATCATTAAGTGATCTGACTATACAAGAATTATTGCTTTAATTATACTAGTACCCACCCAAAACAAACACTTATGCCCCATACATCATTATCAGTGCTAAATTACAATTGACGCCTACTGCGCTCTGACTATCTACTCCTCTCTCTCTCTCTCTCTCTCTCTCTCTCTCTCTCTCTCCCGACCGTCTTGCTCTCCACCTTTTTAAATGTTCGTTGGCGGTTGCCCCATTTGGCGATCTCACCCGAATGCTCCGTGACCGGCGCTGGTAGGTGGTGGTCTCCGGTGGCAGTCAGCTCCAGTCGACGCCGGGTCTCCCTCGTAACTCGCTGAAGTGGCGGCGTGGCGAGAGCGATGCCTCATGGAAGGCGCCCTCCGTCTTCCGTTACTTCTCCTGGTGCCCGCATATGTGGGGCGGACACGCTTGCGTGCGTACACGCGGTAACTTCCACGATTGTACAAGTCTTCGGCGGCTAACGTCTCATCGTGAGACTGATCGCGGCACTCGGCAGCCATACGGCGACGTGACAATTAGAGAAGCCGAACCAGAAGCGAGAAAGTTCCGACTCGCTCCGAAATAGCAGAAGCTCGCTCACCGAAGAATTTTCAAAAAAGAAGACTGGGGAAGCTCCTATCTCCCTACTTATGGCACGCGCCATTCCCCCTTCCGTCATGATGATGCGGTGGCTCTCCGCCAATCACGCATCGGGTTGTTCGTCACGTGACCTGTCTCATCTTGGCGTACGAACCGTCACCGAGCGCCCCCTTGCAGCTACCCTATTAACCGCCCTGTGACGTAGGCCTTCGCGCCCTCCCACTAGGCAAGACGCGCCCTTCCCATGACGTCAGGGGTTATTTCTTGGCGTGGGTTTGACAAGCAATTGGGCATTTCCGTCTCTTTGTTCGACTTCCTGTGGCCGGGAGGCTTATGGCCGAAATACCTCGTGGTGTTCTGTGCTGCTACAATATTGTAACCTCTCCTCAGGTTGTCTATTAAATATTCATGGATTTGGGGCTCTTTATCAATGAAGATTTTGGAGAAAAAAACGAACACAAAGTCATGGTCACAGAACATTTATAATTGGACGTTTTCCTTAACTGTTACCAAAACACAGAAAGTCAATCCACAAACAATCACAACACAAACATTACACAATATAAAAAAACACATATCCCCAAAACAACACAAACAAGTTTCACTCAAATTTAAACAAAGCTTTGTTTGCTTCTGGAGACAATCATTTGTCCATTTGCTAGTTTCTTTATGACTAAAGCAAGAATTGAACCCTAGCACTAATCAGATTTCAAAAGAAAATAGCGAATGATATGATAGTAAAGTAATATTCACTCAATATTATCACATTCCTAATTGCTCTATCAAACTGGTGTATAAGTATAAAAACACTAACTGAATTATTATTTTCTTTAGGTGCAGAATTGATTGCAGGTTATTTTTCTTAAATGACTCTTAAAATACATCCCAACTTGAAGATCTAAATGGAACAAGTGAATGGCTCTTCAGAATACTGTTCTGTTTCAATGTTAACACCACAAAGACTTTTAAATCAGAAAATAACCTCCACATGACAAACACATGTAATCCCCTCTGAGATCAACATGAACACATTCTTGAAAATTTACAAGTGTTTAAATGTTAGGCTGAAATACTTATAGAAATAAAACCCATTATGACTCTGTCATATTAAACTTTTACATAATCAGTATAATAGGATAAATTATCTAGTCTTGCACTCTTTAAGAGAATTATACAAGAAAAGATGAAGCATGAATATGAATGTCTCATTCCATAATACTCTGAATTTTACTCAGTGCCTAATTTGCAATACTTAATAGTAACATAGTAAATACAATAATATTCTGTAATACTCTCGTTTTGTTAAGAAGGAACGCACACTATTCGTTATGCACACTATTACAGACCAAATGTTCTACGTGCCATTGCACAAGCGGAAACAGTTTGTAAATGTTCCTTATTTACAAAACTTCTTGCAATCTGCTTCTTTTAAACGAGTATATTGGATGTTTATGATTCTATTTAACAGAAACTGTATTTTTTAACACAATGCATTCTATTAACCGAAGCACTGATCACAATCTCTATTGAATTAACAAAATGTAAGAGTACTAATACCTTTTTTATTAAGATAACCTCATTCTACGCCGTCTGGAATACAAGAAAGTTTTTCTCTCGCCCTCTTGCCTAGTGACGCCAGAACGGACGGGTGTAGAGAACCCCCTCCCTATCTCCGATACACCCCTCCTTCTTGGAATAAACTGGTGTCGTCATAGCGGCGGTGGCGACGGCGCCAAATTCGTTTGTTGATCATTCGAATGGTCACAATATATATATATATATATATATATATATATATATATAGTGTATTTATTTTACATAAATATGTTATTAAATTTGACGCAATTTTTAAAATATCTCCGTGACATAATTTTAAATGTCCCGGTTGTCATTGTGTGCCACCTCTATTGGCAGATCGCCCTTCGATGCTACACTGCTTCGATGCTGCGTTGGGATTAACGTTGAATACCGTCTCAGACAGTATACTATCTGATCGTCAGATAGCACACTAGGAAGGCAGACTTTTTTCATTAGTTTTGCAACGCAACATCCGGTGTAACCAAACCGCAGTTTCTCTCAGCGGTGTGACGGTCGTCGCCCGTGACCTTGTGACGTCACACCAGCTGGTGCGGCTACGGCTAGCAACATAAGAAAAATAAAAAAAGGGCGGAGGAGGCGGGGAATGGGAGACCTTGCCTGGCAGTAACGCAAGGTCGCTTAGCTAGCGACGTCGTAGCCCATGACCCTGGGACGTCACAACAGCTGGTGTGGAATGGCTACCAACCTAAGAACAATAAAAACGGCGGCGCGCCTGCGGCAGAAAGCAGGGAGTGCGGACGGAGTCCCCGCCTGGCGGTGACGTAGGGTGAATGAGAAGATGAGTGATAATTGATGAAATCAACATTTATTTTGAATTTGAAATACACATACACGAATGAAAACATAACATTTTTCTAAAACATTTTAAACACATCAAAGTGAGAGAACATACCACAAAATCTTCATTATTGCCTCATAGTTCTTTACTTCGTGTGGCGGTAGCCAATAACAATTTTTCTTTATTTCGTCTGGCGGCAGCCAATAATGATTTGATGCGATCGTCGTTCGCAACATCTTCCGCTGTCAGTCCGTTTTTGTTTTGATTAAAAAGGTCCCCACCATGGGTGATAATGAGCAGCACAGAATCCGCAATGTCCCGCCCGAGCGGCGAGGTGGAGCGGCGTGTCACCAAATATGTCACCGACATTGAAGAAATCACGCACGCGATCGTTCACGTTCTTCGCATTGGCGTGTTCGACCATTATGATGTTAGTAGAGCGTCGATCGAGGGTCAAGTGTGTAATACCGTTAAACTCCCTCGCGCTTTTATTTTCACTGCATTTTCCACATCTTGCAGGATGTGCGAACTTCCCCGCGTCAACAGAATAACCGTCGCACCAGCATTACCATTTCAGGTGTCGTGGTCGGTTATCTTCCTGTGGGAACCGAGTCCCCCGTTTCCTGCGTCAACGGAATAATCGTCGCGTCATCATTACCATTTCCAGGGTCGTAGTACCGTCTTCCGTTTCCTTTGTCTGGCGCCCTGGTTGGTGGACATTTCCCGTAAGAATCGCGTCTATAGTCTAATATCGTCCATAGTCTAATGACGTCGTTATGACAGATGGGAAAAATAAAATCAATTTTTTCAAATTCAAAATGTCTTTATTTTGCCATTAACATAGAATAAGCTACCATATTACATTCAAATGTGATGGGCAAAATAATTAGGGATCCCCTACAAAGACTGTAAGATCTCCATCATGTTTATATACAAAAACAAAATTGTCAGCAGTGAGAGACAGCTCGCTCACTCGAATTAACATGCAAGAATAACAAAACAAAGATTATAAACCTAATACTTCTGTGCACATACAATATAACAAAAAACATTCAGATCTAAACATACACTACAATACTAATTGAATTTGATACCATAAAGAAGTGTAATATTACTCTTCAAGGGTAATCAGATTACATTTTGTAGAACATACAAGATTTTTAAATAACAACAAAAAAATCGCACAATGTTTTTTAATTAATTATCACAAGAAAATCGTCAATGTTGTCGAGAAAAAAGCCATTTTCTTATTTTTCTCAGAAAGTGACCGACTGTAGTAAAATAGCCTATTTCATTGCTCACAATGTTGAACATTCTTGGTGCTACACTACTATAAAATATTTGATGGGCTGTTAAATTTTATTTTGGAACATATAAGGTTTCATATCTTCACAAGTTGTATCTTTTTTCATGTGGTATTGAAAAGATGTGCTTCTGATGAAAAACATTTTTAAGGTTTTAAAAATATATCTGTCTTAAGGGAAGAATTTGGAGGTCAAAAAAATTGTTCGCGTAATTTGATTTAATTCATATTGTTCTCATAAAATGTTTTTGAAAGGTTATAATGGGAGAGATTATTGATCGGTACGCCCCACCCCAATATGAAATTCCATATTGGAGCCTAGAACCAACAAGTGCATGAAAAACCTTAATTAATACTTTCCTAGGACATAGTTGATGGAGTAAATAAAATTTTCTTAGAGTGTTGTAGAGCTCTTTTTTCAATTTTTTAACATGACCCCTCCATGACAGTTGACTATCAATAACTAATCAAAGGTATTTAATATTAAGAACTTTATCTAATTCGAGGCAATTGCAATAATTATACTTAGCTTTTATACATCTAATTTCATGAAATTTTAAGAGTGTTGAAGTTAACTTCACTCCATAACCAAATATTAGTTTTATCACTTAGGAACAAAAAATGCTTATCAAACCAGAATCTAAGTGATGATAAATCTGTAGTCATTTCATTATATAGCGTGTTGATACCTCTATTTTTATAGATAAAGGCCGTATCATCAGCAAAGGCAACTAAACGACCATTGAAACAACCATTACAAAAGTAATTTATATAAATCAAAAAAGAATTGGCCCTAATACTGATCCTTGCGGTACTCCACATGTAATTGAGTCAGACTCACTTTCACAATTAACAATTCTGTTTGTTCCCTTCCAGAACGATAGCTGACGAACCATTTAAGACGTAGACCTCTCACTCCGGCTAAGCATAATTTATCAATCAAAATTCCATGGTCGAGCGTGTCGAACGCCTTGGTAATGTCAATAAACAAAGCAGAAAGCTTATCACCCTTATTTAATGGGATCATAACTAGCTTCCATAAATGTAATTAAAGCGTCCTATGTGGACTTCCCTCCCGAAATCCGAATTGATTACTACTGAAAAAGTTATGTTTATTTAGAAAATCAATTAATATTTTCTTAACAATTTTTTCAAGTATTTTTGCAAACACACTTAACAATGAAATTGGTCTGTAGCAATCAGATAACCTACGATCTCCCTTCTTAAAAAAATGGGATAACAGTTGCTTTCTTTAAGCATTTCGGGAATTCTCCAGAAGATAAACTTAAGTTATAGAGATAAGTCAGCACATTAATGAAATGAGGAGCTATTCGTTTAACCACAGTAGAATTGATATTATCAAAGCCAGGCGCTTTGTTATTTTTCAGATTTTTAATTATCGCTAACACCTCATCAGTTGTAGTAGGTCGCATAAAAAAGGATGTTTGAGGATTACTTTGTTGAAATATTTCATTACACTCCGGAAGTTGATCAAAATATGTAGTTTTTATTTTCATTGTTAGTATACTGGCAACACTTAAAAAATGTGAATTTAAGGTATTTGCAATTTCAAACTGTTACCATTTGTACCAATCATTTCATTGATATTGTAATTGCTTCGAGTCTCACCTATTGTCATTGATTGTGTTCCACTGTGATTTCATGTCATTAGCAGAGTTTTCAAACTTCTCCCTAAAATAATCCTCTTTTGCTTTCTTTATATCGAAATTCAGTCGGTTTCTAAAGTTGGTGTAATAACGTTTTGGCTTAGCGTCATTTGGTTTTTCATAAGCTGCTTAAAGATTTGTCTCCTTTTCTGTATTCTTATTATTAAGCTATCAGTGTTCCAAGGTTTTAACTTCAATAATTTTTTACGTACACACACTGTATATTTACAATTTTCTACTAATGACTGTATTGAGTCTATGAAAAAAGCATCCGAAACAGAATTTTGATGATATACATTAATCCAATCTTCAGAGTTAAGTAAGCTAATCAGCTTTTCCATGTCCATTCTTTTATAAGAATCGTTAGTTCCAGTAATAATATTTGATAATTTAATCGTTAGTACAATAGTTGATTGATCTGTAATGTAGTGGAACACGTTTGCTTTAAAATCATACTTAATAGATCGATTGTTAAAAAAATTAACAAAAGCATGATCTATACATGTTGCAGAATTATTTACAATGCGAGTAGGCTCATTTACTAAGTTGAGCATGCCTTTACTAGCTAAGTTGGTTAAATAGTTGTCTGATTCAACACTTTGATTCAAAATATTAAAGTTCATGTCGCCAATGTAAACAATATAACAAACAATATAAACCTTCCAATTCAGTTATTATTGAATCAACATCTTTTGTAAAATCTGCCTGTGAACCACTGTGTAAGCGATACACAGCAAGTAAAGTCAACTTTACGAGATTACCGACCTTCACGTTTAACTGGAGTACATCAGCTGACTGAATGTCATTTCTCTCTCTCACCCCGCTATACTGGTAGCAGTCACGAAGATATACAATGGTGCCCCCTGCCCTGTACTCCTCATTACATTTAGCAATTAGATTATATCCTTGAATTTTATAACTATTGTAACGAATATTGCGTAATTTGCCGGCGCCATCCCGAGCTGCCTGTGATCGCGGGTGGAAGTGAGTTCGCAGTGGAAGCTGAACTGTGAAGTGTGTTCATCGCGTGAATAGCTGTGCAGTGATTGTGTCATGACGTGAACCGTGGTCAGTGCATCGTACTGTGGAGGTGATGTGAACTGTGACCAAGTGCATCGAACTGTGATCAGTGCAGTGAACTGTGGCCAGTGCTTAGGACTGTGCGAGTGTGTAAGAGAAGTGTAGTGTAAATAAATAATCAAGAGAAGTGTAGTGTAAATAACTGAAGAGAAGTGTAGCGTAAATAAATAATCAAGTTTTTCAGCGATTGTGTTAAGAAACAAAATAAACGTTTTTGTTAAAATAATACGAAACTTTTAATTCACCATCTAGAAACGTAACTATTGGTGTCAGGTGTGGGGTATAACGAGTGGTGAATTAAAACATTAATCAAGATGAGTTTCACAAAAGTTTTACGGGATCTGAAAGTGGCCGAGTTGAAGAGAGAGTTAGAAGAGAGGGAACAAGACACTTTCGGAACGAAAGCAATATTACAAGAACGTCTTGCAAACGCGATGAAGGCAGTTGGCGAAGGTCCAGAGAATTTTCTCTTCGAGACAACGGGGAACTTTTCGGACCTATCCAAACTATTGGAAGGAAAGTTAACAGAAAATTCCAGAAATTTAGAAGGAAAGTTAACAGAAAATTCCAGAATTTTAGAAGGAACGTTAACTGAAAATTCCCGAATTTTAAAAGGAGAATTGATGGAAATTTCCAGAAATTTAGAAGCAAGGTTATCGGAAAGTTCCAAAAATTTAGAAGGACAGTTAACGAAAATTCCCGAATTTTAGAAGAACTGACTGAAGACTCTAAGGCTTTAGAAGAAAAATTAATCGAAAATTCCAGGATTCTGGAAGTGAAATGAAAATAACACAATAATAAATTCGTGCGAGAAGAAATTCAGAAGATGATGGATGAGAAAATTTTGAAGAACGAAGAAAAAATGGAAAAGAAAATTGAGATAGATGAGAAAATTTTGAAGAATGAGGAAAAATTACTAAATCTGTTAGAAGAGAAGCTGAAAGTTTTTACTTCCCCAACGGAAAAATCGAATATATAAATATCGTACAGGAACCGCTGGAAATGGCACGAGTGGCCACCGTACGGGAGCCACTGGGAAACGCACGAGTAAAACCACCTACATTTGATGGCACTTCTTCATGGTCGAATTATTTGAAACAATTCAAGGCTGCTGCAACGGTAAACGGCTGGTCCGCAACAGATGGTGCTACGGCCCTGAGTTTGGCTTTGCGTGGTAACGCCGTCGATATTCTAGAGACAATACCGACCGATGAACAGTCAAACTTCGAGCAAATTGTCAAGAGACTCGAAACCCGGTACGGGCAAGAGCACCTGGAAGACATGTATTTAACCCAGCTAAGGAATCGTGTTCAGAAGCCTGGAGAGAGTCTTCAAGAACTTGAATCTGATATTTCTCGTCTGGTGCGCCTTTCGGACCCTGATGCTTCAGAAAGTTCCCTGCAACGCACAGCCATCCGGTGCTGTATTGAAGCGCTACATGATGCAGAAACACAACAAGCATTAAGACTGGCAAGACCGAAAACCTTAGCTGACGCATTAAGTCAAGCACTAGACTTCCAGGTTGCAACAAGAGCATCGAAAAGTGACGGACGAGTGCGAGAATTGCAAACCGGCGTCGATACATATGACGACAAATATTGGGAGGCAATGGTGGAGAGGTTGGTAGACGCACGCATTTCTAGTGGCAAAAGGCGACACGCATTTCTAGTGGCAAAAGGCGACAACCTCGATGTTGAAATTGTGGAGAATTAGGGCACGTGAAAAGTCGATATGACCGTCCACTGAAGCAACCAGGAGAGCAGCAGACTGTTGGTAAACCTTGCAGGCAGCAGGGAAACTAAAGCAGGTTGATGGAAGGGGGCATCCATCGACCTGTCAAATAAGAGCCCCACCTTACGAAATACACAAGTCCATTCGACACCGTTCTGACAGAGTTTATGTAGATGCACTCGTAAATGGAAGGCCATACGTCTTACTTTTGGATACTGGTGCAACCAAGAGCATTATACGAACCGATTTTGCCAAATCATCTCATCTTATGCCGTCCAAATGGAAGCTTCGAACAGACACTGGTGACTCGGCGAATGTTGTAGGAGAGATGGATGCCCTCCTTGCCATTGGAACTGTTGCTTTCAGTCATCGTCTGCTGGTCGCTGACATAGAAGAAAAAGCAATTTTAGGAATGGATGTTATGACGACATACGGGTGTCAGCTGGATTTACGACACGGTGTGCTGAGACTCAACGAAGTGGATATGGTTCTACATTCACGTAACAACATTGCCGTGAATGTGATTGCGGCTGACGACGTAATCTTGACAGAGAGTAGCGAGATGTTTATAGAAGCGAGCCCTGAGGGCGACGTTCCAGGAGAGATTGCTATCCTGGAACCCAGAAGTCACGACGAAGACATTGGTCGAGGAATTCTACTAGCCAAAGAACTGGTCAAAGTGAATAGAACCATACCTGTGAAAATAATGAACATTAGCCACTATCCTGTTAAGTTGAGAAAAGGAACAGTAATTTGGTTATTGTTCTACGGTATCCTCGGTTTTGCAGAATGTGAACCGTACCGAACCACCACCTAAAGGAATTCCTGAACGACAGCAGAATCTGCACCTTAGTAGAACGACACAAAACCTTCCACCATCGCACAGATAATAGAGTATAAGAAATTCCAACAACACTAGCGAGCTCCGTAAGGCACGTCCGCACGCTGCTGAAGCAGACTCATGACTGATTCTTTTTTGTAATTTAAAAGTCTGGGAGCTATAAGATGTATTTCCCCAGAATATTATGACATATCTCAGGCGGGAATGAACGTTTGCGAAATATACACAACGAGCAGTATGAAGGCTGACTGAATTTGCAAGAATTCTGAACGAGTAACATAATGAACTTAATATTTTGTTCAATTCATTTAAATGGACGTTCCATTTAATGTTTGACTGAATTGAGAGACCTAAAAATGTTGTTGCCTTAACATCAGTCAATGGTACACCGTTCATTTTCAATGGAGCACAGAATTGTTTATTTGAAATGGAAAACTGCATTAAAACCGTTTTCTTTTCGTTTACTATTAATTTGTTATTTCGGAACCAATTTGAAACATCTGATATTGTACTATTTACGGTTTCTTTATTGCAAAGGATGTTCGTATCATCTGCAGAGAGAACCGTTCTTCCGTTCGAATCGACGAGGGCATATCGTTTACGTAAAGTAGGAACAGAATAGGGCCTAAAATCGATCCTTGAGGAATGGGTGCAATGGGAAAAGAGTCGGAAAGGTGCGTACGTAATGTTCCATCATTTCAGTAAGGTATTTCCACTCGCTAAGATTTAAGCTCCACTTGTTAAGGTTTAAGGTACGAAAATAACCAATCTAGAGCAATACCACGAATTCCATATGAAGGTAATTTGGAAAGTAAAATGTCATGATCAATGACGTCAAAAGCTTTTGAGAGATCTAAAAATAATCCAATAGGTACCTTGTTTTGATCCAATGATGAGGCGACATCTTTAAGAAAAGAAAATATAGCTGTTTCCGTTGATTTTGATTTTCTAAATCCATGTTGGCAATCTGAAAGCGCGTCGTGTTTACTGAGAAAGGTTTTCATTCGTACGTAAAAAAGTCTAATATTTTTGAAGAAACTGATTGAAGAGAAATGGGCCGATAATTTTGAATTTCATTTTTGTTGCCTTTTTTGAAGAGCGGCTTTATTTTGGCTGTTTTGAAAATATCTGGAAACGTTCCGGTGCATAACGATGAATTAAATATTTGAGTTAACGGGTGTATAATGGCATACACAAAGAATCCGAGAATTCATCTAAGCCGGACGAATATTTATTTTTTAGTTTACCGATTATTTTGAGAATTTCATAGGAAGAAGTTTCGGAAACGAACATCGTGTCTAAAATTTTGGGTGAACTGTCTGTTATTGAATTTTGTGGCTGAAGACCCTGAGTGAGATCGGCAGTAATTCTCGAAAAGTATTGGTTAAAGAGACTAGCCACTGTTGCCGGATTGTTCACATTTATATTGTTATATTTTAAAACAACATTCTCTACAGGGTTTCTAGTTGATTTGGTCGTATTTTTTATTATATTCCGCATTGCTTTTGTTTTATTTGAGTTCAAAATATCCTGATCGTGTTTGATGATTTTAGCCTGCCTTATGACTTTTCGTAACAATGTTTTGTATTTTTTTAAAGTAGATAAGGAAATCTTGAGATACTTTATGACCAGGGCTCTGCCATTAGATAGGCCAGGGGATGTGCTTATTTGAATTCTATTTGAATTTGAATTCCGCCATCTTAGACCCGTGTTGGGCCAATAGCGTCGAAGGGCGCAAAGGCGCTGTGCGCGAAATCTACATGCCGGACCCGGCAATTACTCACGTGATTTGTGCGTAAACGTAACGATGTCCTGTGAACGTTTTTGCAATTGTGTGTTTCTGAGTTTCTGAGACGGTGCTCGGTGCCGTAAACTCGAAATGCCCCAATTTAGGTGTTGTTGGGTACCCAATTAACGAAACAACAAAAACATAAGGAGAGGACGGCAATTCTTCAGGTTTCCCACAGATCCTGAAAGGTAAGCGATATGAAATGCTTAGCATGGTTTCTTAAAAATTAATTTAAATGTAATTATATGTCAGGTTATTGTAAAAACTTACAATTATTATGAACATCCAATGTATTAAAGTCATGAAAGCACTGGTTGCTTTTATAATCATGTAATTGAAAAGTTATAATAGCTATAATAACATTAAGGTAATTTTGATATAACTATAATAGCTCAATAATACATTATTAATTTTATTACAGGTGTATGAAATGGCTAAAGGCAATTGGGGACTGACTTTGGCATCTTGCCATTGGGAATTTCTCAAGGTTAAGGTATTTATGCATGGAGCACTTCACGCCTTAAATGTTCACTGCAGCATGCAGACTAGCACATAATGCAGAACCAGTAATTTTTGTTGATGTGCGTCCTGAGTTGTTGGAAGGAACACTCAGGTCATTTATAGAAGGCTTACCACAAGAAAGGTGTACGTTTCTATTATTATAATAATTATTATTATTTGTGAGAGGAAAAAATGCATTATGCACCGTCAGGGATTCAGATGGTATAATCCCTGGTGTGTGGGACTCCCATTCCCAGTGGTATACCCACTAAAAAACCTCTCTTCTTATGCCCATGCGCTCTCCACGGAATCGTCGAGACATTACTTCATGGAGAGGCAAGCAGGTAGCTGAACCTTCACTTTATTTTACGTTCGAGTCGCTCTTCTTTCCTTTTCATCACAAGGGTCAAGAACTCTTGTATTGTTGTCCACCTTTCCTCCGATTGAAGCATAAGCTGAACTATGTTTGATGGAGAAATGTCCGCCTCAAATTCTCGTTCAATCTTCTTCTCCATGTGTCCTATGCTACGCATGCAAATATTGTGTGAATGGCGTCATCATCCTCGTAACCACAGAATTACAGTTTGAGTCATATGCTCTTTAAATCTAAATAGGTAGGATTTAAAACAACCATGACCTGGAGCACTTGTGTGAGGTAGAAGTTTACTTCTCCGTGCATTCTATTGAACCATGGTTCTATATGCGGTGTCAAGAGGTGTGTCCACCTTCCTTTAGATCCCTGTCCCACCTCCTGCCATTTCGCCAGTAGTGATGTTCGGGCGCTCTTCTTAATGTCTTCTTCGTCCTACTGCCGGTTGTTCCCCTACCCGCCGGATGTTTCGCTTCGTCATACACCGCTTTTCTTTCTCTAGCCAACATATCAATGGGGGTATTCTGGCCAGTACCCCTACTGCGCTGTCGGCGTAGTACCCCTACTGTGCGATAAGCTGACACTATTCTCAGCCCCAATCTCCGCTGCACTTGCGCGTACTTCAGTCCCAATCTTGCTTTACCTAGTTTGTCAGCCCACACCGGAGCCACATAAAGCATTTGTGAGTGGGCTACGCTGGCAATCATACGTCTCTTGGCTTCTTTTGGTCCTCCTATATTAGGCATAATTCTGAGAGGTTGGCTCAGTTCCCTGCCTTGTTTGCCATTTTGCTGATGTAGGGCCCGAAGCTCAGCCTATGGTCTATTTGGACACCTAAGTATGTAATTTGGCGTTTCAGGGGTATTTACTCGTCCAAAGTGATGCGGGGGAATTGGATAGCTCTTCTGTCCGTTACTAGTACTGCCTCTGTCTTTTCAGCTGCCATTTGCAGGCCTCTTTGCGTCATCGATCGTTTAACCCTGAAGAGAGACTCATTTAGGTGCATCTCTAGCAGTTCTGTGTTTTCACTGTGGCTAGTAATCAGCGTGTCGTCTGCATATCCAATCAGCTGGGTATGTTGTGGTAGGTCGATTTTAATAGGTCGTCATACATGACGTTCCATAAGAATGGGCCTAGTTTGGGAACCTTGTGTACTCACATGTCATTTCTACCTCTAACTTGAAAGCATCCTCGTACGTAATCTTCCTTTCGGATAAGTAATTCTCACGATTCTAAGTAGGTATTCTGGGACATGCTTCAGACCAGGGCCTTAATCATCGCTCCATCTAGCAGAGTTGAAGGTGTTCCTAATGTTCACGGCCACCAGGGCGCATAACCCTTTTCCTGTTCGTTCCTCTTTTAGCAGCTTCAGCTATACGTACTACTTCCAGAATAGCATCTGTGGTCGAGCGGCCTTTTCTGAAGCCAAATTGTCGGTCAGAGAAGTTCATTCCTGCTGTTAATTGTTTCTCTAGTCTTTGCAGAATCAAGCCTTCTAATAGTTTGCCCAGTGTCTAATAGGCATAATGGCCTGAAAGATGTCCTGTCTGTGGGCTTGTTTCCTTCTTAGTAGGATTAATTTCTGTTTCTTCCTGTTCTGGTGGAACGTACCATGTCTGAGACAGCAATTAAATGCTGTCAGTAAGCATTCTGGGTATTCTTTGGCAACAAGCCTAATAATATCATTTGGGATTCCATCAGGGCCAGTGGCTTTTTTGGATTTTAGTTTTCTCACCTCTATTTGCAGCTCGTCGTTCGTAAAGATATTATTCTCATCAAATGCATAGTTACTCTGTTTACTCCTCCATGAGTCTCCCTTAGGGAAAAGATCTCTTATAATTTTCCTCACCCATTCAGGGTCTTCTAATCCGGGAATCTTCTTGTTCATACCAAATTTTTTTGTTACAATTTTATATGCTGAACCCCATGGGTCATCTTCCACCTCTTCAAGTAGCTCTTTCCAGCACTTTAATTTCCTATTTTTATTTCTCTTTCAGCTCTTTTTGCAATACTTTGTGCACTCTTCTTAGTGCTTCATCAGTTTCGGTTCTTGTAGCAAGTCTCCTGGCTTAAATGCACTTCTTCCGTAGCTCTGCAATCTCTGCGGACCACCAATACACCTGTAGCCTTCTCCCTGGACCTCTGCGTCAAGGCATAGAAGCTGAACACGCAGCCTTCAATATGTCCCTCACTTCTTTACTGTTGTCTCTGTGTGTAATGGCTTCGCCACCCATCCTAAGTTGTGAACTAGCTTTGATTCTTCTAGGGACTTTTTTGCTTCCGTTTCTACCAGCTTGTTTGTATTCCAGGGTAGTCGTCCCATGCGCTGTTTGTGCTCCCATTTATTACCATCCATGCCTTTGGAGGATGAGAACTGAATGTAGCTGTGATCACTAAGTGTCTCAGCATTCAGTACTTTCCAGTCCTCTACTCTCTTAGCAAACCCATTTGAGCTTATCGTCAGATCCAGTATGGATGCCGCTTCACCTCTCTGGAATGTGTTCACTTTTCCTGTGTTTAGTATGACTAGATCACATCTTGCAATAAATTCGCAAACAATATCCCCTCTTTTGTCAGATCTCCATTCCCCACATTCTGGAGATTTGCTATTAAAGTCGCCCGCTACTAACACTTCTCCCTTGGCAGATTTTATGCTGCTCTCTAGTTCTTCTATTTCCTTTTTAAATTTATCAATTGGGTCGTTTGGGGAGAAATAGCAGCTGTAGACCTGCAGGTCATGCAATTCTACCCATATGAACCCATGCTTGATGCATTAAATTTGGATACGGCAGCTTTACTATGTACTCGTATTACTACGCCGCTCTTCTAGAGCCATCTTGAAGCCACATGTTTTGTCGGTTGTTCGCTAACAATCCACAAGTCCACGTTTCTTTCAGTTGCAACTTGTTCAAGTAAACCTTGTGATTTTGCTCCTTCCTAGGTTAACTTGTAGGAATCGGAGCATACTTTCTATTTTTGGCCTTATTGAACGCATGATGAAGGAAGTCATTTATACTTCCTACAAGATGATTATCATCTTGGTTTCTCTTTACATATAACACAGTGCGGTTTACCAGTACAATTTTTGATACCATGTCCGTTTTTGCACATCTATAGCAAGCTTTACTTCGATCAGGACCTCTGCAGACAGTTGAGATATGTCCAAAGTCCAAGCATCGGTAACATCTTGGTATCTGCTGCTTTCCTCTGATTCTACAGTTCACCCAGCCTATTTTAATTTTCACTGCCGTTATGATCTTGATTATTATTATTATTATTATTATTATTATTATTATTGTTGTTGTTGTTTTTTAGCAACTAGGTGTAATAAGAAAACTTTTTTGTTTTTTAATTTAATTAAACATCCTTATTTCTTTTGCAGCATCCGCTCTGCATGTAGTGAACAACATTTCTCCTGAGTTCTCGGTAGCTAAATTAAGAGAAAAAATCCTGTAACACGTGGTGTAGTCAGAATCTCGGTTTTGTGGGATCTTGATGCCGAAAAACCAATTGGAAGCAAAACGTCTGTAGTATGTGAACAAACCTAGCGCGTAACCATGCGTAGATTTTTTTCAAATTGAAGAAACCCTTGTCAATATGTCTCTAGTAGAAGCTTTGAAACATGCCTTAGTTTTTGGGGAAACTTTATATGAAGCCGTAAGAAATTATTAATTTTTTTTTCAAAAAATGGCTCCAAATTTTTTGTTTTAATTTCTTGTAAGAACAGAGGAAAATATACTTATAAAGGTGGCAAAGCTCCGATTTTCAGGATTAACTCTGAATTTTCAGAAATTGTAAAAGTATGCGTTTTTATCGGCAACTTCTTACAATTACAATATTGAAGATAAAGACTTTTCCTTCGAATAAAATTTGTTGTGCATAAATAGTTCATTTAAGGTGTGAAGATGTTTATGTAAATTTTAGTAGTTTTTGTGCAATTGTGGGTAAACTATTTGCAATTTTAAAAAATTACAAAAAAAATGTTTTCTCGAAAATGGCTCCAATTTTTTAAAATTTTAGGTACGGTTAGTGCTAAATGAACCCTATACGATGACAAATGCCATATTGCCATATTTTGTTTTATTGTATTGTATTTTATTTTTTCAAAATTAAGGAAATGTAATTTCTGTGGCTTGTCTTTCATGTCGGTAATAGTTTAGATGCGATTTCTGCACAGTATTATACATGCGCTTTAAATAATGTCAAGTAAATTTTCTCGCAAACTCAACACTTTCTTGTTCAAATGAGCTCAAAATTACTCATTTTCAGAATAGCTCAAACGCCATTTTCTCAAAGGTGGCTTCAATTTATTTCTTTAAACTATTTCAACGGATAGTGGTAATGGTACTGTTTAATATGATCTAATGTTCATTTTTGAGTATTCTTTGGATTTCCCAAAAATAGCACCAATGTTTTTTTTTGTTATGTTTCTTTTTCTTTCAATATCTCATGCCAGTAATAGGCACATTTCAATGGATATATTATTTAATTTTTGAGTGGAAGTTCTTCAAATTACTTCAAATGAACTTTTTCGAAAACTGAAATAGATTCCAGAGAAAAAAGCTTCAATTTTGCATTTACAGTAACGCTTAACGCCATTTTTTTTAAAACGGCTTCAATTTTTTCAATGAAATTGCTATTTAAGACAAGGTTTTAGCCTTCTTTAATACTCTTAAAATAATATTTCGGTTCTACTATTTGGTAATCGAAAAGTTGAAAAATGGCAAAAAAATGTATATTGGGCGGCGATAGATGCCAGCTGGCAAGAGGATGAGGGAAGACCATAGAGCCGGTCCACACCAAAGGAAATTAGAAAAATAAACTTTCAGAAAGTCTGTGCTATTCTGTAGCACTTCCAGTTACTGTATGTAATTTAGTAAATCCAAACTGCAGGAGCACTTGCTTGTAGACATGTACCAAATTGAAGTTTTTTTGGATTCAATTTAATAAATAAAAAATTGTATTTTTGAGGGATAATCATTTGGTGTTTCTGTAGCAGTAAATTTTTATCTCAGGTTTTTTTGCTCACTATCTGTCTTGTGAACTATGTATAAGTCTTTGTGTAACAGTTTGGCATTTTTACCAGGAAGCATGAGCTATTTTCTAAACATATTTCTGATGGTTCTTGAGATGTCTGTTGGGTATAATCTCCTCAGTATGATAAGTGCTTTTATTTAGTTATATTGTTTTGCAGAAATTGTGTGCGTTATAGGTCACATAACATGATTGGGAAAGACATGAAAATATTTTTTTAGTAATTGAAAAACTGTTCAATACCTGTATCAAATGTTGAGTAATTCTGGATATATTATCAGCCTTTGGATTTTCATCCACGATCCATTGAGCAACTAGCCATGCTTTTGCCAAATATGTAGCCTGTGATATCCGAATATTAGTGAAACCTACCAAGTCCAAAAACTCTGCTTTGAGATAAATGAAGTTGAAGTAGAATCACGTAATTTTTTTAATTCATCACCTGTACAAGGTAGGAGGTAAAGCATGTTTCTTGTAATGCAGTTTAAGGTGTAATATTGCTTTTGAAGAAAGGGCAAAAAGATAGATTTTTGCACTGTCTGTGCAGATGAGAGTTTATTGTTTATTTATAAAACATCAATAATATTCATTTGTATTGTACCTTAGTAGCAATTTTGATAATAGCTGAAATTTGACAGGTGTTGAGAGCTGAAATGTCATTTTAATAATGATGCAATATTAAAGAAATAATGGTCACTAGTTATATTTGGACAATTGTCTAAATTCATGGTTTCAATATTTAGTCAATGGCAAAGTAGAATAATCTGTATGTCTGATTACTTGCTTACATTTATTTTGTAAAAAATTGTATTATGCGTATTATTGTCTATATTGTGTATGACTATTTACATAATTTAGAAATAAATATTGTGTTTATGAAATAACTTTTTATTTTGCACTCCTGACAAAATTCCATTCAGTGACTTAGAATTCCAAATCCTAATATTTTAGTCTTCTAAATTGCTCTAGCTATTTATTTTACATCAAAATAATGTATTAATTTGACGCCATTTTGAAAACAACTTCATTTTAAATTTCCCGGTCGTCATTACGCGCCACTCCATTGGTAGAACGCCCTTCGACGCTATTGGCTCAAACTGGGTCTAAGATGGCTGCTTCCCCCTCCATGAAAATTAGAAATTTGAATAAGAGCGTTGGGATTAACGTTGAGTGCCGTCTCTATTAGTATACTCTCTGGTTATGACGTTTAGAAATGAAAGAAAGAATTCGCTTGTTTTTACAAGATGTCCTAATCCCTTGTGTTATCCAAGAATTGCTTTTCCGTGAAATATTTAATATTCTTTTTTGAAGAGGAAAGCAAGTGTTAAAATGAAATGAAAGAGTTGAAAAAAAAAAAATATTTGTCGTTTGTATCAACAGTATTATAAACCGCTTCCCATGACTCTTGCATCAAGTAATCAATGAATAATTTTATTATACTTTTTGTAAACAATCTAGTCATACGTGTATTATTTATTGTGTCAGTGATCGCATTTCTTATAATGGTAAGAATTTGTGCATCGTGGTTACTGTATCCTAAATCTTTTGTTTCAACTTCATATCGAGTAGAAGTTTTGTTAATTATAATTTGAATTTTCGAATTTTGTGTGATCCATGTAGGTACATTAATTGTACGGTCTAAATTGAAGGAATCAATGAAATTGAGAAACTTTTCTTTCTCGCAAGATTCGACCAGAAAATCAATGTTAAAATCTCCGCATACAACAATGGATTCAAAAGAGCGATTGCTGACTTTGTTAAGTGTTATCTCCAGGTTTTCTAAGAACAAAATATAATCTGCATCTCTCTTTGTTGGAGGTCTGTAGATGCAAAATATTATCACTTTTAGTAAAGGGAGATGTACAACAGAAATTTTGAAAACATTTTCAGTGGAATACACATTTAATTCCGCCAAGGAGATAGAATCAATATTATTTCTAACGTAAATGCATGAACCCACATACGTAGGACCTTTATGCGATTCTCTCTCTGCAATAAAAGCCTGCGAGGTAAAAGTTTGGAATTTGGAAAATGCTAAGTTATTAGAGTAACCAATGTTCTGTAAAGCAAAGAACATATTTGATTTAAATATAAATTTTTTTGGGTTGAGAAATGTTAATTGATGAAAGTTGTATTTCTGCTGCATCTGACTGTAGTTGCTATATATTTACTCCATTTTTACCTCGAGTGCGTGGTCGAAGGTTGTAGTGTATCCCGGTTGCGACAGGTTGTGAGAAAAATGGGGCATCAGGTGTAGATGAATTGGTAGTGGGAATGGGGGAGACGGGGGTAGGTTCAGAGGAAGAGGCAACAGGGTTCGAAATAAGGGTGGGGTGGAGAACGTAAGGTGAAAGGGATGGAGTTTTGGCAGGAGACTGCGTAGGACTGGAGTTGATGATGTGCAAGCTTGTCACTGACTGCATGTTTTCAGGCTAAGTTCATGTGAAGACCATGCCGGTTGAAGTGTTTTGCTGAGAGGAAATTAATTTCAAAAAGTGTGACATTTGTTTCTCGCAGCTGCAGTTTTAATTGTTGGTTTGCGTGCTTAATCTCGCTTCATAGTGTTGGTCTGTTGTACCAGAAGGGCAAAGTCGAGACTACAATGTTAGTATTTTGGGCGGCACATTGTAATTTGTTTACATGTTCGTTCGTTTTTAATGTTGATGATTCTCACCTGGAAGAAGCAAACGAAACTATGCCAGATTTAGCACGTTTGACTAGAAGCAGCAACCGCATGGAATTCCGCATGGAATTCCGCATGGAATTCTTGGACGCAATATATTCGAACGCTCCTACAGCATGAAGACACTGATAGCTTCCAGTCCGCATTTCCGTTCTCATTCGAACAGCGATGAGAGAACACTTTACATCGGCAATTCTAAGTTGCAAATACACGACAGTGGATACATCATAGTTGGTAAAGACAATTACGAAATGCACACCTAGTCGAATTAATTTTCAAAAAACGGCCGAATCTCGAAATTGTGGAAGATAGAGATTAGAATGATTATCAGAAAATTCTCCAGCACTCACATGCGAACAGCACAGATTGAAAACAGAACTGCGATATGCTGGCCGTCAACGCGTGAAAATACAACAATGTATTTGCAACACTATTTCCTACTCCTCGACTCTTAAGAACAAACACGAAGAATTAGCGAAAACCGACTATGCGAAGTCGGAAAAGATCGGGAAAAGGATTTCGTTTCGTGACACCTCCAGACTATAAATACTGGCGAGACCCCAACAAGCTAGTACGAAGGCTCAGACTCTTACTCGCGTAGAAAGATGCCGGAAACTGAGGTCACGACGGGGTAATTATTGAAATAGAGAACGATGCTGCTATTATTGTTTAGACAGCTGGCAGGTCATGAGAAGAGAAGGAACGCCATTTCGAGTGTACGAGAAGGGTTAGCGACAGAATTACACGTACCAGTTCGTCAACGTTACATTAGATGACGTGTGATTACGAAAGGGCTCGATGACCTGTGGCAGGCGGATTTGGTGGACATGCAGCCGAACGCAAAATCGAATCATGGGGCATGCATTACATTTTGACTGATCGATGTCTACTCCAAGTACGCTTGGCGTCTTGTCCGATAACGTACAAAAGCTCCCCGTTCCGGAAGGGTTACGAAGCGCGGTGGGGTACCGAACTCTTCAAAATCCATCGCACTTATCTCTCCAATCCCATAACGTACTCGCTCGTCGACCTTCACGATCAATCAATTACGGGTCGTTTCTACGCCCAAGAACTGCAACGCACACGTTTTCCACATCAGTACTTGGTGGAACGCGTCGTTCGTTCGCAAAAAGGAACCGCTCCGCCTGGTCAAATGGCTCGGTTTCGACGACCAACACAAATGGTTGGTACACGAACGAGACATGATTATATGACCGGAACGGTGACTTCGTCTCCCTACGCAGGAAGTGGAATATGACGTCGCAAGAATCGTGTAGAACACTCGTCGGAAACAGGATGTGGTGACACATAGCTGTACCATGCTGTTTGCTGTACTATGTGGAGTTTCATTGATAATTTATGCCCTCGGTCTAAACATTCTCGCACTCTAAACGCGCGAGTGTGGGACGAGGATCACATCTCGACCGTCGACGCGTTCACCAATACGAGACGCGAGCGTGGGACGAGGACAACAACGTTTCAAACATCACCACCGTCAACAACGTCGACCACCTTAAGTTACGTCGTGAACCTTAAACGTAGTGAATGATATTTTTCCATCGACCCACCAACGCCACCAATTCTGATGAACAAGACTTCGACTTATTTTTCGTACGAATTGCCGCCGCCACTGCCACGTCGTCGCTTTTATCGTTGCGAAAGGAAGATAACAAAGACCACAGCAATAGTTGACCTCCAAGGCTTTTGAAGAGACAGGCAGTTCGTTTTGAAAATGCGGACCGTGCTACGCATACCAAGTGACATTGATAATATTGAAAAGTATAAAATACGCACGTTCACGTTTCAATCGTCCTCTGAGATCGAAAATGTGAAAGCACGCGATCGACGCACTAACAATTGGATTGAACACTACCACCATCGTAGGCCGTGGCAATGTGGAAACATTCCGTACAACAATTGACACGAAGTGATTCGCAGAGCCGTGGACAGAATTGATAACTTTTTGTGAAAGGAGGAGGGAAGTCAGCTTGCTTACGTGCGTACGTCCATTTTCCTATTATTATAATATGAAGTGAATATTGCTATTTGATGTTAAATATAATAATTACAACAATCAACACGCGGGAGTCACATCTGCAACGTGACATAAAGCTCCTATCTTCTCGAGAAGGGGATTGACGTCGACATACAGGATGCAATGACCGCACTTCCTATTCCCACTCCACGTCGTGTATAAGACGCGACGCAATTTTAATTAGACATGACATCTTGTCTTTCCGTTGCTCCAAGGAGAAAGGAACACTTCACGTTCTCGCTTTAATGCATTGGCTCTCCACATATCGATCAGACATGATCGACAACGATGCTAATTCCGTTTGAAATACTGCAGGCACGATGGAACTTCCGTGTGTATGTGACGCCACTAACTTCCGTTCCCTCAAAGCTTGACAGACAGGATGCAATGACCGCACTTCCTATTCCCACTCCACGTCGTGTATAAGACGCGACGCAATTTTAATTAGACGATCTTAGTCATCGAAGCAATCACAAGGAACGCATCATCAAAAGCAGGAACAAAAAACATGTGTCGCGCCGAGGAGCTCGAACTTATCATCAAATTAGCTAAAAGAGAACAACTCCGAGACCTCAACGAAGTCATCAGGAATACTACTCCACCCGCCCGCGTTCTGTCAGATCACTCGCCGAGAAGAGTCTTAATAATCTGCGCGTCGCATTTCTTTGTCATTCCTCGTTAGCGAAAGACGTGGGTGTCGTCTTCAGACGACTTCCGGAGGACGTTCAAAAACTCCCTCCATTCTCGAACTTCTGCCCTGCCTCAAACATTACATCTGACTCACGCATATCGACGAAATGGGACTGCGTGGCTTGTCGCCGTGGGATGCAAGAAAATGTACGATCGTTCTGCGGGTAGTATCATGGAATGGGTACACTGTACAATGATTGTTGTAAACGTCTTTCAATTTATCATGGTGACCGCCGCTCGCGTGTGCTTTCTTTTGTGAACTTTCTGGCACCCTATACACTCCATCCCCACATGGATTCTACTTCCCCTCCCTTTTCCGCCGTGTACAGACGTAAACTTCCATCTGATCTAGACCTGGATCTGTGGTTACCTATTGAGATATACAAAATTTCTCTACATTAATATCTGGCAAAGATCTTAGCGTCCGGCTTGCTGGGTCAATGGGTCACGATATATTATAATCCTTATTACCTTTATAATAGATTATAGGATCCGCAGACTATTCAGAGCAGCTGGGAATCTGAAATAGAATGATTCTATTCCTAGTTCATTACTGTTTGGATTGACTAAATGAAAGATCACTTTCTTTTCTAAAGAACAAAATTTAACAAAGTTTATTGTTACCTTTTTAGCAAACAATTTAGTGAATTTAATAAAATGATTTGATGTTGTCTTTGATCAAGATATCTTTGAATTTACAATTTTATACCGCGGTTAACTTATCTATTCTTCGTTGATGTCCCTCGTAGACTTCTCAGTCGAAATATCTTGCGAGCTTGCCGTAGTCCAAAGTCCCCAGAAATCCTCTTCTGCCCCTATCCAAGCTGGTCTCAAACTATCAAAATTATCAGTCCCGATTACGTCCTATGACATAGTCCCGAAATCTATTACTCGATTACCATTCCCGACAAAGTTCCAATTTATGCATCAATATTACTTCCACATGCAATATCTGCAATATCACTTACTGTCCTTAAAATTTCACGATCTGATAACCCGATTCTGACTATCTGTATTATACTCGTTCCCTCACGAACCTACGATCAGTTCAGAAACGCGATGCCGGTCAGAATGAAAACTTCCTGCATGATTCACCCTCGAAGAATTCGTATTAAACTACCTTCCTCTTTTTTCATAACATTTGACCGTCCTTCTCTCACCCAGCCAATCCATAGGTTCGTTATATTTTGGTGTAGCTGACCTTTCGATCGTCTAAACTTCTTCGCCCAATCCCAAATTTTCTACTTTCGGCATCCAGCCACCTCTTAATGCATTTACAAAAAACAAAAACTACATTGTTTATTCACGGTCGTTGCTAAGCCCTTGCTCTCGTGATATTTCCTAATGCATGTTCCACCATATAGTCTACAAATAAATGTTAGTTTATTTTCATGTGACATATCGGTATGTCACACTATGATGGTGTATTTAAACTCGTGTTGGATTTGAAAAATGACCTTAAGACTATCGAGGAAAACCTGGGCAAGTCAATTAATTACACCTTTGAGGAATTAAAAGAGACTAAAAATGTAATAAGCAAACAGAGTGAGGTGATAGCAGCTCTGCTTGATCTCGTGAATAAGTTATCCAACGAGAATGCGGAACTAAAAGCAAAGTACTTGTGATGGAGAATCGAATGGATGACATTGAATAATACTCTCGGAGGGATACTATAGAAATTCATGGTATTCCAGTAGAGAAAGGAGAAAATGTCCTAGAAGTAGTGAAAGCGGTTGGGACGGCACTTGATTTACCAATTGAAGAAAATATGATAAGTGCATGCCATAGACTGAACATTCGGAAGCGAAGTGGGAAGCCTCCTGGAATAATTGTAAAAATGGTTCGTAGACTGGATGCCGAGGCAATTCTGCAAAGAAGACGCGTCAAACGAAATTTATCAACACTCCATGTTGGCATTTCTAACACTCCTGCGGCACCCATCTACATTAATGAAAGTCTCTGCCCGGGCAGACGCCGACTTCTCAACGCAGCAAGGAACAAGAAAAAAGAGAAGAACTACACATATCTGTGGATAAGGGGAGGAAAAATTTTGATGAGAAAAGCTGACGGCGAACCAGTAAAAGTAGTAACTTCAATGGTGGACGTGGATAATTTGTAACTAAATTACTATTATGAATAATTTGGTAAACTGTATATTTCTCATGTTTAAAAAATTAAGCATATATCTTTGGTCATCGCACAAGGTTCAAATTTGTCATTGTAAGTACGTTCTTCGAATCCTCACAATCTTATCAGCAATAGTTTGTAGATCACGCTTATCGTCGCAGGGTCATTGTTGTCTGAGCACAACTGCGGACAATGATCGGGCGGGCGAGTTTTCATTATCATTTACATAACTTAACAACAATGGAAGGAATTGATCAGTTTCTTGTTCTAAGTATAAATATTAGAAGCTTAAGGCAAAATTTTAATTTATTTGTAAGTGATTTGGAGTCAATTAAATTGTTTCCCGATGTAATTGTATTAACGGAAATATGGATAAGAAATATGAATTGAAAGTTATAAAATTCAAGGATAAAATTAAAAGGCAAAACAGGGGGCACCATTGTATATCTTCGTGACTGCTACCAGTATAGCGGGGTGAGAGAGAGAAATGACATTCAGTCAGCTGATGTACTCCAGTTAAACGTGAAGGTCGGTAATCTCGTAGAGTTGACTTTACTTGCTGTGTATCGCTTACACAGTGGTTCACAGGCAGATTTTACAAAAGATGTTGATTCAATAATAACTGAATTGGAAGGTTTATATTGTTTGTTATATTGTTTACATTGGCGACATGAACTTTAATATTTTGAATCAAAGTGTTGAATCAGACAACTATTTAACCAACTTAGCTAGTAAAGGCATGCTCAACTTAGTAAATGAGCCTACTCGCATTGTAAATAATTCTGCAACATGTATAGATCATGCTTTTGTTATATTTTTTAACAATCGATATATTAAGTATGCTTTTAAAGCAAACGTGTTCCACTACATTACAGATCACTCAACTATTGTACTAACGATTAAATTATCAAATATTATTACTGGAACTAACGATTCTTATAAAAGAATGGACATGGAAAAGCTGATTAGCTTACTTACAGATGTATATCATCTGTTTCGGATGCTTTTGATACGTTCATAGACTCAATACAGTCATTAGTAGAAAATTGTAAACATACAGTGTGTGTACGTAAAAAATTATTGAAGTTGAAACCTTGGAACACTGATAGTGTAATGATCTGTGGGACTAGCCCGCAAGAATGCATGGAACTTTTATGTAAGCAAGGAGGAATTAAAAAATGAAACAAACAATAGACAACAGCGCCGCGTAATCATAATTATTAGGAAAGCAATAGAAAACATAAGGGGCGGAAATATGTGTGAGGAACAATGAATAGAACCCAAATTTAGAAACACTTTAAAACAAGAACCACGTTATTCGAGCCACGGGTTCCGTAAATATTATAAATGGTATAAATTGCATGCATAACATGACGAAGATGGAAGACATGGAACTCATTGTTGTACTCCTGGAAATATATAACAAGACGAGTTTTATTGAATATCCAGTGAATGCCTGGGTGGATTTTGGCCAAACTTGCAGAAATTATAGGGAAAAATATTTAGATCAGCGCAAAATTAGTTACGGCGCGGGGGGAATTTATGTAAGGCTTTAATAAATCAGTATTCAGTTCCATAGCATAGCGAACTAAGAAAGAATTAAAAGAGCGACCGAAGATGTAAGTGACGTCATCACGAGTGGGGAAGACGGAAAATAAAGGTTTTTTTGGAAAAGGGAAAACGGGAATTCGATAATGTGATAATTACAAACCAAAAGTTAATAAAACTATGAAATAGAGAGTAAGACGCAAGATGCACGAAAACAGCGAAAATGTAAGTTTTCGAACATTTATTATGGTGATGGGCATATGTTTGGAAAAAAGACAGTCACTTGGATTGTAGGGACCAACAATGTGAACTGTGTTACAGACAGAATGAGTTCGGATCTGAGGATGATCGCACGCGTTTCGATGCTACGTTAATTTTTTGGAGAAATTTCGCGGAAGTGTCGTGTAAAACGTTATTAAGCTATTTTGGTTGCATAGAAACAATTGTTTAGACTGAGTGTATCGAAAATTCATTTAGAAATTCACGAAAAAAATCTGCATAGACAATATTTACGCAAATTAGGTGTCAGGAAATAGGAGCGTCGCGAAAGATATATATATCGCGAGATATAGAAATAACATTCAGGGAAGACGCGATTAAGACAAAAAACAATAATTGTGGATGCATTGGCAAACTTTAAACGGAGGAGTGCATGGAGGATCTGGTGGCAGCTGAACGGGGAACTGCGTGCGTGAATAATGCACGCGACAACTACCAGCGACGGGCGCTGACGGAAGGTGACATCGCTGCAGAAAAGGGAAGTGGCACGAATTGTGCAATAACTGTATTGTTTGTTTGTTTACGCTCCATTCCAAAGAAAGAAAAGAAGTTCTGTCGAAGACCAAGTTATGCTATTAGGCTAAGGATTATAAGGAAGGTCACGACAGAATGCGCATTCTGATGGATGGATGAGATTTTTCTTTGTATTGTATTTTCAGTGTGTATGTTTATATTTTTTTCTTCCTGTGTGTTTATATATTTGCATTGTTATGTTTCGTAAGTCAGAGGGGCAGATTGTGTTAATGAAAGGGATATCAGCGAAGAAATCCAAAATTAAATGCATGAGCATCCCAATGCCTCATAATTGCCGTGATTCCATGTCTTTTTATTCTGTAGTGGTATGAATGTTGACCCATGCACGAACGAAACGGACCCTTACTTCAACTCCGTATGGAGTGAGCGCGCGGACTACGACACGGTAAGAAATAGATAACAGTACGAGCTAGCAGAGGTACGGGCACTCGATAATGTGGCACCCAATTATAATTTAGGGCTAGGGCAGGGCAAGATAGTGCGTGTGACGAGGAAAAGATTACAATCGTTGTGAGATTTTGTAAGAGGATATTACAGTGGGCCATCGGGTTTGATTAGAGGGAGAATAGATATTACATTGGCGCCGCGACGTGAGGCGTCGTGGTGTTAAAGGAGGGAGGAGATATATATTAATTACAATAGCTTAATAATAAGAATACAGAAAGGGAGACAAATCTTTAAGCAGCTTATGAAAATACCAAATGACGCTAAGCTAAAACGTTATTACACCAACTTTAGAAACAGACTGAATTTCGATATAAAGAAAGCAAAAGAGGGTTATTTTAGGGAGAAGTTTGAAAACTCTGCTAATGACATGAAATCACAGTGGAACACAATCAATGACAATAGGTGAGACTCGAAGCAATTACAATATCAATGAAATGATAGGTACAAATGGTGTGATGACTGAACAGTTTGAATTTGCAAATGCCTTAAATTCACATTTTTTAAGTGTTGCCAGTATACTAACAATGCAAGTAAAAAGTACATATTTTGAACAACTTCCGGAGTGATTTTTGAATTTGATTTTTTTGATTAATTGATTTTCTAAATAAACATAACTTTTTCAGTAGTAATCAATTCGGATTTCCAGAGGGAAGTCCACAGAGGACGCTTTAATTACATTTATGGAAGCTATTTATGATCCATTAAATAAGGGTGATAAGGTTTCTGCTTTGTTTATTGACATTACTAAGGCGTTCGGCACGATCGACCATGGAATTTTGATTGATAAATTATGCTTAGCCGGAGTGAGAGGTCTACGTCTTAAATGGTTCGTCAGCTATCGTTCTGGAAGGGAACAAACAGAATTGTTAATTGTGAAAGTGAGTCTGACTCAATTACATGTGGAGTACCGCAAGGATCAGTATTAGGGCCAATTCTTTTTTTGATTTATATAAATGTCTTTTGTAATGGTTGTTTCAATGGTCGTTTAGTTGCCTTTACTGATACGGCCTTTATCTATAAAAATAGAGATGTTAACACGCTATATAATGAAATGACTACAGATTTATCATCACTTAGATTCTGGTTTGATAAGCATTTTATGATCCTCAGTGATAAAACTAAGTATATGATTTTTGGTTTAAGGAGTGAAGTTAACTTCAACACTCCCTTAAAATTTCATGAAATTAGATGTATAAAAGCTAAGTATAATTATTGCAATTGCCTCGAATTAGATAAAGTTCTTAATATTAAATACTTGGGATTAGTTATTGATAGTCAACTGTCATGGAGGGATCATGTTAAAAAATTGAAAAAGAGCTCTACAACACTCTAAGAAAATTTTATTTACTCCGTCAACTATGTCCTAGGAAAGTATTAAGGTTTTTCATGCACTTGTTGGTTCTAGGCTCCAATATGGAATTTCATATTGGGGTGGGGCGTACCGATCAATAATATCTCCCATTATAACCTTTCAAAAACATTTTATGAGAACAATATCATTTAAATCAAAGTACACGAACATTTTTTTTGACCTCCAAATTCTTCCCTTAAGACACATATATTTTTAAAACCTTAAAAATGTTTTTCATCAGAAGCACAGCTTTTTCAATACTTCATGAAAAAAGATACAACTTGAGAAGAATATATGTTCTTCATATGTTCCAAAATCAAATTTAACAGCCCATCAAATATTTTATAGTAGTGTAGCACCAAGAATGTTTAATATTGTGAGCAATGAAATAGGTTCTTTTACTACAGTCAATCACTTTCTGAGTAAAATAAGAAAATTGCTTTTTTCTCAAGACAACATTGACGATTTTCTTGTGATAATTAATTAAAAAACATTGTTCGATTTTTTGTTGTTTTTGAAAAATCTTGTATAATCTACAAAATGTAATCTGATTACCCTTGAAGAGTAATATTACACTTCTTTATGGTATCAAGTTCAATTAGTATCGTACTGTAGGTTTAGATCTGAATGGTTTTTTGTTATATTATAAGTGCACAGAAGTATTAGGTTTAAAATCTTTGTTTTGTTATTCTTGCATGTTAATTCGAGTGAGTGAGCTGCCTCTCGCTGCTGACAATTTTGTTTTTGTGTACAAACGTGATGGAGATCCCACACAGTCTTTCTAGGGGATCCCTAATTATTTTGCCCATCACATTTGAATGTAAAATTGTAACTTCTTCTATGTTAATGGAAAAATAAAGAAATTTTGAAATTTTGAAGAATTGTAGGAATAATAACCAAATCCCACCCACGTGATTCATGTAGCCACTATTGACTGGCTCAAGGGCGGGAATATATTTTCAGAAAATGCCGATGTCTATTACTATAACACTCGCTGTAGAAATCATATTCATCAGGTGACAGTATCAACAGCTCATTACAAAACATTCACATACAATACATGTACATTATTTTACAACACTTTGCCAGATGACATTAAACGATTAAATTGATAGAAAAGTTTAAATCCCAAGCAGTCGCGGCTCGTGGTCTTCTAAATGGGGTAGGCTGCAACTGTTTAATTGCTGGGGGGGGTGGGGGGGGGTGCACCGCAGCACAACTATGTTAACGTTACGTACTTATAATATTTGGCTTACCTTAGTTTATTTGTTTGTAAATGAAGTCAGCTCTCCTCTCTTTCTGTTCTGCAAAGTAGTATATAACGAGTTCATTGAAGTTCGGTGATGACAATAACTCCTTTTCAATGGAACACATTGCCAACGCACAAGTCGATCTTCTTTCATTGTGTTTCGAATGAAGGTCTTTACCCTTTTGAGAGTAGAAAAGCAACGTTCTGCTTCGATGACTTCTTCGCTGTCCGGGTGACGCCGCGTAGTGGGCTGAGAGGCCGACGTTTCGCCTGACATGTCGCAGGCTTCATCAGGGCATTGTCACAAAGTAAGCCCGAATACAACACAGTCCCGCAACTCTGCTTTTTGCCTATCCTTAAAATGGACCCTACTGACAGATGTAGCATCACAGCGCTCCAAGTGGTCAGTAAATTTGTCACGCCCTCGTACCAGAGAGCATACTATACCTTATGTACGCTAGATCAAGAATTTGACGCCGTATATTTAGGAAACCTACTTCACATTGTAGTCCAATTTTATCATTTGTTATTCACGAAAGCTTAAAAGTACAAAAACCTAAGAACATCTAATATCCTGTAGAACTTTTTCCACGGTCGACAGAACGAGATATGACACTTGATGTTTCAGAAGGAATTTCTTCATATTTTGTGGGTTTATATACTCCAGAATGTGGAAATTAAATGAATATTTAGGTTTTCTTCTGGCGATCAGTTGAACAAATAAACAAGACGCGAGTATTTATACACAGAACAATCACATGAAACAGGCCCACAGATACAGAAAGAAATATATTTATTAGATTTCAGTTACACATATTTATTGTCAATGGTGATTTTTTAGAATTACTTGAGTGTCGTAACACTCACAGCAATTATCTTCTCTTCGGAAGCTTCACCCATTAGTGGAGAGCTTAACCAGTTTATTGTTATGAGGAATAATAGGAGGAGGTTCCATCCATGTTCCCATTTTAAAAGAGCTTTAAGGTACTTGAACGAATAATGTCATTTTTTTTATTTTACGTCAAAAAAACAGTTAAAAACTGCGTATGACGTGCTATGGGGAAAAGTGAATTGTGTGCACATTTTCAAATTCTGTGATCCCTACACTAAGTCATATACTACTTAAATTTTGAATTTTTGAAAGGAGGAAAAAAAAAAAAAACACACAACTCCCATGTAATAAAATTTATTTTCAAGGATAAATAAGCAGCAAATTTTGAATTTTGAAAGGGAGAAAAAACAATAAAAAAACTCCCATGTAATAAAATCTATTTTCAAAGATAAATAAGCAATAAATGTTGGCTCTTATTACTTCCTGCCGCGACAACATGGAAACGATAATTTGAATAATTGTATTTCCCACTGAATTCTAGAAGACGTGCACAGAAAATGAAGTTACATTTATGTCCAGAAGCAAAACAAGGGGCCATCTCAGCATTTGCTCAATGGATCAGGGAAACTGGACGAAAAACCTGATCGAGATGGGGAGATGTCAGATTGAATATAAACGATGACCAAGAATGAGATGAATAATATACTCGGACGCTAGCTGGGGCGTTACTAAAGACAGTAAATCGTTTGCGGGATATGCGATGATGCTAGGTAAAACATTGATCAATTGGAAATGTAAGAAAGAGAGAATGGTCACAACGAATTAAGTTAAAAATTAACAAAGTTAATTGGAATTTGCAATGAGATCAACAAGAAGTGGATTGTATCACTCAACAAGGACATCGGCTTCGAGCAATTAGTTCGTCGATCAATACTAGTTTTTACTGATAATAAATCAATTCTAGACTGGACTAGAGATTTCAAAACTACAGGTGCTACAGAATGGCACCGACTTTCTCGTAGTAAAGTTTTCTAATTTCTTTTTGTGGACTGGTACTGTACAGTCTTGCCTGCTGCTATCGCCGCCCAAATTACATTTTGAAATGTTCTCAACTTTTCGGTTTCCAAGTAGTAGAACCCAAATATTAACTTAAGAATATTAAAGAAGGCTAAATCCTGGTTCTAAATAGCAAATTTCATTGAAAAATTTGGAGCCGTTTTTTAAGAAAATTGCGTTAAGCGTTACTGTAAATGCGAAATTTGAAGCTCTTTTATTGAGTTTTCGAAAAACTTAATTTGAAGCACATTTACTCACAAATGCAATGTCTACAAATCCATTGAAAAGTGTGTATTAGCGGCGTGAGAGATATTAAAGGAATACGTGTATTTTTTGAAAAAAAAAAAAACAACCAAAAGAGTACACCAAAATTAACTTTGTCATATCAAAATGTCATTACCACTATCCCCTGCATTAGTTTAAAAGCAAAATTTGGAGCCTTTTTTGAGAAAATGGCGTTTGAACGTTTCTGAAAATACGGAATTTTGAGTTCATTTTAACATAAAACTGTTGAGTTTTCGAGATACCTTGTATAATGCAAATATTACCAACGTGAGAGAAGTGAAAAAATTAACTTTAAAAACATGAATAGAGCAATATGGCGTTTATGTTATACTATAAGGTTTGTTTGACACTATACCCACCAAAAATTTTTAAAAATTTGGAGCCGTTTTTGAGAAAATCTTGTTTTTGTAATTGTTTTAAATTACAAATATTGCACGCACTATTGAACGAAAACTACTAAAATTGTCAAAAAATGTATAAAACCTTTATGTAAGAAATATTTATGGACAAGAAATTTCATTGGAAGGAAAATGTCTTCAATTCCGTAGTGGTAGGAATACGCCGAAAAAATTCAAATTTTTGCTATTTTCGGTAATTCAGAGTCAACCGCAAAAATAGGACCTATGCCACCTTTACAAGCGTATATTACCATATTCTTACAATAAATTTAGAGCCGTTTTTGAAAAATTGTTTTTGTACTTTTAAAATTAAGTGAATTTTTTTCTTTAAATTTTGGAACAAAATGTATCCTTTTCGATGTCATAAGCGCCATATTGCTCTTTTCTTTGTTTTTTTTCACTTGCCTCTCACGTCGGTAATATTTACATTGAAGGAGATTTATTCACGTTATCGTATTTATGAGGGCATTCGCTTTAAATAATGTCAAATAAAGTTTCTCGAAAACGAGTATTCTTTAAAAATGAGCTCTAAATTCTGTATTTTCAGAACCACATATACTCCATTTCTCAAAATGGCTCGAAACTACTTCAAATATTCTAATGGGTAGTGCTAATTGCACTGTTTTATATGAAGTTAATTTTGGGATATTCTTTTGTTTTTTCAAAAATTACACAAATGTAAATTTTTTTTAAATACCTCTCACGCCGTTTTATCTGGCATTTCCATCAATTCATAAACATTCTTACATTTGTGAGTAGAAGTGCTTCAAATGACTTCAAATTAACTTTTTCGACGAGATTGGGACGAGAAAGTCTGTGCCATTCTGTAGCACCTCTAGTCATGTCATGTGATAGGTTTCGTGACACGTCAATGTGATATACCAAAAGAAACAAACAAATGTTGTAGTTGTTGATGGTAACTAAGTTGCTGTTCACTGTCTGAAATAAAACGGAGCATCTCCAAACAAAAAGCTCTTATATTTATTTTATCGGATCTACATTTATTACCGTAGATTGATATACTGAGCGTATTATCCAACACAAAGAATACTATTCACCCCGTAACACGTCACACACAGTTTTTAACTGGCTTGTTTTTTACGAAAAGTAAAATATTAATACTAAACTTGTAAATTTAAAAATTTATCAGTTAATAATTATAGTTTCAACTAACGACATTGAATTTTGCCATATGGATTCCCATATGGCAAAATAAATCAAAGATTTTTCGAACAGCCAAAATATAAGGAAATTAAAGTACAAAATCTGAATTTTTTTTGAGATGGTTGAGCGAACAATTTATTAAATTCTGGACTATTTAAAATGGATTGACCTGTTCACACTATCGCATGGCTACCTCTCAACAAGTAGCAACAGACAGAGCTGGCACATGTTACACACATACAAACAAAAGTGACACTACAGTATTGCCAACTTCTAACAAGTTTATCAAACACACTAAGAAAAGCTCCAACATTTTTTCTACGAGGAAACTAATAAAACAAATTGTGTTTTAGGAAAGACAAGGTTTTTTATTACTAAATGAAGCAATAAGATTTATCTTATTGCTTCAAAAATAAAGAAAAACACTATGTAAATAAGAGAGAGAGCGTAGGCTTCCGCGGCCGGAGTCATGGTTAACTTGGCTATCCGGGACGCGGCGTCTCCCGGATAGCCAAGTTAACCACTATGTAAATAATTAATATTTTAACTTTATGTAATAAATTGTATGTACAAAAAATAGTTTAAAAATACATTAGAAGATATGTACACAATTGCTAAGTTCATTTTTTCACATCTCTATTTAGAAATGTTAACATCTCAACATTAGATCTTGCAGAGAAGAGTTATTAGAAGATAGTTTAATAAAGTCCACCTGCATATTCCTCAAAGTCTTCATTAATTGAAGTGTTAGTACACGTTTATGAGCTATATGCTGTTTAAGACACTGAATTTTCACGTCTTGCTCTTCCACTATGTCTTGTAACATTCTATTATATTTCAGTAGATAGTCAGCTTCATGACTTTTCATGTCTTGATGTGGTTCACCTGATGGTCTCCTGTAGAAAATAATTGTTTTCTCTCATTACTCATACAGTATGAGTCTTCAACATGTGAATTGAAATACTATTCATACCTTCAGACCACTTAAGTGGAAATGCACTTCAATGAAGTGCTGAAAAATTAAAATACATATATTTGGATAATTCCATTTCAAAATGGCAAATTATTGCCTGACAATTTTGTTGAAAATCTGTATCCCGTATCAGTCTGATGTACAAACAAGTTCACTACTGTCTGTAAGTTTGAATTTTCATTGTGTGGTTTAAATTGTGTTTTTTCCATGTAGTATACTACACATACTAAAAAAAGCAAATAAATGCTGAATAGACTAGATATTTGAAAAATCATTTAGTTCATTATTGAAGTTAGAACTACATTTAAAAATATATTTGTAATTTTATATTTATACTTTTATGTTGGCCAAATTCCGATTTTGAAAACTACACCAGAGTAATTCACAAAAAGTTATTTTTGAATTTTCAGCAGTTTTCATTGCATTAAAAATTGAATAACATTGATTGTAAACTTACAACTGGTCAAAAAGATAAATCTTTCCATATTATCGCAAACCATTTCTATTTTTCAAAATAAAACAAACAAAATAATAACAACAATAATAATAATAATGAAAATAAAAAAGAAAAGAATGCAAAATTAGATTTCTATAATTAAAATCAATACCATGCAGCACCAGATGAAGAAGTAGGTATATTATCAGGGATAGCTCTTGAAATTGTTTCCTGTGCTTCCAGAAAGCCGGACTTTTCAATATAGTCATCTATATCACTTTTCATAGCATCCTCCAGAAGTTTTTGAAATTTTGAATAGAGTTTACTAAGGCATTTTTCTTCATATTTTGAAATGCTCTTATTTACTTTAGCATTCTTTGCAATGTCTATGAAATTCTGTTCACTAGAGAAAAAGAAAAAATGACATAAGCACTCTTGATAAGACAATATATAACACAAAGATAAATTTATTGGAGAGATTTATAATAGTTATCTTCCGAAACCAATGAATATTTTGTAGTTTTTAATGAAATGAAATACCTTTATCTGCATTTCGAGGTAGAAGCAATTTGTTTGCTTTTTATAACAATATTACCTATTTCTATTTTCTTATTTCTTAATAAGTTTTCTACAATTAAAAACATCCATATTCTTATCTAAATTACTCGTTATTTCTAAGAATCTCAAATTGTTAACTAGCCATGTTCATAACTTGGAATTTGGATTTATTCTCGGAATATAAATTAGTTAAGGTGATCTCATTGAGAGTGCAATATTTTCAATACCATTCAACTTCTTTCAAAACTGATAGTATAATACTTTTAGTTTTCTACATAATTACCATTTCACATGTGTGTAAGAATATTTTTCCAATTAACACACATTCTAAAATTGAGAACTGTTGCACATTTTAAATTTCCAAACTCTTTTCGACTTTCCCGCACAGAAATTTCAATTGTTTCACGTTAAGTTTCTAGACTAATTTTATTACTAATTTATGCTATTGCTATGTTATTACAAACATGAAAAATCGAAAAGCACTGGGATTGAACAACCAACACTGAACTTTTGAAAGATGTTCGAATTGTATTACGTTTGCACATTTTACATTTTTATAAGGTGTGTTGGAAAAAAGTTCTCAGGAATGGCTACAAGCACTGGAACACCCTAATCCTTGTTGGCAGAAGAAGAATAACTAATTTTATTAAGCACATCTATTATCTCCTCATCCCAGAGACACCGCCTTACAGTAACACATTATGTGCAGGTGAGCAGGTTTGTGGGCACCAAAGAAGTTCATGTAGTATGTAGTTCATGGTATTGCAGGCATAGGCTGATGTTGACCATTTGCTTAGCTCTGCTACTGGTAAAGTCACCCATGCTGAACAGTCTTAAGTGGAGAAGTCAAACGCACGGTAGTCACACACCATTCCATCAGTCGCATTCCCTGTATTTTCCCCTATGCATGTTCCTTATTTGTAAGCCATATCCTTATCAAACTCACACCTGTGGTATTCATAGCTGGTGTGGATACCCATACATAGTGGTTTTGCTTCCAATTCTTACCACATTTCTCCCTATCTGTCCTACGAGGCCACTGTAGGTCTCTTGAGTTTTATGACCCCAATACTATTAGTCTTAGTCTCTGGGAATAGAGAGTCATTTCCTTTCATATCTTATATTTTAAGTTTTATCTCACTTCTCACCCCTCCGCCGCTATTTATCTTTGCAGATGCACTTCATAAGCCATAAAAAAAGGCAGAGCAGGGAGGGGGGTGCAACCCGAAAAAGTTGCAAAAGAGAGAAAAGGTTGTCTAATAGCAATATTTTTAAATTTAAGATCCTTTCAATCGCACTGCAATCATCATCAAAACTAATCTGAAAATATGTACAGGAATTATAAAAATACAAATAAAAAAAGAAACTGAGAAATAAAATTCAATGGAATGTATGAAATTGAGAAGTATAAACTGAAAACGTGTAATTATGAAATATAACATTAAGTAGTAAAAAAAGGGTTTAAAAAGGGGTTTAAAAATAAATAAATAATAATGGAAAACAATCAATTAGTTTCTCATGTAACTACTACTAGAAAATTACAAATACGCTTTTTTTTTTAGGCATAAAGATAGTCATAATTATACATGAGCTGCTGTATATACTAAATCCATAACAAACAGTTACTACTAGACATTGAATATTTAGGCACCTGAAAGGGCACTGAAAATGTCAAGAATAAGGAGAAAAAAGGCACTGTCATAAGTTACATACACAGTAAAGTGAAAAATTGTTGCATTTATCTATATTATTTTGAAAACTTAAATGCACAAAATAAGTATGTATATTTTAATGCACAATTAGATTTACTTATTTACAACTCTCCGTTTTATTCTTAATAATTAACATTGTAATGCATTATCAGTAACTTTCCAACAACACCGCAATATATTCCTCAAACCGTGATATTGATACCGCACAAGAAGACCTGCAACACCACCTCTTTAAGCTCTCCGACTGGGCCAAGAAATGGCATATCCGGATAAACCCTACGAAAAGCCAAGCAAAAATCTTCACGCTCCGTAGACCAAATAATCCTCCCCCTCTCAACTATCAAGGAGAAAATATAACTTGGCTCCCAAACAACAAGCCAGTTAAATATCTGGGAGTACTTTTTGATAGGCGGCTCACATGGAAATCAAATATTCTCCACAGAATAACCCTGGCAACCCGTAGAACCCACCAATTATATCCCATTCTCAAAAAGTCATCACCCTTGCAACTCCATGTCGCTACTCACCTATACCAGTCAATGATCCGCCCAATTTTATCCTACGCTTCTCCTATCTGGGCCTCAGCCAGCAAATCGAACATCCAAAAAATGCAGATTTTCCAAAATAAATTCCTCCGATCCATCATTAAAGCTCCATGGTTTGTACCTAACTCCCAGCTACATAACGAACTCGGCATTACTCCTATCTCCGTCCATTTCTCCCTCCTATCCTCTCGCTTCTATCCTAAAATTCCCCAGATTCCCTCAGCCGTACATTTCAAAATCGGAAAACAAAATCCTCACCACAATAGACTAAAACGAAAACTACCGCGACAGTTCTTCGACCCTCCTTGATTATCATGCACCCGATGTGGCTTCTCAAATTTAATTCACGTGTACTCAATGTATTCAAGTCTAAGTTTTCTCAATCAATGTTAATTTAATTCATGTAACATCACTGTATCATACGCGGATGCTGAGGGCCTTCGGGCCAAGCAGAAATAAATGAAAAAAAAAAAAAAAACTTTCCAACAATTACAATTTCAAATTTGCGACAAATAGGAGACAAAATCAGTTTGAATGCAGAGAAGGATCTCTCAATATCTACTGATGTATCTGGCATATATTTAGAAGTCAAACATTAGCAACCCTGAAACCTTCTGCAAATTTAAATTTATTTACACTTAAAATTTTGGCGGTTTTATGGTAAAATAGGGAAATGGAGAAAAACCTGTTGTATACTTTTACGAATTCCCACGTAGTTTAAAATACAAAGACGTGAATTGAAGGTTTCATAATGAATGGTCACGTTGGACCATGGCCAATTTTCTGACATCTTAGCATTGTATATAAAAATCATACATAAAAGGCAAAAATGTCCAATAATTCTAAAAAACAGTATGAAGGGGAGAAAAAAGAAGGGGGGGGGGAAGCATTATAAAACTATCATATCTCATCATTTGTCAGAATTCGTGTACATAAAATAAAAGCCTTAAAATAACTTTGCTACAAGAAAATAGGTATTTACCTAAACATCCAATGTCTAGTTATTAAAAACAATAAAACTTCAGAGAAGGTAACACATTTCAACTGTCTGAATAAAAAAAGTTGTTAATCTTGAAATTATAAAAGGAAATGTCATAGTAAGGCGAGAGAAAAACAAGGTAAGGTGTACAGAGTTCTGAAAGATCTGAACAAAATGGGAGAAATGTAAATTGAACCATAACCAATAACAGAAGATGAATTACTGAAGGCTTCATTCAAAGGCTTTGGACCTCTTAAAGAAATGGAATAGAAACTTTTACATCAGCAGATATTAATACACTTATCAATTTAATATCAATGGAAGAAATAAAATATGCTATCAGAGAAGTCAGAAGCACCAAGGCTTCTTGTTGGGAGGAAACTCATAAATGTCAATTGTTTCAATGTAAGTGTTTCTTCTCAAAGGATATAAATATAGGGACAAGATAGCCCATATGGCAGTGTTACCCTGTAAGTAATACATGCTATTTATACATTTTGTCTTGTTTATAATGAATAATTATTGAGTCACGACATAGCATGCCTATGATATGACATATTTACTTATCTATGCCATTTATTTCTACTCAATTAACCCCAAATTAACAAAGTTTTGATCAATGGCCAAATTACCACAATAAAACGGTGCTCCTAGATATGGTTTGCAAAATAAGATAAAGACCCTGTATATCCCAAATCATTTCCTAACACAAAATGTTCAGCAACATTACAGCAACAAAAACTAAAGCATCTTATTAACTGAAATGTTTCTAATTATTCAGTCCTTCAACGTCTAAAGAATAAGTGATTTTGAAGGAAAACTTTTATTAACAAGAAGGAACTAAAGTCAACAATGTAAATAAAGTATTTAAAGTAAAAAAAACTTGACTAAAAATTTTCTTCAAAATCATTTATATTGATTTAACATTGATGATCATGAATTATAGGTCTTCTGTACCGAGTTTATTCCAGTTGATGGTCCATGTGGCATGCCCAGACCCAGTGCTTGTCTATGGACAGGATGGGATCCCAGCTGATAAATTCCACCTGATGGGTAGGGAGCGGAAACATTTGGGGTGATCGTTCTAGTTTTGTGAAAGGTGGGTGGCACCCAGACAACTGCAATAGGCCACCGCAGGCAGTCTGGTTGGAATTTTTGCATTCATGCAGCTCTGGTCTACACATGTTAGAAACTAGTTTGCTGTATTTAAGCTATTTGAAGAGGGTTGTTTTTGTTTGTTTGTTGTTGTTGGGGTGTTGTTGTTTGTTGTTGTTGTTGGGGTGTTGTTGTTTGTTGTTGTTGTTGTTGGGGTGTTGTTGTTTGTTGTTGTTGTTGTTGGAGTGTTGTTGTTTGTTGTTGTTGTTGGGGTGGTGGTGTTTGTTGTTGTTGTTGTTTTTAACGGATGAATGAAATTGTTTGTTGTTGAACATGATTATTTTTATTTTTCATAAACATTACTTTGAGTCTGTGCAATTTTGTTGCATCACTTTAACAGATCTTTTAACAGTACTTGGTGATCATAAAAACAATTTTTGAGGCATTCATAAACGAGAAAAATTCAATACAATCTTTTCATTAGTTTATCTGAGTGAATAATACATAACGGATCTCTCGAATTACAGCTGGCATTTAAAAAATTTGCTTCATTCCTCTTGTCAATTTGAACAATTCTTTTTACGACATTATTTATTGTATTTTCTGCTTGAGAATACTTTTCCATCTTAAGATTCCATTTAGCAATCAGATTTTTTCTTCACTGTGTGTCACATTTACCAGTGGGGTTGAAGTCTAGAACACAGTACAATCTAAGGAAGAATCAGCACTTGGCGCCGCTCCGGCAACAGGGGAATCCACTTTGGAGGGGACAAGGGGTGGTTAGACGATTATAAGGGGAGGCAATTTCACCCTAGTATCTTGCCGGAGCTCTATTACTAAATAGCACTGCGATCAGGGTGGTGTGCTTGTGTGATAAACCATGTAGTGTTCTTTCTTCCAAATGTGTTTGCAACTACGCAGTTTGAATTCTTGAGGTTTTCTTACAAAGTGCTTTCTAATAAAAGTGAATTGGTAATTATGTGGTGGATCAAGGATGTTTATAGTGATCGCGAGGGCGTAGCCCAAGTCTCACCCTGACTTGGATCCGGCCGAGCAAAGCGAGAAAACTTGCCTTAAATTGCAGCATTAAATTACAGTGGGGGCAAAGTGTATTAAGAGAGAGATATGAAATCGCCTACCGGTAAGTTTTATTCATTTCTATCAGAGCATGCAATGTAATTTGAGGGAGGACTTAAGGAGACTCCCCTCCTTTGCCGTCTCTCCCTCGCCACACTTCTGTAAGGGTGTACCGTGTTCCCTACTTTAACCCAAGTAGTTTCTTGCATTCAAAATCAAAATCAAAATAAATCATACTTTTGCTTTTTCACTATAAACATTTGTTTATTATTTCTTATATATAAAGTTGACAGTCTGGTGTGCAAAAGGATTCAGCCCTACTCTATCCGACAATATTACTACGTTTCTTTAAAAACTAATTTGGCAAGTTTAACTTTTATCTGCTGGTACTTCCAAGAACAATCAGGCCGGGACAAGTGCAATTTGAATATATTACCACAAAGTTGCACAAATCCAAGCCTGACAGTAACTTGAACAATGAGAACATGCTTTAAAGAGACAATTTCTGCTTGTACAAATGACAGCAAAGGTAAGTAAAATCAATCAAATCGTACTCTCTTAACAATAAGCAATTAACAGAGCACAATACATTAAACATAAAAATCACTGCATTTATGCACTTTTCACCATTTTGACAACACTATTACATCTTCAGAAACAGAACTGAAGCGACACTAATATCTACTTCTTGCTTACAATGAGACTTGTATGAAAGTAAACCAGTTAGTAAGAAAATAAAGCAACTCTTCGGTGACTTGTTTACTGATTCCTAAACTCTAACACTGAGTTGAAAATATTACAAACTCCATAAAATCAATGCAAGTTTTCTTGAGCTTTAATTTTTGTGAGGTTGGTAATTCTGGTAACAGGACAATTGCATCAAATCTGTATGTCTGCTCGTTTTAAATGGAAGTAGAATACATTACCCAATGGGAAGGAAGTATTGTAGTAAGATGAAGTTAACAATGTTCACTGCTATTTTTAACTTAAATTCAACAAATGTGATAGGAGTGGGGGATAAACAATCCAGAGCTCAAGATAACCTGTGCATATAATACTATGACGAAGTTTAAAAACCCTCAATGATGTTTCCATTAAAAAGTATCTCAAATACATGTCACCAAACCACAGTGACCTAACAAAGTAATTAAAAAATGAAAATCTATTTTTACAGTAGGGTGCTCTGTGATGACAGGCATTCCATGAGTTATCGTAATGAACATTTATGTATACAGTAGGAACTATCAAACATGATAGAAGACATTTCAACGATAAAAATGCCCTTTCGTAATATTAAAACCATTGTCACTAATCAAAAACACAAATAAGTGGTGTGAGCCTTTGCATACCTCCTTAGAAACCTGTTTGATTACAAACCTCATACAATGAACAGTCTTCTTAATTACACATCCAATTATTGTACGAAGGATATGTAAACGCCGGGTTTCTAATATTTCATCTTCATCCTCTTTCTCCTCTACCTCGCCGCTTTCCACTTCTGGATCGCTCGCGCCCTTCGCAGTTTCCCACTCCATCATCGAAACACATCACAAAGGAAAGAGCGCTGAGAAGGCACGAACTAACACAGAAGGAACGAAAAATAAACTAAAAACTTGCAAGAGCTGAAAATGCAGAACCAATTTGATCATTCACTCACAACTTCGCGTACGCGTCAGTCTACGTCTTGACAGACTCATTGCTGTTCACAGCCGCCCTGAGTCAGGGCATTTCAAATCGCATATATAAACTGATATAAAGTAGTAGCGGCACTTACAGTGGCGCGCCCACTTGCAGGAACTATAAAACAGTCAGCTACCAACATCAATAAAATGGTACCGGCTCGCGGGATACAAGTAGGTTCATTCCGCATAAAACACTGCGCTGGTGTGAAGCTTTTACATTCACTATTCTTCACGTTCCTCATTACTGTTATTATAAATACTTAATTATTCAGGTTTCTCGGATTTCTTGCAAATGTTCCAAATTTGTATCGTGCCAGAGAGTATCGTGCACGGTTGGCAAATACCGCGAAAAGCCGCACCGAGCGACACTAGCGGGGCTCGCTGGTACCAATTCGTGCCACCAATCCTTCCACATCTCCAAGAGAGATTTGGTCTGTAAATATGTGTTATTTATAGAAATCAGTGGATTTACATGCAATGAGCTGTTTATTCCACAATATTAAGTGTTCCAGAAACATAGGAAAAGGTCGCAATGCAAAGAAAGCTCCTCATTTGTCCTCTACCTCGGTCCCGCCATTTCCAACGACATCAGGGAAACCTGCTGGACCAAAGAGTAAATCTCTGGCCAACTGTGAAAAGACGGGGGAACTTCAAATTTCACCTCAGTTAAAAAGCAAAAATACTAATGTTATGACGGGACTGTCACTTTTTCCCTTTAAAATACAATTCAAAAGAAAAGAGACTTCTCTTTTACACATTTTAAGTAGGCATAAACTTACAATTAATAAGTGGCCATTAAAAAATGTCGACTATTTCACTCGTGAAATTAAAACCAAAAGTGTTTAACTATACATAATGCCCCAAACAGAGCGGTATATTTCGAAAAGTTCATTGCTTTTTCTATCCAATTTTTCTTACCGCTTCTCCCTTCTGGCTAATCATAAACGGTGACTTTTTTTTATTTTACGAAGCAATGTACTTAGGGCGTTAATAACAACTCTATCAAATCAAAAGAATTTGTTATTAAAAACAAATCGCCCAAAGTGGCTCGATGTTTAGTTTTTAGTTTAGATTTAAGTTAAATTAGCATTTTTAAGATATAGCCCGCCCCTAGCAGCAACGCTGGAGCGCTTGTATCCCGAAAAATTGAATAAATTCACGCCTCTCCAGGGATACTGGCGGGGAAGAAATTGGAGGGAAAAAAACTTAGAGCATAAACTACTATACTTCCACCATGGACCATTCTGTGACCTGTGGGTATACGTTAACCGAAACGTTAAATCGAAAATGCAAGTTTTTCACAGCAGCGATTTTAAAATTTGATGTGTTAATGCAATTCCAAATTCTGAAAAACCTATAATTTTTTAGTGTTTTTAAATCGTATATCTACTCAGTTATCATGCAGTTGGTGATGTTTTTTTTGGAAATGTTAGTGCATCTATGAAGCATTTAACAAGTTATTCACCGATACTTACCGAATTACGTACATCGGCCAATTTTCTGATTTTCGTTTCTATTATAGATATTTGAATCTTATTGTATTTTAATGTATATAATAACTCATAAAGACGTAAAGGAATAGACAGTGATAAAGGTTTGCTGGGAAACGATATTTTATTTTATGAAAAAATTGAATAGTGAACAAAATAAATTGACAATATTTATGAACAATTTTTGAAAGAAGGGAAATCAAATTCTTAAAATAACTTACTAATGATAATAAAAATATAGAAATAAAAAAAAGTTCGATAGAATTTCTCAATACGATAATGTAACAGTATTTTGAAGCCACCACTATAATCAATCAGCAGATTCATCTGGGTCAAACGTCCAGATCACACATTAGGTCGTTCACAGGTTTTAAATTCCTGTAGAAGTTGTGAAAACTAGAGTCTATTAGCGGCAAAAAACTAAGACTATCTCTTTTTCGCGCGGATTGTCAGTGTCTTCAGATACTAGCGGAATGTAATGGGGAAAACAGATTTCCTCCGAAAATTTATTTCCATGAACGGGTCTTCTTGTTTCTTCAGGGTAATGTTTAAAATATACTTGACCTGTGTGCCTTTTTTGTATTAGAGCCACTGAATAGGCTTCCAAAGAAACGTTCATTCTGACTAGCTGGCTTTTCATCACTTATTCTCGGGTTTCTGTAAGCTGGCCTATGACAGCTGATCAGCTGTTACGGTTTCGTCCAATAGGGAGTTTAAACGTCACCGTGATGACGTTTCAACTCGGTTGGATGACATCGCAACTGTTGATGAAGTGTCATCGGCCATGTTGCGGAAACCCAAGTATAGAGGTCCACCTTTACTAATCAATCAGGGGCGTAGCGTCCATGGGTGTGGGCGATGTGATACATACCCTGACAATTTCAGCTATTTTTATTTTAAATTAATTTAAATTGGCAGTTTGTTATTTTCTTTTTATATTTTGTTACATTTATATTTCGAAATCCCGCCGTCCAGGAGTCTATTGTTCACAAGGATGAACGACTCACTCTGAAATGTCGCTATAGCGTAAGATATTTCTTAAGGCGCGTCGACATGATGCATTTTTTCTTTGCGTCACGGGAATAAAATTGCATGCGCAAAAAAGACGAACGTTCAACACAGCGCACGTGCCCTACCCTGTCCACATAGTGCAACACTGTGCGGTGCTTCAGATCTATTCTGTACAATGGATCCAGCTATTTGCGTGGCAATTTCGGCAACTTATTTTTTAATCAGTCGAGAGAAGAGAAAAAGAGAGAGGTGCATGTGGATAAGAGAATGCTTTAAGCAAGGAAAACACACTATTATACGTGAATGCCTTTTAAGCTATTGTACTTGAGTGAAAATTATTGCATTTAATTGTTTCAGCTATACAACTTATTAAAGAAATTTAGAAAATTGGCATTACCGTAAAAATAAGATACAAATTAGGGAGAACTAAATATTCTCCTCACAGCAATACACCGAGCTAGAAAAGGAAATAATCACGAGTTCATTTTTACTAGTTTCAACAATAAATCTAAATAAATATATATATTGAAAATTGATATTACGGTAAATACAGAGGATTGGGCGAAATACTTTAAGTTGGGTATTTAAATACTTAGCCAAAATATAATTAAAATATAAAATTTCTGATTGATCACTTGTCTGGGTATTGTATCCATTGCGAACAAGAACATGAAGAATTTTTCTTGTCCTGACCTCTACACGTATCGGAATAAAATGTAACTCCTCCTACTTCTTGAGGGAGTGTTTAGATATTCAAATAAACATGACGCGGTTTGATTCGCTCCTCTTTCAGAAATTAGGAATGGGCAAAGTCGTTCTTTTAGGTGAACAGTTACAAAGTAAAATTACGAACTTTTCCATTTATTTTTATAATATAATTTTTATACAATTGTAAAAAAAACACATTTCGTGAGCGAAGAGTGTATTTTTTATGGTGTCGATTGATATTTTGGTCTCAACCTACAGTTTCACCAAAAATTTCATTTTCAACTCTGAAACAATGCCTACGTCCAAAGTTTACAGATCGCTTTTGGGAAAATTCACCATCGGAGGGATAAAAGTCCGCCCAATTCCGCTAAATAACGTAGTGGGGAAGAAAGATGAGCAGTGAATAAAGCTGACTCTGAGTCGGGCCGATAATTTCAAAATAGCTGAACGTTCCCAAGAAGCTTAAAATTAAACACTCTTGGGCATAAAGCCTACCTATTAAGTCTAGCCTTATGCTTAAATACTTGTAAAATTTCTAGGAAAAGGAGCAAAATACACGTCTAAAATAAAAAAGGGCTCTGACATTTTCATAATAGTTGCATATTTACAAGGTGTTCAAAACTAAAACACTTGTGCATAGGCCATTTATTTCAGAAACCGTCAATTCAACGATTTGTTGGAAAATGTGAGTATTATTGACAATTTAAGTAAGCAAAGAAAGCATACCGCCCAAAATTCTCTCAGGAACCAATGGGTTCCATATTTTCTTCCGCCAAATCGACGATTGTTTTTTGCCGAATTGGCGGCATTCCCCCCAATATGTCATGCCTGTCTACGTCACCAAAATAAACCATCTCGTTCTTTTGAACTAGTTCACTAAAAAGAACCGTTCACATAAAAGAACGATTTTGTCCATCCCTAGTTCACAATAGAATAAAATACATTCATTACTCCTTGAAATAAAACATTGTTAAAATAAATTTGTGTTGTAATAGCAGGTCATATAGATGTCGACATATTAGAAAATACATAATATTAAAACTCAATGAATGGCAATTACTGATGTTTTACACTATTATACCATAATTACAACTTATTACACAACGTGTTAGATAGTTTCAAAGGAACACAGGCAGCATCTTTATTCATTGATTTGACGTTTATTATTACGCCTCAGCGTACAACGCAAATTTATGATGGAGTATTTCCGAACGCAATCTTTCAAAGAGTGCTAGACTGCTTTAAGAGAGAAAAAATAATATGGAACTATTCGGAACAAGAGTGCCTTATACTAGTATGTGAAGAGCTATCGCGAGACGGAGGTGGGTGTGATTGGAAACGCTGTCGCCGAAATACAGTGCTCACGCTGCGAAAACTAGAGGAAGTTCGGGATGTTCTTTCAACTTCCCCAAAAACATTATTAAGGAATATTCAGCATCAATGTAATAGTACGAAAGCGCGCACTATGCCACAAAAAATTGAAAATGCGATCATTCAAACAGCGGTCATCTCAGAAACTTACGATTACTGATCGGTCTTGTACGAATTACTGCAATTGGTTACGGCGATTTGTTAGCGAAAATCTTGAGACACCTGATTTTTGCAATGAAGCTTAGTTTTATCTAGATGGAAATGTGTTGTGGTTAAATAAACACTTGTTTATTTTATAAAAAGTTTTATTTAAGAAAACGAGCACATGGTTTGTACTGCACCGTTACAGAGTACTGAGTACAGGACACTTATTGTCACAGAGTAGTCATATCAGTCTATGGTACAGAGCTTACAGAGTAGTGCGCAGTGTGGCAACTGCATCTAGCGTCACTTGCTAAACTAACATACAACATCTCCCTCACAAGATACAATTTATAAAAAAAAGACATTACACAAGATATAACGAAAGATTAAGATATTCTTTCAAAATACAACATATTGAACTTAATCTATTGATCTTAAACATAATCTTTGTAGTACTTTGGTTTGTTTACTAGTCTACCTGACCTTGTAAATCCAATAGCCTTTGGATTCGTTTGATTACATTTGGCTTGTGTTTGTGGTTTGACATAAGCATCATTTTGATCATCATCCTTTGTATTGACATTAGTATCGTTTTGAGCTGTATTTGTTAGTGTGTATTCTTGTGTACATGCATTTTTGAGATACTTGTTTATAAGATCATCATAACTATCATTGTCGTTCTTAAAATTTTTATTTTCGCCAGTGTTTGTGGTTTTCTCACATAAATTTGGTCGTTTCTATCTAACTTAACAACATATGATCTAGGTCTACTTTGGTCAACATCAATAATGGTCGCGGGTTTCCCCAAGTACTCTTCTCTGTTAACTGAACCATAACTTGATCATTTTTCTTAGTTCTGTTAAATCTTTTGCATTCGTATCATAATATTGCTTTTCTCTTAGCTTTTTATCTTCATTCACCTTTTCGAACCTCACATGTTTATATTTTGGCAAGAGCATTTCTTGGTTCGTTGGCAATATACCATTTAATCGTCTTCCGAACAATATTTCAGCAGGAGAAGGAAGACCTCTACCTAATGGCGTATTTCTATACTCAAGCAACGTAATGTACATATCCTTGTTGTCAAACAATGCTTTCTTTAAAAGTGACTTAATAGTTTGAACGTGCCTCTCAATTAGGCCATTGGACTGTGGATACCTTGGAGTGCTTGTCTTGTGCACAATTTCCCAGTCTTCTAAAAAAGTTTGAAACTTTTGATTCACGAACTGTACATCATTGCCTGTGTATAGAAGTTCCGGTTTACCATGTCTGGAAAATATCGATTTTACATGATGTATTACATTCTCATATGTAGTGTTATCATTCAAACAACATACTTCTGGAAATCGTGAATACGCGTCTACTATTAATAAATATTTCTTTTTATTAAGTTCGAACAAATCAGCTGCTATTGTGTGCCATGGTCGGTCAGGAATTTCACGAGTCATCATTGTTTCTTTCTGATTACTATTTTGGAAAGTTAAACAAGCTGGACAATTCCTAACGACATCTTGAATTTCTTTGTCAATATTAGGCCAAAACACATTTTCTACTGCCCTTAAAATTGTTTCTCAACTCCCATGTGGTTATAGTGCAATCTATCTATCATGTCTCGTCTCATGGTTTGGGAATTACCAATCGATCTCCTCTGTAGATTGTTCCTTTGACTACAACCAATTCATCTTTGCAAAACCAGTATGGCTTGATATCGTCTTTACCTGACCTTTGAATTTGGCCATCCTTCCAGAATTACTGTCATCAAGTTTTGCAATTCCTCGTCTTTGGCTGTTTCTTCTTGAACTTTCTCGAACTTTTTTGGAGAAATATTGTGAAATAAAATAGAGTTCACCTGAGCATCTAAGTCATTTTCGTTGACTTCAAAATTTTTGTCATCATAACTGGCTCTTGATAGAGCATCTGCTAAATATAATTGTGATCCGGGTTTGTATTTTACTGTAAATTGGTATGGCTGCAAACTGATACGAAGGCGTTGTAGTCGCATCGGGGTTTTGTTTAGATCCTTTTAAAGATTGACTCTAATGGTCTGTGATCTGATTCTACTGTAAATTCTTTACCATAAAGATATTGATGAAAACGTTGGCACCCGAATACAATAGCTAGCATTTCTTTTCAATTTGTGCATAGCGTTGTTGTGTATCAGTTAAACATTTCGATGCGTACGCTACTGGTTTCCCATCCTGGATAACTACTGCTCCCATTCCGTCCCTTGAACTATCTACCGACAAAATTATCGGTTTCTTTTCATCATAGAATTGTAAACAGGACTGGTTGAAAGTACTTCTTTAACTGTATGAATTCTTTCTGGTGGGCGTCTGTCCACATCCAATGCACCTCTTTTTTTAATTGTCTCAAATTAGTACTGATGTCAGACAGATTGGGTATATACTTAGCTAAATATGTAATCATTCCCAAAAATCTGCTAAGCTCCGCGACATTCTTTGTGTTGGTATCTGTTTTATTGCTTCCACTTTGTCTGTGTCAGCTTTAATACCATCAACAGAAATAACATGTCCCATGTACTTGACCTGATTACTACAGTACTCTATCTTGTTTGGGCTAAATCTTACACCTCTTTCTCTAGCTCTGTTGAGAACACGATTCAAAGTTTCATCATGTTCTTTCTTTGTCTTTGAATATATAATGAGATCATCAATGTACACTTTTATGTTTGGAATATCTTCAAAGATTTCTGTGAAAGTTCTGTGAAAAATCTCTGAGCTATGGACAATCCAAATGGAAGCCTAAGAAAACGATACCTGCCAAAGGTGTGGCAAATGTCGTTAGCTTCGATGCTGTATCTGACAACTCAATTTGCCAGAATCCTCTATGCGCATCGAGAACTGTGAAAAATTTTGAGCCAGCCATTTCTGCTGTAATTTCTTCAAAAGTTGGCATTTCATACCTTTCTCTTACCAAAGCTTGATTTAAATGAAAGGGTCCAAACAAATTCTCAGGGATTTATTTGGTTTATGCACTAAAACCAATGGGTTAACAAATTCTGATGGTTCAGTCATTTTAGTGATGATACCATCATCTTCCATTTTTTGTAACTCAATTTTTAAATCTTTCATTATTTTAAAAGGGACTCTACGACACGGAACTGCGACAGCTTGATAACCTTCTTTTAGTTTGAAATCATGAGGTTTATTGCTAATCTTACCTATACCTTGAAAAACATCGTGATGCTTTTGCATAAAATTCGATTCATTGTCAACTTCAAAGTATCCACAGTTTTCTTACCAAATCTAATTCTTGTAGACCCTCAGGTCTATAATAGGTGCTGATTTGTCAGTCGTGCGAACAATTACAAAATCCATTTTGTACTTTCGATCGTTAGTGGAAACATTCAGTTTACATGAACCTATAACATGGAGCTTTTGCCCACCATAATTAGAAATATCATACTGACATTGATTGAGATTTTGTGATACATCTAATTTTTGAAAAATATACTCTGGAATTACATTAACATGTGCTCCTGTATCAAGTTTAAATTTAAGTGTCTTATTGCAATCAAGAATCTTTAACATGGTAAACCAATTGTTTTCTAATTTTATATCATTAATTTCAAGTGCACCAAGAATATACTCACATTCATCATCATTTCCATTTTCTATAGCATTTACAAACTTTGAACGACACATTTTGCAAAATGACCTAATTTTTACATTTTAAGCATACCTTACCACTTGCCGGACACAAGTTTTTTGTATGAAACAAACCGCATCTTTGACAACCTGGTCTGGATGAAGTTGTTTGTTGGCTTCTTTGTTCTGTTGACTGGGTCTGTTGGCTGCACTGATTTCTTGAGACATTTTGCGTACTTCCTGATCGTTGTTGTGTGTGTCCTTGTTGCATTGTATGAGCACCTGGTTTCTTCTTGGGATGAAACTGTTTTCTAACTGCATTTACTGACAGCTTATTGGTGTTGTCCGTCATTGTCTTTATGTGAATGTCTGCTTCCTCCGCGGCCTTGCAAATTTTATTGCCTTATCTAAGGTTAGGTTTGTTTCGGAAGAAGCCTGTCCTTAACCCTTTGGTCGTAAACACCACTCACGATTCGATCTTGGATCAAACGATCTTTAAGATTACCGAAATCACAATTCGCTGCAAGCTTTCTCAGTTCTGTAAGATACTGATCAAAACTTTCATTTGCACCTTGCACACGCGTATTAAACTTGTGACTTTCGACACTGATATTTTTTTGTGGTAAGAAAAATTTGTCCAATTTACTTAGCACTGTTTTAAACACTTTCTTTTCTGCTTCAGTCAATGTTAAAGTGTTGAAAATATCGACAACACTGTCACCGGCACAATGCAATAAAACTGCAACTTGGATTTGTTCATCCTTTTTGTTGATGCCCGTTGCAACACAATACAACTGGAAACTGTTTTTGAATTTTTGCCAGTTGATTCCAAGATCACCTTCCATGGACATCGGCTTAGGCTGCTTAAGCGATTCCATTGTTTGCGAGTATGCTCTTTTTTCGAATGATTACTGGCACTGAATTACATCAGGCAACTTTTTAACTTGTTCGAAACAAATGTTGAGAACACACCGTACTTACGACTGAGTTTACCGACAGCTTACGACTGCGCCATGTTGTGGTTAAATAAACACTTGTTTATTTTATAAAAGTTTTATTTAAGAAAACGAGCACATGGTTTGTACTGCACCGTTACAGAGTACTGAGTACAGGACACTTATTGTCACAGAGTAGTCATATCAGTCTATGGTACAGAGCTTACAGAGTAGTGCGCAGTGTGGCAACTGCATCTAGCGGTCACTTGCTAAACTAACATACAACAAAATGTTAATCAGCAAAACAACACTGGGGAATCGAGAGACCATAGGAAACTAGAGAGACAATTGCATTAAAAAAACTGGAATATTGTGAATATTCTGTGTTTCTCAACGCAGAATAATTGGTACGTTGTTTTTCAAAGAAACAGTAACAGCGGATATATGCCAGAGTACACTGAGAAATTTCGTGTCCCTTCTTGAAAAGGATGATATTGTTGGTTTCACCAGGATAGGGCTACATCACATACTGCGAAATCGACAATGAATTTTTGAAAAAGTTTTTTGCGAACGTAACTATTTCACGAGATTTGTGACCCCTCGTTCGCCTAATTTATCACCACCAGATTTTAATCTTTGGGGATACCTCAAAAGTAAAGTTTGTGTGAACAAGTCTACTACTCTCAAAGAGCTGCAAAGAAACATTGAAGAAGCCATTCACGTGAATGACGAAGTAACTTTACCTTGGGTTGCAGCAAATGTTCTCAAGAGAGTTTGTTTGTGTAGGGATTGAGGGCATTTTGAACATTTTTGTGAAGTTTACTTGTTTTCGGCCCTATTTTTTTTACTATTACTAAACTAGCTTTCTTATTTTTGTTTGCAGAGAATTTCCAAAATCATTATCCTTAAGTTGGAGATAAACGGTATGAAGAGAAATGTTGTGATGTATCGTTAACCAGTAACTATCTTTCACTGAGCATTTAAACAATGATTACTACTGACTACTGAGTAAGCTTTTATTTATTTGACGTCAAAAACAGTTAAAATCTGTGTGTAACGTGCAATGGGAAGAAGTGAATTCTGTGCACGTTTTCAAAATTCTGAGTCAAATACAACTTGAATTTTGAATACAGAAGGAAAATGAGCGTTTTTTTTGCAAGAATGGTTAATAAAATGTTCGCTCCGATGTAACAAAATCTATTTTCAGGGGCAAATCAGCAATAAATTTGGACTCCTATCGTGTATCAAGAAAACTTGCGCGAGCAATATTTCCTGCCGCGAGAACATGGAGAACGATAACACAGGCCAACAAAAAGAGGTTTCAAAAAACTTTTTAAATCTTGATAGCTGATTATTATACTTGTTGGGTGCTAAATCCGCATTTGAACTCTGTTTCCATCACCCACAGTTTAGTCACAATTTTATCTAATAAGACGGGAAAATATGCTAAATATGCAATAAAAATGAAAAGTAAACTACTTTTAAAATACCAATAGAACAATATTTAAACATGGAAGATGGCTTTATATTCTTAATATTACACTAGTGAGAACCCGTCAAAATTTGACGGTGAGATCTGAAATAAATGTAAAATACTGTACCCAGACTAATGTTCACAATATATTGCATTGTTTGGATCTTAAGGGTATAAAGAAGATATTCTGTGATGAGGAGTTTCCAAAATTTTGAACACGTATGGCCCATGACCAGGTGGCAATGCAATATCGGCACAAAAGACATAGCACTATTATACTGAAGGATATTATTTCTAAAGTTTTTTGATGTGTCATCATCTTCTATAAACAACTGTTTGATTTCTTCTGGCATATTGCTCGAAGGTATACTTACTTTCCCATTTAAGCAACACAGAGTAAATCGTTAGCAGAATTTCTCTCACATGGAAAGTACAAAGCAGAACAAACCTGACATTTCATAGGCAATAACCCAATAGAAAACGAAATGACCTCACTACCACGACACCTACGCTGACTTTCTCTTTCCCTGCGTCCAGTTAATGTACGTTTGCGTCTTTTGGGGCGCGTGGACAACAATTCGGAATTCGACATAACCTGTAAACATCTTCACTAAAGTACAACCGAGCAAAACCCACTATGCGAATGTTCTCTACAAAATACACCACAGAAGCAAATACATGCAAACTATCAACACCACAATGCAATTATTACACTGAAACAAAACCTTGACGAATTGTAAACAAATCTCAACAATCAAAACAAAACATCAAGCACCGTGGACTCACATCTATGGACTCAAGTATAGCGATTTTGAAACTGCCATCCTTTGAAAGAAAACAATTGACTATTGATGAGCGTACTATTAAAGAATGATTTAATTAATTAATTTACACCGTAAATGTTGGTGAATCAACACAAACAATATCTGATAACACATCTAGGGATCATATTCTTTCATTTAAAAGAAAAATAAAACAATCGGTTCAGTAGAAGCTCCAAACGAAGCCATGGCAGAATACCTTATTTTTTTAAATACATAGATTCTAAAGAGGATTCACGTGACCATTGTATATTTTCTTTGTCTCTTTTCTGTAAAGTTCCTGATTTAGCTTTTCCTCCTGGGCGCCGTTTGCGGACTCTCTCGGTGATGTGACGAACAGTAATCTCCCATCACGTTAGTATGCCAGTGTCCCTGATCAAGATTTTTCATTACTTTTAGATGTTGAAAACATTCACCTTGTTCTTGACTTACATCACCTAACAAAAAATAGCACAATTTAGGAAGTTTCAAATTGGTTTTGTAATAACAAATTAATAGTTAACGAAGGCAATCGTATGCTCCATTGAAAATGAACAATATGCAATTAGCTGATGTTAAAGTAACAAAATTCCTAGAGCTCTCAATTCAGTCAAACCTCAAAGGGAATGCACATATAACAGAATTACACACTAAACTAAGCTCATTATGTTACGCATTCAGAATTCTTTCTAATTCTATCAGCTTTCATGCAGCTCGTTGCGTGTATTTTGCAACTGTACATTCCCGCCTGCGATATGGCATAATATTCTGGGGAAGCTCATCCTTTAGTGCCCAGACATTTAGATTGCAAAAGAAAATTATCCGAATAATGAAAAAATGCCATCCACGTGATCCCTGCAAGTCTCTTTTCATTGAGCTTGGAATCTTACCATTGCCTTGCCTATTTATTTATGAATCTGTAGTATTTGTCGAAACTGACTTACTTAAAGGTGGGAACTTATTTTCATGTAATACTGATATTTATAGTTTCAATACTCAACGTAGAAATCATGTTCATCAAGTGTCAGTATCAACAGCTCACTACAAGAAATCCACACACATGTACGTTACTTTACAACGCATTGCCAGATGAAATTAAACAAATAAAATTGGTACACAAATTTCAGTTAAAAGTAAAATCTTTTCTGCTGCAAAACTGTTTCTATATAATTAGAGACTAAACTGATCGTCAAAAAGAAAAATAATGTTTACTTTCACAAAAAATGATATAATGATTCAGTTTACATTTGTATTGTATAATTTTCAGAAAATACTTAATATGCCTGTAACAAGTAATGTACTTCAGCTTCCGGGTCAATGACCCCCATCTCGATCAGGTTTTATCCAGTTTCCCTGATCCTTTGAGCAAATGCTGAGATGGCCGCTTCATTTGCTTCTGGACATAAATGTTATTTCTTTATCTGCGCACGTCTTCTAGAATTCAGTGGGAAATATAGTTATTCAAATTATCGTTTCCACGTTGTCGGGGCAGTAAGTATTATTCCTTGACGGACATGATCGATAAGAGCCCAAAGTTTATTGCTGATTTATCCTTGAAAATAGATGTTGTTAGCTGCTGGCCAGCTAAAAAGCCGAACTAACGGGATAACTTTTGAAAAATCTCACTGTCGGATGACATACATTTATACTCGTTTAGGGTAGTTTCGTTTCGTTTTATGTTGGCAAAAGTTGTTGCCAACCGTCACACAAATACCCTGAATATATTACCTTCAAGCGGTAGGGACATTTTTAAACATTTAAGTTTGCAATGAAACAATGATTACTTCCGTAGATTCAGCCAACATTCAAAGCCATCCAAGTGAAGTTGTGTTAGTTTACGAGTGTTGCTAAAGATTTGCATTTTGCGTTTTGGTGCTCTTCGTTCTTGGCGTTTTATCGTTCAATTTATTTATTTAGTAGTACTAGGCGTTTGTGAGTTTTATTTATTATTTTCCAATTGTTTTCTTTAGTAATAATAATAAAGTTAATTGAAATAGTTATAGTAGTTCATTATTTGTTGTTAAGTGTCCCTTCAGTACTTCTTGTTTTAAATTAATCGTATTATATTTATTATTATTTTTTTTGAATTCATTTTAATTATAACTGGAAAATAATGGATAGCCCAACAACATCTGGGTCTATACTTAATATTGAACCTTTGAAGATAACACGTATTCAAAGACTGTCACTGCTAAAAATGGATAAGTTATTGAAGACTTACTTACACTAATGATGATTTTCATTATTTTTTTAACTTACTTTTAAAAGCTAATGAATAATTGAACAGATAAATTAAATGGATGCATTTGCATTGATATTGACATGACTGGACTGTAAGGAACAATTCATTAGATCACTTAAAAACTACCATGTATATCACGTTAATTAACTTCAATAATTGTGGTATTTATTTGCGCTCAATAAAACTCATTACTACCACTTCAAAACGTGAAGGAACTGTTGACACATATCTCAAAAGCATTAATAACATAGAAGTATGACCGAAGATAACTTTTGAGGTTGTATTTTTCATTTGCACTTGACACTTTTTAACACTTCTTAAGCTCGCAATAGTTGATAATGATAATTCTTAATTAACTTAATAATTATTCACATAGTTAATATTCGTTTATAGATGAACATCTCTTTTTAATTCTACCGAAAAACGAAACATGTATTATTGAACAGTGGACAAGACTCGAGACCGCGCGAGGATTGTGAATGAGACAACAAACAAAACAAAAGCGAGAGACTTGATCAGAGTTATAGTTTCATAAGTTGGCTATTCCGACAGGAAATCTTTCAAGCTGCCATATTGCGAATTTAGTGCGGTCTAATACACGGCCTGGAGTCTAGACTGTGTTTCAATATCGATAGATGTACGTCCTCGCCTCTTTTTATTTATTTATTTATTTATTTATTTTACGTAAAAAACAGTTAAAAACTGCGTATGACGTGCTATGGGGAAAAGTGAATTGTGTGCACATTTTCAAAATTCTGTGATCCCTACACTAAGTCATATACTACTTAAATTTTGAATTTTTGAAAGGGAGAAAAAAAAACTCCCATGTAATAAAATCTATTTTTATAAATAAGCAATAAATTTTGAATTTTGAAAGGGAGAAAAAAAACAAAAAATCTCCCATGTAATAAAATATATTTTCAAAGATAAATAAGCAATAAATTTTGGCTCTTATTACTTCCTGCCGCGACAACATGGAAACAATAATTTGAATAATTGTATTTCCCACTGAATTCTAGAAGACGTGCACAGAAAATGAAGTTACATTTATGTCCATATCTCTTGATGCGTGTATTACTTACAATTCGTCTAGGTTGTGTTTCAGGAGAAATATTTGTTTTTTGATGGTGACTGTGCTTGCATCAATTTGTTTTCGTGGAGTATTTTGTAGAGAAATTCGGACAGTGGATTTTATTAGATTTTACCGAAGTAGTGAAGTAATTTTGTTTACTGTTGGTTCTTAATCTATGAAATGTCTGTATTGTTCTATGTACTTCCTGTTTAAGAGAAATTCTGCAAACCAGATTACTTTGTATTGCTTTAATGGAAAAATTAATTTCCCTTCTAGCAACATGTCAGAAGAAACGAGACAGTTGTTTATAGGAGGTGATGGGACATCAAAAAACTTCATATATTATATCCGTCAATACAATTATAGTCTGGCTTCTGTGTCATTCGATGCTGATAGTACATTGGCAACGGTCATGGGTCGCATGTGTTCAATTGTGTGTTAATATAAAACAATTAATTTTGTGCTGCATAATATCTAATCATCCTGCCCATAAAAGTGAATATCTGCAGAGATGAAAAAATTAGCATTAAATATGGGAAGTTTGCTCTTTCTTCTTTCTATTTAAGAATTTGATTTGTGAACATTAGTCTTAGACACAGTATCTCAGATCTCACCATCAAATTTTGACGGGTTTCTACGAGTTAATGTAAGAATATTAAAAAAGTACCTCGTCCCGAATGGCAATTCATTGAAAAAATTATAGCTGTTTTTAAGATAATGGCGTTTAAGCATTACTGTAAATCCGAAATTTGAAGCTTTTTCTATCGAGTAAGTTTCAGTAATCTATCGAGTTCTCGAGAAACTTAATTTGAAGTCATTTAAAGCCGTTTTACTTACAAATGCAAAAATGTATACAAATCGATGGAAATGTGCATACTAACGGCATGAGAGATATTTAAAAACATAACAATTGTGGAATTTTTGAAAAAAGAAAAGAATATACCAAAATGATCTTCACGTCATATTAAACAGTGAAATTACCACTATTCGTTGGAAAAGTAAAAAAAAAAAAACGATTTGGAGCCATTTTTGAGAAATTGGCATTTGAGGGTTTCTGAAAATGCGGAATTTTGAGCTCATTTGAATAGAAAACTGTTGAGTTTTCCTGAAATTTTATATGACATTATTTAAAGCATATGCTCTCCCAAATACCATAATGTGAACAAATTGTCTGTAATGTAAATATTAAAAGCGTGAGAGACGAGTGAAAAAAATTACATTTTTGTAATTTTTGAAAACACAAAAGAATAGAGCAATATGGGGTTTATGTCATCTAATAGGGTGCATTTGGAACCATCCGTACTGTGACGTACCAATGTGGGGATAAGTTTTATTACAGAATATTTGTCGTAAATGGGCGAAATGGTTAGGGCAAATAATAGGCAATATGGCGCCTTAGTAACGACGTCGTGGTTGTTGTCAGGATAAACAAACATTCATCTGACCGTGGAGGTGACGGCGTGAGTAGGAGGAAATATAAGAGATTTGTGGGGTGAAGAAGCGTCGACTGATTATGAAAACGGAAGTTTGGGCATTTTGTCGAAATAAAAGAAAGGCGAGGCATTGTGGGTTTTAAAAGGGAGGATAAAATTCATTCGGTCGCATGTCGTGACGGTGAGCAGTTCGCTCGCGAATAGATTAATTTGTGCATGTTAGGACTTATAAAAATTCTGGGGGTCTACATTACGTGTTGGGACTTCGAAATATTTTCGTGTGGTAGAGCAAGAATCGGACTTGAAGGACATATTCGGACTCTGAATATTTTCGTGGCAGAACCAGAAGTGAACTTGTGATACTTCTAAGATTTGGGGAACGTGTCGAGTTCCGAATATTTTGCTGTGCAAAAATAAGACTTGGAGTTTTTTCGCGAGTGAACTCTAATCATTCTTGAACTTATAAATGTATGCGGTTTACAAACGATACCAGACTTTGCCTATTTTCTTGCTATAAACGGAAGATAGAACTGAGAGATTTGTTTTGCTGTGTAATCATAAAAGCACTGGATATTTATACGGTGAAAACGGGCATCAGACATGATATAGTGGAGCTGGAACAAATATTTGAGTGGTGCGACGCGGTGAATCGGCGGTGTTCGTTTTCAAAGAAGAGAAGAAGACTCGTGGTAATTGGACTTCGGAGCTTCAAATAAAAGAAGGGAAGGCGTTTCTTTGAGGTAGCAACAATCAAGAGCACGCGAAGACCAGAATCGCCGTATAAGGTTCGAACCAGGTCATGACTAAGAAAATTTCTTAATGTAATTTTTTTTCATTTTAATTTGCCGCAGTTGATAGGAAATAAACATTAAGTTTCTCTTGAAAGAAAGATAAAATGATTTTCATTGGCCAATTCAAGCTAATAAGTAGCTAGATCAAATAATCTTTGTTTTCAGATTGCTGGCCATTCTGTATAGATGGCAGATCGGGTAATCGGATATTAATAAGATAATAGCGATTATTTCTGACGTGACCCATCGACCCAGCTAGCGGGATAATATTCAGTTTTTTATCAGAGTAATAATAGTTAAAATATTATCGTAACCTTTTTCCTGGCGCCCATGTGATTACAAAATTGGAAACGGGTTACGACGAATCGCCCAATAATTGTAGAAGTTAGGGGTATGTTTCAGTGCCAAATATATAAAGAAAAAGTTGGAGCCGTTTTAGAGAAAATCGTGTTTTTGTATTTTTTCAAATTGCAAATATTGCACGCAATATTCCACGAAAACTACTATAATTTTCAATAAAGTGCATATGACCTTATTAAAAGAATTGATTATGAGCAACAAATTCCATTTGAAGGAAAAATCTCTATCTTTAATTTTGTAGTTGTGGGAAGACGCAGGAAATAATTCCATCTTTCGAAATTTTCGAAAATTCAGATTTAATAGTAAAAATCGGACCTATGTTACCTTTATTCAAACTTTTGCAATTTTCCAAAATTCAGAGTTAACCATGATATTCTGACATGGCACCTTAATAAGTGTATTTTGCTCTTATTTTACAAGAAAGTAACTAGATGTGCTACAGAATCGCACAGACTATCTCACAGCTAATTTTACTTTCTCGTATACGAACGTATATACGGAGTAATATAGTTAGAAAGAGAGAGCGAAAACTGAGAAATCCGCATTGTAAAGGACGAAGGTGGGCAGCACTGCAAACAGCCGTGACGTTCTGAGTGGAGCTCATATTTTCTACCGGGCCGTGCTGAGCTAGAACTAGGGAGCTGGAGGATCAAGAAAACATGCGCACAATAGAGGCACCGGGGGCGGTAGCTCAGTGCATCAATATGACATCAACTGATGTCACTGCAGCCCCTATGACTGGGAGGTCCTAGGGACGAGTCCCGACGGCCGCAGGATTTTCGACACTAGCATTTCAGCTAGGACAAATTCAGTCGCTGTCTGGAGGAGAATTCTAGCGGCCGGTTGCTCTGATCGATAGTTTTCCGTGGTTTCTCCGATCAACACCAGGCGAATGCTGGAGCTGTACCCTAACAAACAGGCCACGGACCGCGCGTGATCTTCCCTTCCTTTTCCCTCCTATGTCTTCCTTTACACACACACTTACACTAACATGCACTACACTACCACATATTCCGGGACACCGGTCGGGAGCTTAGAGCTTGTCCCGGCTGGGGCGGTGCCCCGCTGGTGGGAGAGTTCTGGTTAGGAGGAACCCCCGCTAGCCGACGGTAGGTCGGCGCTGGATCTCGCCACCCAGCAGGGATCACTGCCATCTCCTGAGGAAAAAAACATGCACTGCCTTACGAGACTAATGACCTAAGCTGTTGACGCGCCCGGAATCGCTAACTAACCAACCAACCACATAGAAGTGAACATTCGTTACTAAAATACTGCTTTACCTGATACTCATAATAGTGCATAGTAAGAGAAAACTAAAATCTGGATCCCAGGAAAACTTGCACCTGCATACATCATATCTGACTCGTCATACAATTGAAATTGTATATGTGACTAAATAAATTTTATTATTATTAATATAAAAGACAGTGCCGCGAGACTGATCCAATACTTTCTCAAAACAGATTTAGTCCGTTTAGCGTGGAAAGCATACCCGATAATATCGAGGAAGAACCTAAAAAATCTGTAGTTCCTTCTATTTCTGTTCCAAATGTAACAGATATGATCGAGTTTATCGAAGAAGTGGTTGAAAGGCATAAAATTATTGTCTAATGACATAGTTAAAATACTACCCGCCTCTCCAGAAACTTATAGAAAATTTGTGAAACACTTATCAAGTGAAAATTGTGTTTACTACACTTATTAATTAAAACAAGAACGTGCCTACAGGGTTGTAGTACGAAATATACAACACTGTAAATATAAATGATATTAAAACTGCACTTCTGTCATTGGGTCATACTGTCAGAAATATAATAAATGTTCGTCATAAAGTAACAAAACCACCTCTTTTACTATTCTTCGTTGATCTGGAACCACAAAATAATAACAAAGACATATTCAATATCCGCACGCTCCTTAATACTGGTGTTAAATTTGAGCCACTACATATGAAAAGAGAAATAGTACAATATAAATGCTGCCAAAGGTATGAACATAAAACAAGCCATTAATGAAACATCAAAATATGTACATTAATATGTAATGAAAACAGTGAGAATATATAATAAATATGTAAACTCGGATGTAATGTGTAATATTAAAATACACTAATTATGAAACAAATTTACGTCATACATTACATTTATCAAAAGTTTCTTAAACAAATTTTCAAAATAATTTTTTCGCCATATAACTTTCCCGTCGGCAATAAAAGCTTCGTCTTTTGCTATCCAGAACGGTAATTTAGCAACCAGACTAGACGCAATAGTACTGGTGATATCTACGACCAGCAAACAATCACAGCAGCGTGCAGCATTCTTATTGAAATGTTACACATCGGCGAACGCCAAAGATTCTAGAAAATTACCGTTAAAGATCACGAAACCCGGTGTCAGTGATACTTTTCACACATAAAGGTGAAAATGATCACAATCCCTGATGCGCACTTCCCAACTCTGAGATAACTGGAGCAAGCGCCCCGGGCTGTAAGAACATCCAAGCGCGTCTTTATTTATTTATTTATTTATTTATTTATTTATTTATTTATTTATTTATTTATTTATTTATTTATTTATTTATTTTTTTGTTTATTTTATTTATTTATTTATTTTATTTATTTATTTTTTATTTATTTTATTTGTTTATTTGATTTTTGTTTATTTATTTATTTATTTGATTTATTTTTTTGTTTTTATTATTTGTTTTTATTTTTTATTTATTTATTTATTTATTTTTTATTTATTTATTTATTTATTTATTTTTTATTTATTTATTTATTTATTATTTTATTTATTTTATTTATTTATTTATTTATTTATTTATTTATTTATTTATTTATTTATTTATTTATTTATTTACGTCAAAAAACAGTTAAAACTGCGTATGACGTTCTATGGGGAAAAGTGAATTGTGTGCACATTTTCAAAATTCTGTGATCTCTACATTAAATCATATACTACTTGAATTTTGAAAAAAAAGCTCCCATGTAATAAAATCTACTTTCAAGGATAAATAAGCAATAAAATTTGGGTTCTTATCCATGTTGTCCCTCGGAATAATACTTCCTGCCGCGATATGGAAACAATAACTTGAATAATTGAATTTCCCACTGATTTTTTTTTATATTTTATTTTATTTTAGTAATTTGTTGCGTCTACACCTTGACGCAACGCGTCTCCATGCCCCTTAAGGGGCGTTGAGCGCTTTGCACTGGGAGTAATCCTCCATTAATGTGCTTTTATTTTTAATATTTGTCAAGTCTCGTCACGTCGCAGTCAGTCAGTGCCTTTTATCCTTTCGGCCAGGGGCTCGACGCCGTTAGATCCCGGTGTTCCTGGCCGGTCACCCAACCACGAACCCGCAAGTCTCGAATGCGCTTAACCTTCGTGACTTCACGGAGCGTAGTAAACGAATTCGGCTAGCGCCGCCGACCGGAAGTCTAGAAGACGTGCACAGAAAATAAAGTTACATTTATGTCCAGAATCAACACTAATAATAATAATAATAATAATAATAATAATAATAATAATAATAATAATAATAATAATATATTGAATCACATATACAATTACAATCGTGTATGACGAGTGAAATATGATGTATATGGAGAGAGTACAGTTGCATGCATCTTTTTGAGTGCAGCGAGTGAAATTACATTCTATGTAGCGCTTCTCGATTCAACAGTAGGCCTACTCCGTAATAACATGGGGGGAAAATTCTGATTTTTTTGAAATGTCATAAATATAAGTATAACATAAAAGAACATTAGTAAAATAAAAAAAAATATTTTGTGAAAATAGCAAAATATGTAAAAAATGAAATATGGTACTAAATATGTAAAAATATGTAATGAAAAAATGGATAGTATGGTGACGATTCGCCAAGATTAGTTTCAAGAACATTTATGTCCAGAAGCAAAACAAGGGGCCATCTCAGCATTTGCTCAATGGATCAGGGAAACTGGACAAAAAAACCTGATCGAGATGGGGGTCATTGACCCCGAAGCTGTAGTACAATAGTTGTTACAGGTTGTTTATACTCATTTATACAGTCCAAATGATAAATAATGTATTATGTATCATTGTTAAAATTAATGTTACTTTTCTTGTGATGCTCAGTATAGTCTCTAATTGTATAGAAACAGTTATGCAGCAGAAACGATTTCACTTGGGATTTAAACTTTTCTATTGAATTTAATCGTTGAATGTCATCGGGCAAAGTGTTGTAAAATAATGTACATGTATTGTATGTGAATGTTTTGTAATGAGCTGTTGATACCGTCACCTGATGAATATGATTTCTACGTCGAGTGTTATAGTAATAGACCGGCATTTCTGAAAATATATTCCCGCCCTTAAGCAAATCATTTTTGACAAAAACCACTGATTCGTAAATAAACAGACAAGGTAATGGTAAAATTCCTAGATTAATGAAGAGAGGCTTACATGAATCACGTGGGTGGGATTTGGTTATTATTCGTACAATTCGTTTTTGTAATCTAAAAGTCTGGAAGCAATAAGATGTATTTCCCCAGAATATTATGCCATATCTCAGGCGGGAATGAACATTCGCGAAGTATACACAACGAGCAGTATGAAGGCTGACTGAATTTGCAAGAATTCTGAACGCGTAGCAAAATGAACTTAATTTTGTGTTCAATTCATTTAAATGGACGTTCCATTTAAGGTTTGACTGAATTGAGAAACCTAAAAATTTTGTTGCCTTAACATCAGTCAATGGTACACTGTTCATTTTCAATGGAGCACAGAATTGTTTATTAGAAATGGAAAACTGCATTAAAACCGTTTTCTTTTCGTTTACTATTAATTTGTTATTTCGGAACCAATTTGAAAATCTGATATTGTACTATTTACGGTTTCTTTATTGCAAAGGATGTTCGTATCATCCGCAAAGAGAACCGTTCTTCCGTTCGAATCGTCGAGGGCATATCGTTTACGTAAAGTAGAAACAGAATAGGGCCTAAAATCGATCCTTGAGGAATGGGTGCAATGGGAAAAGAGTCGGAAAGGTGCGTACGTAATGTTCCATCATTCCAGTAAGGTATTTCAACTATCTGCGAACATAACCAATCTAGAGCAATACCACGGATTCCATATGAAGGTAATTTTGAAAGTAAAATGTCATGATCAATGACGTCAAAAGCTTTTGAGAGATTTAAAAATAATCCAAGAGGTGCCTCGTTTTGATCCAATGATGAGGCGACATCTTTAAGAAAAGAAAATATAGCTGTTTCCGTTGATTTTGATTTTCTAAATCCATGTTGGCAATCTGAAAGCGCGCCGTGTTTACCGAGAAAGGTTTCCATTCGTTACGTAAAAAAGTATCTCTAATATTTTTGAAAAGACTGATAGAAGAGAAATGGGCCGATAATTTTGAATTTCATTTTTGTTGCCTTTTTTGAAGAGCGGCTTAATTTTAGCTGTTTTGAAAATATCTGGAAACGTTCCAGTGCATGAAGATGCATTAAATATGTGAGTTAACGGGTGTATAATGGCATACGCACAAGTCTTTAAGAAAGAATCCGGGAATTCATCTAAACCGGATGAATATTTATTTTTTAGTTTACCGATTATTTTGAGAATTTCATAGGAAGAAGTTTCGGAAACGAACATTGTGTCTAAAATTTTGGGTGAACTGTCTCTTTTTGAATTTTGTGCCTGAAGACCCTTACTGAGATCGGCAGCAATTCTCGAAAAGTATTGGTTATAGAGACTAAGCCACTGTTGCCGGATCGTTCACATTTATATCGTTATATTTTAAAACATTCTCTACGGGTTTTCTAGTTGATTTGGTAGTATTTTTTATTATATTCCATATTGCTTTTGTTTTATTATTTGAGTTCAAAATATCCTGATCGTTTTTCATGATTTTGGCCTGCCTTATGACTTTTCGTAACAATGTTTAGTATTTTTTAAAGTAGATAAGGAAATCTTGAGATACGTCATGACGTTTAGAAATGAAAGAAAGAATTCGCTTGTTTCTACAAGATGTCCTAATCCCTTGTGTTATCCAAGAATTGCTTTTCCGTGAAATATTTAGTTTTCGTTTTTGAAGAGGAAAGCAAGTGTTAAAATGAAATGAAAGAGTTGAAAAAAAAAAAAAAAATTATATTTGTCGTTTGTATCAACAGTATTATAAAGCGTTTCCCATGACTCCTGCATCAAGTAATCAATGAATAATTTAATTTTACTTTTAGTAAACTATCTAGTCATACGTGTATTATTTATTGTGTCGGTGATCGCATTTCTTATAATGTTAAGAATTTGTGCATCGTGGTCTTATCGAGTAGTAGTTTTGTTAATTATAATTTGATCAATTGCCTTCATCGAATGTTGTGTGATCCGTGTAAGTACATTAATTGTAATGTCTAAATTGAAGGAATGAATTAAATTGAGAAACTTTTCTTTCTCGCAAGATTCGACCAGAAAATCAATGTTGAAATCTCCGCATACAACAATGGATTCAAAAGAGCGATTGCTGACTTTGTTAAGTATTATCTCCAGGTTTTCTGAGAACAAAATATAATCTGCAGTTCTCTTTGTTGGAGGTCTGTAAATGCAAAGTATTATCACTTTTAGTGAAGTAAGATGTACAACAGAAATTTCGAAAATATTTTCAATGGAATACACATTTAATTCCGCCAAGGGGATAGAATCAATATTATTTCTAACGTAAATGCATGAACCCCCATACGTAGGACCTTTATGGGATTCTCTCTCTCTCTGCAATAAAAGCCTGCGAAGTAAAAGTTTGGAATTTGGAAAATGCTAAGTTCATTAGGAGATAACCAATGTTCTGTAAAGCAAAGAACGTCCGTTTGATTTGGATCGCTCTGTAGAGCTGCCTCGATAAACTCAGTTTTATTTGAAAGGGATTGAACATGGTGAAGAATGTTTATCTTCTGCAAGTACCTACACGAATGTTTTTCTGCTGCATCTGACTGTAGTTGCTATATATTTACTCCATTTTTACCTCGAGTGCGTGGTCGAAGGTTGTAGTGTGTCCCGGTTGGGACAGGTTGTGAGAAAAATGGGCATCAGGTGTAGATGAATTGGTAGTGGGAATGGGGGAGAGGGGGTATGTTCAGAGGAAGAGGCAACAGGGTTCGAAATAAGGGTGGGGGGGTGGAGAACGTAAGGAAGGTGAAAGGGATGGATTTTTGGCAGGAGACTGCGTAGGACTGGAGTTATTGATGTATTGTGCAAGCTTGTCACCGACTGCATGTTTTCCAGCAAGGTTCAAGTGAAGACCATGCCGGGTGAAGTGTTTTGCTGAGAGGAAATTAATTTCAAAAAGTGTGACATTTGTTTCTCTCAGCTGCAGTTTTAATTGTTGGTTTGCGTGCTTAATCTCGCTGCATAGTGTTGGTCTGTTGTACCAGAAGGGCAGAGTCGAGACTACAATGTTAGTATTTTGGGCGGCACATTCTAATTTGTTAACATGTTCAGGTGTAAAGTTACCGCCAAAGTTAGTCATTCTGCCCTCCTATGATAATGACTGTGTCCTGATTGGTCAGTGTTTTCGTGTGGGTGTCCAATTCTGCAGTCACATCTGCAAACCTCCCGTTAGGTTTAAAAATAGATGAGACTGAGAAATTGGAGGGTAACTTCCTACTGAGAAAGGAGGAAAGATGGCGGCCATGGCTGTCAGCTAAAATAAGTACCTGTTTTTTAGGCTCAGTAGGAATGTCTTTGTTTTCAAGTGAGCTAGGATGCGCAGCTTTACGTGTTTTAGTTTTGACTAAATAAATAAATGACGCCACACTATCATCTTAAACAAATGTATTAAAAAAACATCACGAACAAAATAGTTATCAAGATCTCGATATACAATCCACCACCGTAACTATTAGTGACTGGAGTGGACCTCTTACAATAAGTGCCCTATATTGTCCACCAAAATTTAATATAAATAAAACACGCTCTGAATTCTTCTTTAACAATTTAGGCTCAAGGCTTATATCACGAGGAGACTTCAATGCCAAACACACCCAGTGGGATTCAAGACTGATTACCACTAGAGGATGAGAACTCCAGAAAGCAGTGACAGGACTTCATTTAGACAATATTTCCACAACAGAGCCAACCTGCTGGCTAACACACTCAAATAAAATACCAGACTTACTTGACTAGTTTGTTGTGAAAGGTATTTCATCTGGTTACTACAATATAAAAGCATCATATGAATAATTATTCAAATTATCGTTTCCATGTTGTCGCGGCAGGAAGTAATAAGAGCCAACATTTATTGCTCATTTATCTTTGAAAATAGATTTTATTACATGGGAGTTTTTTTGTTTTGTTTTTCTCCCTTTCAAAATTCAAAATTTATTGCTTATTTATCCTTGAAAATAGACTTTATTACATGGGAGTTTTTTTGTTTTTTTTCTCCCTTTCAAAATTTATTGCTTGTTTATCCTTGAACATAGATTTTATTGCATGGGAGTTTTTGTTTTTTTTTTCTCCCTTTCAAAAATTCAAAATTTAAGTAGTATATGACTAAGTGTAGGGATCACAGAATTTTGAAAATGTGCACACAATTCACTTTTCCCCATAGCACGTCATACGCAGTTTTTAACTGTTTTTCTGACGTAAAATAAATAAATAAATAAATGAATATATCTGATCATACTTCTATCACAGTCATCACCGTTAGTACTGAATTTCTTCTACACCCTGCTCCTGTTGCTCTTACTAACAGAAAAACTACTAACTAGTACCTGGTGTGAATACCAATGATGGATATCCCTTAACACTAGAATCTGCATGCCTTTAAAATTGGTAGATAACATTGATCAAGCTACTAATTCACGTAAAGCATTCAGAACGCTGTGTGGCATGCCACAAGAAATCTGTTAAAAACTGTACAAAGTTTCCGAAGCAAATTGTGAATAAAATTTCTGAGAAAAGGAGGTTAAGCAGAATATGGCAAAATTCAAGATATCCAATGGACAAAACAAACTACAATAGAGTTACAAGACAATTAAATAAACTTCTAAAAAACTATAACCGTGAATTTCAAGATTACATCTCTAGCCTCTCACCGACAGAGGTCTCAGATTATACTCTATTCAAAGCCACAAGAAATCTAAAACAGCTATACAAATCCGAACCACCAATTAGAGACAAATTTATGAAATATGCAAGAAGTTCTTGCAAGAATATGCAAGAACAACTTGAAATTTTTGGACATAATTTTATCGATGTTTTTCAAAGCATCCCACCTGCAAATGATGATGTTCAAGAATACCTTGATTCACTAGCACAATTGTCACTTCCTATAAAATTTTTCACTTCTAAAGAAATCAGTGATAAAGAACTTTTTTCTCTTTCCTGCAAAAAAGCTGCAGACTATGATCTTATCACTGGTCATTTACTAAAAGAACTTCCTTGCAAAAGGATTGCATTCATCATAGTGCTCTTCAATATAATTATTCGGATTGCACATTATCCATTCAGTGGAAAGTAGCTCAAACTATAGAATTCCCAAAACCTGGTAAATCTCCTCATGAAGTTTCGTATTAGCCTTCTTCCAATACTCTCCAAGGTATTTGAGAAGCTACTTTTAACAAGACTACGTCCTTACTTATCATGCAACAGTAATATCGTACCAGACCATCAATTTGGATTTCATCAGCAACACTCTACCATTGAACAGATAAACAGGATAACATTGTATATAGAAAGCAGCTTTCAAAATAAACAATACTGTTCTGCTGTCTTTCTTGATATATCTCAGGCCTTTGACAAGGTATGGTACAAGGGCCTCCTATATTAAATTAAGCGCTACTTACCCCACTCATTTTTCAATATATTCCAATCATATGATTCAAATCAACATTTCCAAATCAAATACCAAAATGAATTCTCAGACCTCCTTCCTATAGAATCTGGAGTGCCTCAAGGAAGTGTTCTTGGACCAGTACTATATTTGTTATAGTACAGATATTCCAGATTCAGAAAACACAATTATTGCCACTTTTGCAGATGATATAGCTTTCTTGGCTTCTGACAATGATTCTCGAGAAGCATCACAAAAACTTCAAGATTTACCTCACTGCACTTGAAGAATGGTACAGCAAGTGGAAAATCAAAATAAATGAAAGTAAATGAGCTCATATACCATTTACTCTTAGCAAAGAAACTTGTCCACCTGTTATGATCAACAGAAATCAAATACTGCAAACAGATTTAAATACCTGGGTATTCATATGGACAGACGTCTGTGGGTGGAAAAAACATATTCAAACAAACAAAATAAATTAATATATAAAACCATACCATACCATATGAAAAACCAAATATAGTATACATACTTTTGGGGCTCTCACTCGCAACCAATCTTTATAAACGCGGTCTCTAAAGAAAGAAAGAATTTCACGGAGACGTGACGAATTGCATTTTGACTTTAAAAACGATTTGTTGGGAAAAAAATCCACAGCTAAATATTAATGTTAGATGCAACCCACAACACTCAACCGAAATCTTAAATCTATAAAGTAACTCTTGAACAAAGTGTTTTAGGACCTTAAAACTTAGAATTTTGAGTCCAATGGCCTCAAAATTCAAGTTTGGTATCAGCAGCTGTAAGTGAAATTAAACTAATTACTTGATATTCTAGGCAATTAAATTGCATGGGAGTACCTCTCATTTCGGTAATAAAGTTTTATTCCTAAGAGTAGGATTGTGTCTCGCTCAATCCTGTATTTTCACATGGACAACTTTACGTGTCTTTCTTGCGAGTAAAAACCTTTTGTAATATTTTTGTGACTATCAAGGAAAGCGCAAAGCTAACTGTCAAGGAAGATTGTATAATTACATCAATGTTGTTTTTAAGGAAGCGTGAATTGTTCCAAGAACATGTCTAAACCTTTATTCAAAACTAGTTTCAAACATTAATTTCATGTTCTTTATTTTTATTTTAATTTATTTAACTACATTGGAAGTTACCTTTTTAAATTTTTAAACAAATAAACACGTTTCAATAACATCGTCCCCTCTTATTATGGAAAAGGAAAGATGGGGAAGAGGGTGGAATTTAACATGCGAGAGTTCTCGCACAGATATGCTAGTTATATGATAATCCTTGGTATTTTAAAGCACACTAAAAAATTAAAAATAACAGAAAGATGACCCCTATAAAAACTACACTTTCTTAAATAATTGAGGTCAAATGTAATAAATCTGATTTATTCTGGAGTCTGCAAAACTTATTTTTATTTAATAGTAAATGTAATGCATAACTACAACATTTTTTTTCAAAGAACATTAAAAAAAAATTTTTAACCTTAAGTCAAATAATATAATCTATTTCTATAAATATTGTTTCTTGGTAACACAAACAAATTACAAATTAAAAGAGAAGGAAACACATTTCTTCTACTATAAATCAGACCCTCAATTAAAAATAAACTGTTTCTATATGAAGTTAATACATCAATTATAATACTCAACTCCAAGATGCCATATATGCTACATGATTAAATTATCACCACCATTACATCAAATGTAAAACTGTGACAAGTCATTTTTTGAGGGATAGTTATTTTGAATACATTAATTGTAGGAAATGGAAATATATGCAACTAATATCATTATCATTCTAATCATTAAAACAGAAAACTCTTTCACCTAAAACTTTAGGGTTTTATAATTGAAGGCATGAACAAGAATGATAATACAATAATATTCACATTAATGAGAATATGGAAAAATGTTGATTTCTTTACTGCATAAAGCAAAAGGTTAGAAGATCAATTCAACAAAATGCAAAGAGACTAAATGTTCACATATTAAAAACTATCTTCAAGACTCTCGTATCACATCAGTAAAAAAATAAACTAAAATTCGACACATTTCAGAATAAAAATTTTCAAATACTAAAAATCTATTTAAAACTCAACAGTATCAGAAGTATCTTACTCACATACCAGTACTCATGTTCACTTGATAACACATAGACATACATACAAGTAGCTGAATAAGGCACATACTATATGGATGACAGAAAAAACATGAGTCAAGATGAATAATGAAAACGTGTAAAACATGCGATGCAGAAACACAAGCTAAAAGGAAATTTTTTTTTATTGGAAGAAAAGCAAAATTATTTTACTAAAAATAAAATATTCAAACTTGATCTAAAACACATTTCTGAAAGAAAATTTGAAAATAGATTGTCATTTTGATCTGTTGTATTGCGCAAAATTCATGATGTAAATATGACAAACCAAAATAATTTTTTCAAAAACTTTATTTGAAATAATTCAAAATTATTCTGGAAGAGAACTAAAAAGAATGGGTTTTTAAAAAAATTATTACCTTTATTTAAATTATTGCAGAATAATAAAAGACTCGGAATATTTTAATATCAACAATTCGGAATACATTCTAAACTGTCATATTAATCTTTATTTGCAAGTGCAATACATCTACAATTTAGAAGTGAATTCAATTTTACATTACTTTCAATTATACTAATATTCATGTTGTGAATGCACAAACTTAGGGAAAAATTTTCATGCAAATTTTATCTAAGAGCTTTAAAATGTAAAATTCAAGGTAGCTAACATTTGTACTGAATGTCATAGTCTATTCTTCTAGCTGCGGACTGAACTTGAACTATCAACTTTATATATGAAGTAAACTACAGATATCAAAGTCTGAATAATGGACCCAATTTTGTGGTGAACTCACATAAATTTTTAATCAAAACTTTATGTTCTTTAATGTGAATCATAGATTATAGAAACATCTGCAGGACGTTTGTTTGGATAATATCAACTTTGTTTGCTATTTACTGAAAGTTATGATTTCAGGACTGCAGGAAAACAAAGTAACATTAAAACATTCTGAATAACGAATTACAAAATTAAGTCAGAATTATAACTGCAATATTCCTCTTTCATAATTCCATCCTACATGAAATTGCTCACTGAACTACATGAAAAATTAAGCTCCAAATAGTTTCTAAAAATTTACTTTGTTCCTACCACCAAGTGCCTGTAAAATTTGGCCAATGGCTAGGCTAATACTCATGTCATTGTAGACAAGTATTTGTCTTTAATTAATTTCTCTTCGAATGACTGTGGGAAAAATCCTGTCTTTCAAATACAATTAATTATTTAACACACTGACTGCCATGTGAGACCATATGGTCTTCCAGTTATCTACAAAATAAAGTAGTAGTCACATTAAAATGAAATATTTGTTTCATTGTAACCAACTTCAGTTTTGAATTAGATGTCTTTAATTGAAAATATGTTCAAGGTTTCCTTTAAGCAACAAATTGTCCTTGTGATATTCTTAGAATGATACTAATATGGTATTTTCCATTGTTTGTAGTAAATATTAAACAGTATATAACCATTGTAAATATAATTGTACTTGTAATATTTAAATTGGGTAACATGATTATATTTATAACTTTAAGGTTTTTATTGTGATCTGTTTTCCTCCTCTTCCGAAGCGTGAGTTTCGCAATGATACTTTTGGTACATAAATTTTGCATGTATATCTCAGTATTGTTGCATTGCTAGTTTGTGGTTTCTATCAAGCGAGTAACTGTGGTGAAAGTTTGTCAATTTAGTGAAAGATATTATAATTAGTGAAATGCTGCTGGGTCTGGGACCAAAGAGATGATCTAAATTTATAACACTTTTTTTACTTTGTTTTATTATTGTAAAAATGCTGTTTTCCATTTAGATTTAAATTAGAAGCTAATAAGGAAATACTGAAGACATTTAAATCAAATTATTTACACGTCTTTTCTTGCTACCAAAAATAATTCAGTTGAAAGACTTTTGTCCTCTTGGAATTTTTATAAACATGTGAGACCATATTGTTTGAATTATGGTCTCACAGATAACTTTTCATCGTGTAAATATGAGACCATATGGTCTCAAACAAGGTAAATTAATGGAAAGATGATGAAAGTTCATATTAATGCCTTAGATATCTAAAAATGATTTATTTCTTCACAACAGTAGCTGTTTTCATTGGCACCAGTAGAATAGTGTATGAAAATGGGCTTGGCAGTCAACGTGTTAAAAAAGTTAAAAAAACACCAACAAAAGAAGTAATGACAGAACCGTTTGAATAAATAATGTAACAAAGAAAAAATTACTCATATGAGATTCCAAGCAAAGTCAATGACATTGATGTCATTTAATTTTATCTAATTTGGTACATTATGTTTATTGTTTGACTAGATACAAATAATTCACATAAATTAATAAGAACATAAAATACATAAAAGAAATAAATTGGGCCAGTTCTTAAAATTTTTACATCCCTGAAAACATTTTCAGAAAAAAATCTTACATTTTAGCAAGATTTGTTACGTTACACTTCACGAATGCTCTGCTAAAACAATTCTCAATAAAATGAAAATATGATCTTGCACCTGGGTTCAGACAAGGCATACAATACTCTAAAACAATACAGGTCTTACATCCTGATTAATTATTATTTTTTTTTAAGGTCACTAACTCATAGGATGTTCATTAACAGCACATAAAAAATATGTTGACTGTCAGAAAATACTGTATATCAAAAAAATTCCTTAAAACTACTAAAGAGCGGTATTTATTATGCCAAGAACAAATAGATCCACTTTCCTTTCAGCTGTCTTTTTTATCTTTAGTTCGGTGTGACTTTATTAAATCAATTACTTGGGTGCTTCAAAATCAATTTCTTTAATTTCTGTTTTTTCTCTAGTTTTGCTAAAATATAGCCTATAAATATTGCATATGAACATTGCACCTATAAACATAATATTTGCATCTGCAAAAATTGACTTAATGCACTATAAATTAAATTTCAAGCAAACATTACTGTCTTGTTGAACAAAAAAAGTAATATTTAAGACCTGAGATAAAACATGAAATTACTCTGTGTATTAATGAAGATAATTTATCATCATATCATCAAATCAAAGAAATGAAGAAACATGAATCTGATACATCATTAAATGATCATTTTTGTATGACATTAAGTATTCAATTGAAATATAATCACACAGTACTGTTCTTTGTAACATTTTCCTGCATCTGAAATAATAAGTACAGTGTACAAGTGTATGCTTTATAAAATTATCAAAAATTAACAAACAGGTAAAAAACAACAATGTCCAATTATAACAATGCCAAGTCTCCGGATGTTTTGGACACATGGGAGTTCTAACCATTTGGATATTTAAATTAAGAACCAACAGTACACATCACCTTTGCACTTTATCTAGCCTGCTAAGCAGATTTTCTAATTCACTAGTGATCCTGATAGTGATTAAATATGCCACCAATACACTAGGAATTGTAACAAACAACCCCAATCCTTCGAATATTAATTTTGGAGCAAATATTTTCCAGACCATTAAGTGGCGGCAGTGTATTGTAGCAGCAAACATACAAGCAAACATCTGCAAAAACAAAATGTCAGATACACATATTAAATATAATAAATAAAATAAAACGTACAAATATAACATGAATTTTATCAGAATTTCGTTTCTCTACGTTTAGTCATGCAAATGCCATTAGTGTACATTTACACAAATTGATTGTTTCTTTTTTCACATAATAATATTTTCTACCACCCATGAAAAAGTTTTGAAAACATAAGCAGCCTATTTCCAAGGGTAAAATGTAAGAAAATAATCAGCAACCTATATATTTCTCTGATAATACAAATACGATCAGGAAGTACTTAGAGATACAATTAATTATTAGTACTTTCTAGAATGTATTCATGACGTAAAGAAGACCATATTTTCATTAAAATACATTAAATACTAACCCTCATTCCATGAAACAAGATGTATTTAGTGCAAAGTGTGAACATTCCTCGATAAAACAACCCGTCTTTTTCAAACAGGAGCATTTCACCTCTTCGCATGTCTTCCAGTTTTATATCAGTATTGGCAGTGATGAACTTAGGGAACATAACCCAAAGAGTAAAGGGTGCAATTAGCACCAGAGGTAAAGTCAGGCCCATTATGATCTGAGATGAAAAAGTGTTGAATCCGATGAGTAAAGCTGGTATGATGTGGTTTGAGAATTGACCTCCTGTTCCCACAAATGCAGCATCCCATTGGATGCTTGGAAAAGTGGGTTGATGGCCAGTACCATAAAAGAAGTAGATGGATAAGAGGCCCCAGCAAACCACAAATGACCAAGGCACAGCAAACAGTTGAGCTAAAAAATGAGGAAATTATTTTAATCTATATTTGTGGAATGGAAAATTTTTTTGGAAAGTTAAAAAATCTTTATCACTTTCTAACTACATGATATGAAAAGGAAATTAGTTAGATTAAATATTCGTAGAGTATGGGATTTTCGTCATAATCCTTAATAAGGGAATAATCTCAAAAAGTTCTGGTGACAAATTTGTTTGTCAGTAATGATTTGAAGAACATGAATTAATAATTAATCACACTGGTAGCATTTTGTGATTGAACAGTAATTATAGGTATCATATCAAAATAAAAAATGTAAATAAATGGCTAAAGTATTGGCATCAAATCCAGTATTTTTTCTTTTTTTTAACTCTTAATATTCATGATTAGGAGGTGAATTATAATGAAATGTCATTTGTTTTTGTCTTTTCACATCAGAACAAAGCCAACAAAGTATAGAAATTAATTTTATATTATGACAAAAGCAAATGACCCATTTTCTTTGCACTTTTGTCGATTTCAATTAATAAGTCATTTTTTAACTTTTTTCCATCATTTTTAATACATTTTTTGCTCATTTCATCGATTTTAACATCATTTTAATGGTACTCATTTCAAGTCAATCTTGTAAATAATATTTACAAGATGTAACAAATGTTCTCCACAGAATGCCTGAGTAGCCTATTTGATTTCCTCGCTCAGAAATTGTAACGACGTCAATCAGCAACATTATCGGTTACACTGATTTCGGGATAACTAAAGACAGATTTCCTGGTAAAAAGCAGTCCAAACCCAAAGTTCGCAAGCTGAGTTTCACATGAACGAATGAAAGAAACCTTGACTTCATCAGTAATGTATCCAACAGTTTGAGTTGTTCATCTGAACCGGTCTTGTTTACATTTTTTAAATAATTTTTCTTTGTGTTTTTGGCATTTTTCAAACATTTTACAAGCATTTTATTGATCATATCCGGTGATTTTTTTAGGCCATCAACATCTGTCCCCATTTCATGATATGCCGTGAAGATTATGAGCATTATTTAAAATTTTCATAGTGTCCAAATATTTGTAGCTGTGGCCACATAATTCTTGGGCAAACTGACTTTTTTTACCCATGGACTATGTGCACAAAACGTTACATCACCGTACATGCTCTAGCACAAATGAATATCAGAACATGCTCTCATACCTCTTGCACGGTGACAAATAATGAGCACAAATGCTATTTTGGCATTATTAAATTGCAATTGTTGTGGTGCTATTTTCAATAATTGTGAATTAAATATTACCAGAAATCAGAATTCACTTAATACTTTGTAAATAATTGTGGGAAAAATTATTCTTATTAGATAAACCTCATTAAATGCCAATTTAGTATAATTTTCTAATAACAAAATGTACATCAATTTTATTATTGCAATTTCTTTAAAGTAATTTTATTAAAGGGAACATGAAATTATCATAAAAGATGTTATAAGGAAAAGAGATATTATATAGTTATATAGTAAAGTTATATAATGATATATTACACGATATTTGTAGGGGGTACACAATTTGCATTTTTTTTACAGAGTAAATTTATGAAAATACAATCAAATCTGCAAATCTATAAAGTATTAATCACTAGATTGAACCAATAGTATACTACTACAAGCAAAAAGAATCTATGAGCAGAAAAACGTAGGCCAACTCTGAAAAATTATATTTCAGTTTTTAACTGACCATTGTCCAATTTGGTCATGATTAAATTAAGTAATAAACATGAGAAAAGAATCTGTTACTTGACTGTAATTTAAGAGATCTAAATTACAATCTGAGATCACGATTAGAGACAACTTATTGAATGCTTTAAGAAAAGCGTTTCATAAACTTACCAGTGAGGACAGACTTCTCACACTGCAGTACTGCAAGAATTACAAGAAGTCCAACGCAAATGGTAACCATGAGAAGCACTGAAGGAGCCAAGACATCACCCAAAAGCAAAGCAATAAACAAACATAAAAAGACACTCAAGTTCACAAACAATGCACTGTACACTGTTGCCAGTCCGTAGATCACTGGAAACTGTTTGTCACCAGATCCTACATTTTCTTTCCCTGACTTGTTCAATTTATTGCGTTTTGCCATCATGTCTTTCACTTGGTGAAACAATTGAGGAATAGCATTTTCTTGCCCATAAACAGAAATAAGATTGTCCTTCTGCTTAGGAATAATGTATATACAAAGAGGTTGTATACAAAATATTACAACTGCAGTACCAGTGACAAAATAAATAACCCATGGTAAAAACTGAAGTTGCCAAGGAAGGAAGAACTTCAATCTCATATCTCTGGGTAAACTGTGTAGGATCCAAAATCCACCAGTGCAAACAACAATAACAGATGGAGAATAACGAGACAATGCAATATTTGGAGAGAATCCAACTAAATTCCCACAGCTTCGCAACCATATTCTGGCAAATGACACAAACATGCCCAGAAAAACCAACGTAGACAAACATTCAGCATTACGATATTTTCCCTCTATTAAAGTACCAGATGAATGAGGTTTATGTGTAACAAATGATTCACAGCCAGACTGTTCTTCACGACATCTCCAATAATAATGAGATAACCTGAGCAGAAAACTCAGTCCAATGACTAAACAAATGACTTTTAACCGAGAAGACGTTAAATGAAGATTTAATGATCCAAACAATGACTTGTCTGATCTAAATCTGCTATTAGTTTCTTTCTTAGATACCTTCAAATTAAATACAAATAACCATAAAAGACTTAAAAACAAATATGAAAGCACAGTAGCTTCTTCAACAACATAACTGTTTGAAAACATTACAACTAAGCTCAATGCTACTAACATTCGACTGAAAACATGAGTCCAATCATTAATTTTAATTTGATTATGCCAAGTTGTTACAATTGGTTCCCAATTTTGAATAATTAGAATTGACATCAAAAATAAAGACACAATTCCAGTAAAAAAGTATATACCCTGTTCTAAATTAAGGACCAAATCTAAGTTATAACTAACAATGCAAATAACAACAGCAATTAACATACTAATGTAACCAACAAGAAGGAAAGTTGTATTCAAAACCTCTCCTGGTAACCTATCAACAATGAGAAAACTAAAAAATATGGTAACAAATGTAATAACTAAGCCACGTGACATTAACATGGGATCAAACTCCACCCACACTTCTTCACACATCTTTCTCAGAAACATCAAGTACTCCAAAGCATTTACAGCAAAATATTTCAATTTAACAGAGTCAAATATACTTTGTACTTGATCTTGTAGTTTATTAAAATTTGTATTAAGGAGAGTAAGCTTTTCTTGAGAGAACTCATTTTTGTTTGACGAATAACGATGAATATAACTTGTTACTTGTTCAAGATTATGTTTCAAGGCTTTTAACACATATTGCTGATCAGATATATCTTCACCAGAAGGTAAAGCATCCAATATCACACTGCCAAGGTTCGAAAATGGAATAGGAAAAGGCACCAAATCAATTTGCTTGACAATTCTCTATGAGGAATGAAGTCACCAGTCACAAGAGGTTTGTGTGAATGAACAAACATTGCCGCTGAAACTTCATCTTCACTGTCTCCACCATGATCACCTATAACAAAACAATTCTCTTAAGGGAGGAAAATATGCTAAATGCTTCTCTTTAAATGCAAAGTAACATAATTACCATGAGATGTCATTCCATGATCTCCAATTACAAAGAGCATAGTTGAATCATCCATTGTGTTGACAACATTCCTTTTAAGAACAAATGATATTTCATTACTATACCACACAGTGTCAATGAAATAAGAAAACACTCATAACAAAAGATTTTAGAGATAGCTTTATAGCTTAAACTGCATTCATAATGCCTTACCTAATTACATCATTCATTTCCTGTAATTTCCTGCTCATTTCCAAGTGTTGAGGCCCGTATCTGTGCCCACAATGATCCACACCAAGAAAATGTGCAATCAAGAAACTCCAATCTGACTTTTGGATTTCATTAATAATGTGTTTCTTAATTCCATTATCAACAGTATCCAAATCCCAAACATTAAAAGAAGGATAGGCAAATTGGCGCAAAAATCGGTTAGGAAACAATCCTGTCCAAGTATCATCTCCCAAGAATACAATATTTTGGTTTTGAGAGCGTAACTGATCGAGCACATTATCTTCATTTATTTCAGGAGTTGCAAAATTAGATCCAATATCCACAAAAGTAGGTAAACTTCCTGTAGTTATACCTTTCAATCTCTGCATTGTTGTGGTAGGCGGATCAGCAATAAATTTATAGAGTTTGGAATGATTAGGTTGGTGAGTCAGTAACTCATCAATAACAGCTAATTTGTTTTGGTAAGGTAAAACTTGAGAATCGTCTAAACTTCTATTGAAATACACAAAGTCATATCGCAGTGCATCTATTATGAATAATATCACCTTTGCTCTGCTTGCAACACATAAATTGCTTTCTTCATCTGAATCAAATGAATTAAAACAATGTGCAGGCACATCACCATCATTAATATCAGAGTGGTTAGATAATGAGGGTTTGACACCCACACTACAGGTATTATTGGAAATTTTACATGTTGATTTATGTGTCAAAGAAACACGATGCAGAAGAAAACCCCGAACAAACAACAAGACTCCAGACACCAATAGATAGGAAATCCATAGTAATAAGAAAAAATATTTCCAATGTTTGCCCATAGTATTGCCCTCTTCGCTATCTACACTACATGTTTCTTAAATCCTGCACCCCTCCTTTCCCCCATGGATTTAATGAGCTTACGACTTGAAAATCCTAAATACACAAAAAAGATATCCTACTCGACACAATTGAATGCGCGCGTTTTTATTCACAGAGTATCCGAACATGAAACTGGGACAATGGGGCAGACACCCGTGCTTAATAATAACATCGCACGTATACGAAATTTCGCAAAATTTCGCCTTTATTACAAAAGTTAATGGAAACCTCACCTACACACAAACCGGTGCACACAAGGCAGTTCTTCGCAGCTAAGTTTCTTTGAAAAATATGGCGATTTGCAGGATTGGTTTTGCAGTACTGAAAAAGACGGCGTTTTGCCAAGTAAGAACATTGTCCTTGTTTTTAAATGAAAGTAAATACAACACACAAGTGAAGCTTTGTTGTGATGAGCGATATTGGGAAGTGGACTGGTCGGATCAACAAGTAAGGTACCTAACCTCCAAAACAGTGCCGGTTTCTGATGACATAAAACATTGCAACGTGGGTACGATTGGGCACATTGACCATGGAAAGACGACTTTGACTGCAGCTATTACAAAAGTTCTTGAAGAGGAAGGGTATTCACGTTTCGTATCTTACGAAGAAATTGATAGGGCTCCTGAAGAAAAAGCTAGAGGGGTGACCATAAATGCTACTCATATACAGTACAGAACGAAGACGAGGCATTATGCCCATACTGATTGTCCTGGGCATGCTGATTACATTAAAAATATGATATCAGGTGCCTCGCAGATGGATGGTGCTATTGTTGTTGTTGCTGCTACGGATGGCCAAATGCCGCAAACGCGAGAACATTTACTGTTAGCAAGGCAAATAGGTATCAAACACATAGTAGTGTTTATAAATAAAGTTGATTTGGTGGACGAAGACGTCGCTGATCTAGTGGAAATCGAAATGAGAGAACTTTTAAATGATTTTGGGTATGATGACATTGCAACGCCTATTATAAGGGGGTCTGCGAAATTAGCACTTCAAGGAGATAATTCAGAAATGGGCAAGAAATCTATTATCTCATTGATGAAAGCTATTGATGAACATATACCTACCCCATCACGAGATACTACTTCACCATTTATACTACCAATTGATGATGCTTTTACAGTTCCAGGTAGAGGTACTGTGGTTATTGGAACTTTAGAACGTGGAATGATAAAAAAAAATGATGAAGCAGATTTACTTGGTTTTAATGTTGAGAGGAGCACTTCAGTGGCTGACATTCAGATATTTAAGAAATCTGTACCTTCAGCTGAAGCAGGTGAAAACCTTGGAGTTCTTGTGAGAGGAGTAAAATTACAGGCAGTTCAGCGAGGAATGTTGTTGTGTGCTCGAGGCAGTATGCATATTAGCAACTGCTTTGAAAGTGAAATATACTTTTTGACCAAATCGGAAGGTGGTAGATCTAAACCTGTCACATCAAAATACATTCAACAGTTTTTCAGTAAGACTTGGAATATATTGTGTCGAATAGATATAAAAGAAGGTGAAATGATAATGCCAGGAGAACATGCTAGAGTAATCATTACTTTACTGAGAGGTATGGTGCTATTAGAAGGTCAATCATTCACAATTAGAGAGAACAATCAAACTGTTGCTACTGGAATAGTTGCCAAAATTTTGCCTAGTGTATTACTCATTAACACAAAATTACATAAAGTTCAAATTCCAGATGTTCATAATTAAGTATTTAAATTTTCTATATTATAACAATTTTTTTGGCAGTTTTTGTATACTAAATGAATTAGAAAAAATGAAGAATATATTGTTTAAAATATATAAAACTACTGTACTGTTTAGCTACCCAGTGTGACAATTTCTGTTATGTGATATAGTTTAGTAAAAAATATATAATTTCTTGGGTTGTAAATTGCAAAAGTAGTTTCCAAGAAAGTGTCTAATCCTCAGTAATTTTAATTTGCTAAAACTTTTGGAAAAGAAAATTAACAAACGAAAAAGTATTGTTCAGTCATTAAATCCGTACCCAATTTTTTGATGGAACTTCAAAGTTTCATGAATCTCGAGTAAAAGTGTCATAATTTTGAAATTTATCTAAATATATGTGTATGGAAGGTGCAAGAGTATGGCTTGTAACAAGTGTTGCATTGATGTAAGTTGCAGATTAACTCATCTTATATAGAAAGGCAAGAGCTTGTGTGCCATTTCACATGTGCTAATCTAGGACACATGTTAAGTAATGTCATGTGTCAATGCAATGCACATGTCACGAGCATATCTCCAGAAACTGAGAAATTACGTATTGTCATCCAGAATATACATACCCCCTAAGTTTCATCAGCCTAATGAAGTAGAAATATAAAAATTTGACAAAGAAAAGTACAAGTTTAAAAAGCATTCAATTATAATTAATTTGATGAACTATAGAGGGGCTTTGGAGAAACAATGGAAAAAGCTAAATTAAGTTGCAATATGTCAAAATTGAATTCATTGTAAGGATCTTTTGTATCGTCTTGGTATGTAAAACATTTCTGGCTTTTATTTTCAATTTACACACCACACAGGAAAATTTGGAAGGGTGTATTGAGAAGAAAAGTTAGTTCATTGCTCTGCTGCAAAAAATATTTGCATTGCAATGTACACACAAATGACTTGGGACAAAAATGTCATTTGTTATTTTGTATTGTCATCAAAAGAAACATTGAAATTATTACTCATCTATCATCGGAGGTGTTCATGTTATATTGTTGTAATATATGTTATTGACACTGACCTCATTACATTTATATTCAAATATATATATTTATTTACATATTTAATACTATGCATTTGAATTGCTTATATTTGTCACTTTTATTAAAGCAGACTCCTTATGTGCAGAAACAGGACAAATGAGGGGTCTGAAATGCAAAAGTTTGAAAAAAAACAAGTTTCTATTCCTGGCCTGACAAAAATCTAGAAGTAACAAGAAATAAAAACTGAGCAGCACAGCTCAAACTTGAGGCAATAGCACATGTGGTAGCTCAAATATGAGTCATTACCAGAGTAAAGGCTAAAATTAAATACAATGAGCTCTAGTAACATTTACTTTATTTTCATTTTTCACTTTCATACTTGCAGATCAACACTTGAAACAAAATTGATTTCATTCATTCAATATATCAATGCACCATAAACTATATATATGTAAGTATTTACAATGAAACTTCGTAATAGAAAATTCTTACTCATATATAAAAAAATAATGTACTTAGGGAATGCAAAAGCAATAAAAAAAATTAACTTAAGCTTTGGCTACAATAAAAATTTAATGAAAAGTCACAATAATACTTCTTTTTACTACAATAGTATTGTGAATGTGGGGTTTTCCAATATATAATTATTGCTCTGTGAGAAGAAACCAGGCATAATAGACAAAATAAAAATAGGTATCCACATTTGGTTTAATATAGCCATATTTTACACATGTCCAACTATTTATTAATTTAATGCCTCGTAAAATTTTCACTAGATTGTTTAGGCTGACTATTTGCTTTGTGTGGTTTCATTAACATCTTGAAAGCATTCATCTTGCCATTAATAAAATCATCATGCACACAGTTTCTCTTGGCAGGTGGTGTTACATCTGCCTCTTGACACACTGTAGGATCCTTCTCAATTTGTTCACTGTCTAAAACTGCTTGTTCTGATTCAATATCTGGAAATTGAGAGAGAAAAACTTTTCAAACAAGTTGCTAAAGAAACGAATATATTTACAAGTTTAATACTTACCCTCAAATTTCCTCTTACACATTAGATTTTTCTCTGGCTTCTTATTTGTTTCTTCTCTCATCGTGTTCTACAAGCAGAATATGAAATTTTTGTCAATTTCATTTAGCAAGTGGTAGAAGAAATGTACAAGTAAATGAAGAGAGCACAATTTATGAATATTTAACCTAAGTTTTCAATAGATTAATCAATACATGTTCTGAAAAGGACAAAAAACGTAAACTATTTTCTCAAACTTCTTTACCTCGCAAGGCTTCAAAATAAACTTAGTTATATCACAAGATTGCTTCACATTTCCTTTGTGTTCCTTTCTATGTTCCACAAGTCTATTCCCTGGTACTTGGAAGACTGTCTCTGACAATTTGAGAGTATTTGCTACATCACATGATTTTGAAGGGATCATTTCTCTGGATTGTTTTTTTGTATTACCACAAACGCCTTCAATTTTTGGTGGATTTAATAATTTTTGTAATGCTTTATCTGTCATTTTTGATATCATTTCCATATACACTTTGTATGTACTTTCAGATGGAATTCTTTCCAAACATCTCTTAATAATGTTGGCAATACTAGCCACCTGACTAATATTCATATCTGTGAGACAAAAACAAAATAATAATAATAATAATAATAATAATAATAATAATAATGCACAAATGTGTATTAACGTTATGAAAGACATGAATTCCTAAAGCAAAACTTATCGCTGTCCTTGAGAAAGTTACAAATAGTCTTATAAGATTATCTCTTGCACTCTAGAGTTAGAATACTCACCTGCAGGAGATAGTTTTGCAAAGAGCTTACGCCAAGTCTTTTGTAGTGCTTGCATGAGTATAGAAATTCGTCTCGTCTCCTTGTTGTTGCTTCCCATAGGGAAAGTATCATAATTTGCAGAGGCACATGAAATGAAATCTGTAAGAGCAATTAACAATACTGAAGTTTCCAGCACATTATGGCAATGATGTTGACACTTGTCCTGAAAAAGTATGGGAAAATAAATGATTACCCCAAACTTTGAAATCTGAGACTTGTACAGCAGTTAAATTAATTAGGATGAAATATTTAAAACGTACTAAAATAATTTTGCAATCCATATTCGTGAGACATAATGTTGAATTAATAAGTGGGATATGTCGTGCATTTATTTCTAACATTGCCATCACTTCAACATTTCTACAATTGTCTGTGACATTCTCTACAAGACTTTTTACATAGTCTCCGCATGAGTCATTCGCCATTTTCGAAGTATATATTTAACAAAATTATTTTGTGAATAAATCAACTGCACTTCATTGTGTATTGATGAACGATTGGCCCCACGAACATAAAATAGTTATTTATTAATAGTTCACAAACTATACCACACTATTCACAAATTGTCACCAACATCAAACATTAAAACTTTTATCGCATTCGTCATTGGCAATAATTAGTTCTACAAGGAACTGTGGGAATCATAAAAATACATCCCAATTAGTATGCCCATTCAACACTTCACCGACGACGAATATGCCCAATACGTCTGAACATCGTTTTGGCGGGGTTTGTCGTGATATCGCTTTTCCTTCAAAAGAAATCGATTTGCCCATTCTTTCAGGCAAAACTTGTACCTAATAAAGTAATGTTTCTTGATAATCATAAGTTTCCTCTAAACTAATTAACACTAATAACGATCCGAAAGTCTTTAAAATATTTTTAAAACTTGTCCCAACACTTGACTTCCTATTTTTCGACATCTCGATTCGAGATTCTCGAAACACAAATCGACCAATAGAGAGTTTGTGCACGCCATAGCGACAAGCACTATCGATCTTCTGCGCATGCGCAGATGCACCAAAGTGATGCGAAACTTGCGCATGAGCAGAAGATCGAGGGTGCACAAACACACTAATAATTACGTCACTTCCAGTATTGCCAGGTTATGAATTTCTATTTTTGATTTAAACAGCGACTACAACTCCCATCAGAAAGCATATGCCAGTGAACGCACTCCTGGGCATACCATCTACAGCACCTTCCAGGACAGAAGCAAATATTGCTCGCGCAAGTTTTCTTGATACACGAGCTCCCTAGTCCTCGTCCAGCGCTTAACAGTTGAGGTACTTACGTTCGACTCGGAACGGCACGTACCAATTTACAATGCTGGCAACACTACCTCGTACTTTCAAAACAATCGTAGCATTTCTGGTGGCACGTTTTGGCGCGTTAAGTTAATGCCCTCGTTGGTACGCCCTTTTAATCCGTGACGAAACCACAGCCTTCCTCTCCCCGCACCCCCCGCAGTGGAATATCAAGAAAACATGCGCGTATAGTACACTCAATGATTGATTGATTTTTTCGTGTTTCCGGGCGCGTCAACTGCTTTGGTCATTAGTCCCGTTAGTGTAGTGCATGTTTTTTTCGCGGGAGATGGCGGTGATCTTCCCCCTCTGGATGGTGAGATCCGGCGCCGACCTACCGTCGGCTAGTGGGGTTTCCCCCAACCAGGACTCTCTCACCAGCGGGGCACCGCCCCAGCCGGGACAAGCTCTAAGCTCCCAACCGATCTCCCAGAATATGTGGTAGCGTAGTGCATGTTAGTGTAAGTGAGTGTGTGTAAGGGGAGAGGATAGGACAAGGAAGAGGAAGGACAGATCGCGGGCGGTCCGTGGCCCGTTTGCTAGGGTACTGCTCCAGTATTCGCCTGGTGTTGATCGGAGAAACCACGGAAAACTACCGATCAGAGCAGCCGGCCGCTAGAATTCTCCACCAGACGGCGACTGAATTCGACTCAGCTGAAAAGCTAGTGTCGAAAATCCTGCCGCCGTCCGGACTCGAACCTAGGACCTCCCGGTCAGAGGCGCTGCAGTGGCATCAGTTGATGCTAGTACACTCAAACCGACATGATAACTGGACGAGGCATCCCTAACATCAATGGTAAATGTCTCTTCCATCAAGACAGCAACCACACAGGGAAATGTCAACAATGCCGCATCGCTCATAGAGCGAACAATCAAAGGATCCCAAATAAAGTCACTATAAGAGCAAAAATTAGGTTTGATTCTGAATGTCACAAAGAGAGGAGAGTAGTACTTGATTTACTAAAGAAGGTCAAAAAGAACAAACAGCACAAGCGTATCACCAATACAGCGTGGCAAGGAGAAAATATAAGACTTCCTTTAAGATGGAAAAACAAACCACGTAGAGAAAGAGGCAATAAAGCTCGCCGAGGAAGCCGAAAAAGACCCTTACATAGCCCATTAGCAGAAAAACAAAACAAAACAATATACTCGAAATGTATTCAAATGAATTCATGGGAAAATCACTTCTCGAATATTCTCAACACACAGAATGCAATCTGTGTATTCCAACGACTCGAATCCAAATGTACAGTTCCCCACCATCGCCCGAATTAAAACAGCAAAAGCAATACGAAACTTATAAAACAACAAACAGCTGGCCCGGACACCATATTTAACGAACACATAAAATATTCAAAAAAGCACCTACAGGAATGCTGGATAGACCTATTTAATAAATGCATCCAGCTCGGAAGAATACCTGCTCCCAGTTATAAAAGACATCCTCCATCTTAACTGCATTACTATAAACTATATAAGGCTACTTTTCTCACTGACACACACCGAGGCGTACAGCGATGCGGTGTTGGAGAGGATGCATGAGGACATAATAGACAAATAATTCTGCTCCTTGGATCCCATGATACTCAGAAGCTGGATGGAACCCAACCAAGAAATGCATCATGCCTTCACTCACCATGCCTTCACTAGACTGGCGGTTCATGGCTATCATTACCAACTGTGCAAGAGTGAATACTTCCACGAGGCCGACAGTGAAAGCGTGTGAAAACTCTGTGGAAATACATGTCCAAGATACCATATCACATTCTGCCAAAAATTAGACATAACTTTAACAGAAGTTAGTGAGAACAAGCGTGTGAAACGGGATCAAATAAGTGGTAAATAACTTACATTCAACTAACCAATGCGCTATTGCGTGCCCTTTTGGCATTATTATTTTTGAGTTATTTTCACTGTTTTTGGTTGTAGGTACGGTGGAAATAACACCATTATCACCATAGTGTTTGGCCCGCAACAGACTACACCGAGAGATGCGTTGCCAGAAATGTGCGACGAGAAATGAGGGAAAACTGTTTTGTGTTTTCCTGCTGTAGCGAAGGCCTAAATGTCATATAAAAATGTAGGAGTAAAAATGTGTCCGAGAAAACTCGCTCACTGACCGACTCGAGGGAGGAACTCTTTCTAGTGTGTGGGTGTCCCTTGTCTCGAGTTTCCACATTTCTCGCAACGCATTCCTCGGTGTAGTCTGTTGCGGGCTCTATTCCACCATGTTTTTAATGGTGAACACGGTGTAAGATACCGTGGTGCTACGTACATCGTAGTGGTGACGGTGGGATAGAAATCTAATTCAAGCTCGTTGATGTGGGAACTGAAATCACGGTGTAAGATATATCCATAGACATATAGTACTATATGTCTATGGATATATCTTACACCGTGGCTGAAATGCAGTTTGTGTCGCGATTCGTTCACGCACGAGTATATGGAGGAGAAATCTAGGGCTGGGGCAAACAGACAAGAAGCAAGAAAATGGAGGCTTTCCTGGAAAACATTAAGATAATGGGTTTATCTCCGGTTTACGGTGCACTTCGGTCTTTGCTGCCACGGCCTCCTTAATACTACTGTATGTATCGTTCACTTCTGATTCTTGTGTCGTGAACGATAGACAATGATTCATTATTTACACGGAACGTTTAAACACTAGTTTTACAAAATTTCTTTCGGTAGAAATGCATTTTGTGATCCGTTTTCTCGCGTTCAGAATTGTGACGCTTTGCTACGGGTGTCCAAATTGAGGACGAGGCTCGGACCTTCGGCCCTTGCGATAACATTCTTGAGTCTGTCCAACCAATACCTTCTATCAATAGAAGTAATAGAAGGTTCTAGTAATGCTGGCTTTACACTAGCAAGAGGTTTCCGCTACATCTTTCAGCAATTTGTTGCTGTTTCTTGCGGTCATCTTTACACTAGCAAGAACAAGATGGGGCAATATGTTGCCAGAAAGATGGGAGGAAGATCTTTCCGACAAGATATTGCCGTTACATTAGAACTTTTTGTTGCCGTGTTACGTGGACATTACGAGGAAAATGGCTCGTGAACTTAAGTGAGGTTATAGCGCACTCCGACATGGCTAGTGGAAGGGAGAAGATGCGAGTAGTGGTCGCAGTTATAGTGCTCAATGAATGAAGAGACAAAGAAACGTCAACGTTTTTTGAGGACATGAGACAGGACATAAAATATTAAGACGAAAGGAATAGGGAGATAAATTCGGTTCAGGAGCCTCATTATTTTTTCGTGGACTTCGATTCATGTGGGAGCAAAGTAACTTATTTTTATAAAAAGTGCAATTATTAATTCGGTAGAAGGTTTTAAAATCTCAATTACCTACTGTTGCTATATTATAAATTAATCTTAAAATTGATTTAGATTAAATATCTTGATAATATTTAACGTAACAAAATTAATAATTAGGGAGCATCTATAGCTAAACCATAAATTGAACCCTTCGATAATGAACCATAGAGGGTTTCTAATATTTATTGCTTCTTTTATTTTATTAAACCTTTTTCACACGCCCATTTTACGAAAAGACATATAACAATTCAAAATAATACGTCTACTTACTACCTTAACCGTACTTCCTGCGCATGTGACCGTGGTCATCATTGGCTTCTTTTCTTGCTTGCGAAATAATAATGCTCACCATTTTCTTGAAAAATTTAAAGACAACTTAGGTGCTCCGTAAACCTAGGATCAACCAGAAAATGTAACCATGGATGAAAACTGTGTTAATCTAAGATGTAATCTCCAAATTTTTAAGGTGTATTCACATTAAATGTGTTGGACAGACTCAAAATGTTTTATGTTAACGTGAGGGTCGAAGGTCCGAACCTCGCACTGTACTTGGAACTGCGTGGCCATGGCGGGAATAATTTCCGCTATGTGCGTAGCAAAGCGTTACTTTCCGCGGGAAAGTGCTTCTTACACCGTGCCCGCGCACAACATGACTGCGCCGCGAGTAGCCCCCGGTGTAAGATATTCATTATTGTGTAAGACATTATTTCTTACACCGTGGCCACAAGTGACGGTGTGTCGGCGAGTGTCGGAATCGACAGCGCGCGAGACCGAATCATCCACAAACTGGAATTTTACCAATTTGAGATTCCTTTGTTTCTAATTACGGATTTTGATTTGTGTGTGTACATAAGACAGGAAGATTTGTAGATTTCCTAATATTCTTAGAAATCAGGAAAGTAAAAAATATAAAAATAAGTAAATAGTACCCTCCGAAATAAGAGGACAAAAATGGATTTCTGCTTTGAAGCGAGAAAAGTTAAATGGTTATTTCAAGTCAAACCTAGAGGTAACACCATCTTCGTAATTCTCAGTTCAAAGTCTAAACATTTTCCTGTCATTCTCATGTTTCCCCTACAAACATGAAGCTTTTTCACATTTTTAAAATAATACAAACTACTCACTAAAACGGACGTAGCTTTCACAGTAAATAAGTTGTCACTTTCATGCATTGCCTGAAAGTGTTGAACAAATATAGCTTTATTCACACACACAAACACTATGTGATCAAAAGTATCCGGGCACCTGGCTGAAACATGTACAAGTTCGTGGTGCCCTCCATCGGTAATGCTGGAAGTCAATATAGTGTTGACCCACCCTTAGCCTTGATGACAGCGTTCACTCTCGCAGGCATACTTTCACTCAGGTGCTGGAAGGTTTCTTGGGGAATGGCAGCCCATTCTTCACGGAGTTCTGCACTGAGGAGAGGTATCGATGTCGGTCGGTGAGGCCTGGCATGAAGGCGGCGTTCCAAGACATCCCAAAGGTGTTCTATAGGATTCACGTCAAGACTGTGCAGGCCAGTCCGTTACAGGGATGTTTTTGTCGTGGAACCACTTCGCCGCAGCCCGTGCAGTATGAAATCGTGTTGAAAGATGCAATCGCCATCCCCGAAGTGCTCTTCAACAGTGGGAAGCAAGAAGGTGCTTACAATATCAATGTAGGCCTGCGCTGTGATAGTGCCACGTACGACAACAAGGGGTCCAAGCCCCCTCCAGGAAAATCACGCCCTCTCCATGACACCACCACCTGCGAATTGCACTATTGGCACTACACACGCTGGCAGATGACGTTCACCGGGCGTTCGCCATACCCACACCCTGCCATCGGATCGCCACATTATCTACCATGATTCGCCACTCCACACAACGTTTTGCCACTGTTCAATCGTGTAATGTTGACGCTCCTTACACCAAGCGAGGCGGCGTTTGGAATTTTCGTGCGTGATGTGTGGCTCATGAGCAGCCGCTCGACCATGGAATGCAAGGTTTCTCACCTCACGCCTAACTGTCATTGTACTTAGAGTGGATCCTGATGCAGTTTAGAATTCCTGTGTGATGGTCTGGATAGATGTCTGCCTATTACTCTTTTCGACCCTCTTCAAATGTCGGCAGTCTCTGTCAGTTAACAGACGAGAACGACCTGTACGCTTTTGTGCTGTACATGTCACGTCACATTTCCACTTCACTATCACATCAGAAATAGTGGACGTAGGGATGTCTAGGAATGTGGAAATCTCGCGTACAGACTTCTGACACATGTGACACCCAATCACCTGACCACGTGCGAGTCCAGTTCCACGTTCTGCTCTTGCACGATGTACGTGATGATCCGTATAATGACTACTGATGTCGCGGAAAATGCTCACCTGACGGTATGAGGCAGCACAAGCACCTAACAGGAAAAACGTAGTTGGGGGGGTGGGGTTTATTTATTTATTTTTTATTTTATTTTACGTCAAAAAAACAGTTAAAAACTGCGTATGACGTGCTATGGGGAAAAGTGAATTGTGTGCACATTTTCAAAATTCTGTGATCCCTACACTAAGTCATATACTACTTAAATTTTGAATTTTTGAAAGGAAAAAAAAAACTCCCATGTAATAAAATCTATTTTCATAAATAAGCAATAAATTTTGAATTTTGAAAGGAGAA